>KZ505703.1:870566-963253 GCA_002844005.1 Limosa lapponica baueri
ATGAGACCTTTCTTTTTTACCTGCAGGTGGCAGTTTCAATGGGTCAAACCTCCCTTCAGTCAAGGGAGAGAAATAGAGTCCTGCAGATGCTTGGAAATGCATCACTTGCATGACTGAAATCCTTTCAATATTTATTCATGTGCCCTCATTTTTACCATCATTATCAAGTCCAGAGTAATAAAAAATTGATCACAGAGCTAATAAAATAAAATTACTATGTGTTGTTTGTCGAAGTTGGTCATAAAATCTGACCGGGGGGATTAGGCCCCAGATATGGAGCAATTAACTAAAAAATGGATGTCCTGTTCGGCATTAGAATTAATAGAGCAAGGTATGAAGGAAAGCCCGTGGCTTGTGTCAGGTTAGGGGAAAAAGCTTGAAATCCAAGCTTTTCTTGGAAAGATTATGTAGCTGCTTTGACCTATTGTGTAAAGTGAACTGATTTAAGTAAAAAAGCACTGAAAAATTAGTATAGGTCAGATTCTTGGTTCATTTTTTTTTCCCCTCTCACTTCCCATATTTCAGTCATCTTCCTTTAAAATCTGATCTTTTCAAGTGGGTTAGATAAAGTATCTGTTGCACTCAAGTTCTTGTAGGCTGATCCAACCTGACCCTAAATCAACAAGTCTAAGTCACTGCCTATGCAATCCTTTTGCATCTATATTATAGGTCCGGCTTCACTGAAGATGGTACAGAAAGCTAAAATTTGGGGCTCTGAACTCTGCAGGTTGTGTTTCTATTATTGCCTTCACCAGCGACTCTTCTTCTGGGGCAGAAAGGGACATCCCTTCTTCAGTGTGCTCAGGAGAGAATGCATGTGTGGGCCTGATGTTTGCCCACAGCCACAAAAATCTGCTGATGACCTCTACTCTGTCTGCTGCAGGAGAAGAGCTCTGACTCAGCTTCCCTGTTTATTTCCTTCTAGGTACCTGATTTATTGTTGCATGACTTGAACTTGGCTATCTGCTAAGCCAGAGAGGAGGGACGGTTTTAGAGGTGAGGTTCAAATATACATGGTCCTTAAAGAAAACAATAAAATTACATCTGAGGAGTGGAGTTCAGCAGAACAATCTTTCATTTCATACCCCCTGAGCTGGAGTGACCAGAGTTTCACCATGTGTCCACAAACACCCTTGGCACCATGGGCTGTTGGGTTAAGACACCTAACAGTGTGAGTTTGCCACTGTCCAGTCATCCTAGCACACCTTTGCAGCTTACTTGGGTTTTTGAATATGTTTCCAAGGATCAGTTGGCTCCTTGCTGAATATTCCCAACACAGAAAATAATTAAAATATGCCTTTTTCTTTTCTTTTTAATTACATCCTGATTTTCCCTGACACGCAGATGAAATTGGCTCATATTGTATCGCATGACTCTACCATCTTTTTTCACAGTAAATAATGTATTATTCTTTAAGCAAACGCTATTGAACTCATGTTATCAGTACTCTCTATCATTTGTAAAGCAGGAGGATTTAGCTCTTAGTCAAGATATTTTCAAAAAACACCATACCGAAAATCAGTCCCAGCACAGACAGCGGTTAGGTACTATCCCGTTCACAGTTACTCTGCTCCTTGGAAGTCACATAAATTGTTAGGTCATATAATTTAGCTAAATAATTATCTAACAGTCATTTGGTCTAAAATACAAATGGCACTCAGCAGCTCCATGGTTATTTTCAGCTGCTGAAAAAGCTGACTGTCAATGACAGTTGTCGTACACTGCCTCATTTGAATTAAGACCTTGGAGAGAAAAAAAAATAATATATACTGCATTATTTCCTCTGGAAAGTTCTGGAGTTTTAATATTTGCTGATGCTATACATTTAATTGAATAGAGTTTGGTGATAGGAAAGATGAAATATTTTGTAAACTGTGTTGACATTTTGCAGTTGATGGGGAGGATACTTCAATAAAACAGGATTCGAGCACTGGAAATCAATAAAGAATGTGAGCAGAATGAAAATTCTACATTGCAGAGAAGTACCTCTGATTTCTATTGAAACTGGAAGAGGGATCATTATTCTGAGCATGATACTGTTATACCGCAACTTCATCCACTGTGGTCTCCTCAAGGTGGCCTTTGACTTGCTTTGAGTTTGTGCAGGTAAAAGATTCCCCTGCAAGGACCAAATGAATGTCATAAAAGACCTCACAAATGCAGAGTGGAAACATTTTGTAGGTAAGAACAGAATACTGAGAGTAAAAAACACTTTCCAAAAAAAGTTCCAGTACTTAACAGAAAAAATACGGCATACGTTTCTCAAAGCAATAAAGATCTTTATGTTGTGACAATCTTGCTGTCTCAACAGAGCAGCTGGATATAGTCACAATAGCAGGGCAAAAGTACCACCTGAAGCCTTCTGCACCCTGGAAGAATAAATAGTTGTCATATCTGGGGCAGGGATTCATTACAATGGAGGAAATGTGACAATTTCATAGCTCCTAACACACTTCCTGATGCCCAGTCTGCATGCAGCACCGAGAGCAAGAGCTTCTGCCCTCCTTGCTGGAGGAGGGCAGGGTACCACTGGGGCAACAGCTGTTACTACTGGAATAAAATCAGAAGAGCACAAAAAAGAAATATAAAAAGATACAAATATTTATATCAAACAAAAATGAGGCAGAAAAAAAAGACCTCCTACTACATTATAAGGCCCCAGTGCGTCAGAGTGGATAGTACTCCATCCCACAAGAGAATGTATAGGCAGAAAAAGCCAGCTTGCAAATATGAACCATCAGCAGTAATAGTTTCCTGTTAGAACTGGCAGGAAGGATGAATTTAATCCTTTTAGTATTTAACATGGAACAAAGTTAATAAGAGAATCAGAAAAATTTAATCTTGTTTATTCTGTAAAATAAACTACAGCCAGCATTGTTTTGCTGCACTCTAATGTCCTAATCCCTCTTCTTTTAAAAGGTATATTTTAGTAATAACTGAAATAAAAATAATAGTAATAGCTCTCCTGATAGACTATGCAAGAAGGAACAATATTCATTGGTACTTTAATATTTCTGATATGATGTATGTGAGGTTTGTAAAAGGATCCTTGTCATTTTGCTCTCCTTTCAAAGCTGGGCTATGGTTGAGGTGTCATAGCTGGTTCCAGTGAGCTAAATGTCTAATAACACAACAACTCAGAATAAATAAAACAAATCGTACACAATACATCAAATACAAAGTTTCTAAGTATGGATAAACCAAAATGTGGACCCAAAGACTAGTGACATCTTCCTTTATTTCAAGCATGCAAGAACTTGAATGTGAACCATGATATTTCACTCTTTTAACTGAAAGAAAGGCTTCTCAGTGATATTCAATTGCCATTTAATCCACTGGAATGATCAAAGACCAAAAAGCGCTATCATGCAGTCAAATATGAAAAAATAAAAGGAACACATACAATAAAATAGCAAAACCCCATCTGCTGTAAAGCATCAGGTTTTTTTCCACAAAGCTTTGGAAGAGCCTTTTCATTTTTAAATGGCTTCCACCGGTGAAATGCAACTTTTGACTTTTATGTGTACCTGCCTATGTTTCAAGGCACAAACACAAAATAGCTTAAAAACATTAATAACATCAAGGTCATTTTCAGCAAAGAAAACATGTTTCTATGAGCAAGCTTAAGCACAGCTACTACAGTCTACAAGTCAAGCACGTGTCAACATGTTTTGCTAAAGCAGAACCTGTCTGCATACTAAAATTCACATGCTTAAAGCTTTCATTCAACCCACATAATACCAATTTAATTTGGATCTAATTGAAGTGGATAAACACCAAATCAAGACTATTTGTAGTTATTTAGGACTCAGAAAGTATTTCCTTAGACTTTCCATTTTCAGACTGCAATTACAGGGACAACCACAAGGAAAAATCTCTTTTTATTTTATAATGTGAGATGACCTAATCCAAAAATGGAGGAGACTGACAAATGTGGAAATTCAGGCTACAGTTTTCAAATGAGCGATTTGCACTGAACTTTCAGTTCTCTGAATACTCTCCAAATTTGAGTACACTTCCCACTTTTCAGTACCACAGGTCCTTGGTTATTCATATCCTTTCCCTCCACATGCGTTAACATCTGCAGAAAGGGAACTGGCCTTTCCTCCACCACATTAAGGCTTGCCACCTACCCTTTGGGCTTTTCCAGAACCATTTTACCTTCTCTGCAGACTTCTAATGACTGTTCCCAAACTCCACTAAACTCTTAAGAGTTCATTAACTCATTGGGAGTTTTAATGCCTCTTCGTAAAAGGAAATACTCAAAACTGCTTGTTATATGAATTCCTGGTTTTCATGTGAAATTTAAAGTGGCAATCACACTTAGTAAGCCATAGAACATGTGTACAAGTGGTCAGTCCTGACAGAGATCAGCCACGCCAGTGACTTTGTGGTGATAACGATCTCAAGAAAATGAGCTTCCCCAATCCCTGGCTCACGTACCAAATAGCAGTTAAATGACGGTCATTGTAAATATAATAGTACATAATACTCTTCCTATGACTAACAATGGTTTTAAAATGTAAGAAAGGTTATACAGTTTTCATTTCACTGGAATCCAGCTAGTACCAAAATAACAGTATTAAAGCTTCCTTGTTGAAACTACACTCTCTTTAAAACAGTCTCACATAAGAACCTCTGAAAATGATCCACTGAAGCATGAGCCATGCCCCAGCACCATGCGCTCTCCTCCACTTCTATTATCTTTCCAACGTACATCAATGAGGAAACTGTAAGTCTGATACCAGTCATTTATAAAATACATACCACTTGGTAATACTTGACTGAGTCAGGTTCTTCTGTCAGTAATTTTTGTGCGAGTCCACGTAGACTTCACTTACTGAAGCAGTTATTCTGGATTTCTAGCAGTTCAGCTGAGAGCTAAATTTGACCAAATTCTCAGCAGGACTTTTAGCAGAATTGGATGCTTTTTGCTAGATTTATGATCAAGAACAAATGTGTTAAAACATAACCCTGTAGGTTGAAAAGCTTTCTCTCTTTCCCACCAAAATTAAGAAAATATTATAGTATTTGCCCTATATCCACTATAAACCATGGATACTTCAGCTCTTTTAAAAAGATTGGATATATTCAAATCTGCTAACAGGGTATCAGATGCCATTCTCTACCATATCCTTGTTCTCAAAGGACCTGCCAAGTGATTCTTAGAGAATATTTTCTGAAGCCAAATTTACCTCAGGGATTATAGTTTTCTGTCAACACATTACATAATTTGTTTTCAGAACTGTCCTATTCAAGGGCAGAATCAGAGCATATGCTGTAACATACCTCCCCCATGTACCGCTTCTACTGCTCCTTCCAGTTGGTGGCTTTCACAAAGATTAATTTAGCAAGTGTATAGTAAAAATCTGGATAAAATAAGATTTTACTGGATTTGGGCCAAATGACTAGATATAGCACTGTTTCATCCCTATTCAGTAACTAACATACATTTGACAATCTAATATTTACTCCTGTCTAGATTTCTGAAGGCCAAACCTTTAAAAATTTATCTGAGGTCTGCATGATTTGTGCCCCAAATACCTGGAAACAGCACCTTTCTTACTATAAGAGTTACTAATATTAGTCTGGTGGTTTATCTGAAAGAAAAAAAAAATTTAAAATTGTAATGTTTTTCCCTTACATTCTAGCAAACCAATACACAAATTTTATATTGAAAAAGGACGCATTTTGACATTCAGATATCTACACATGGAAACATGATGGTTTTTGCTTTGTCCATTTTTCTTTAAAAAGTGTCCTTCCAAGGCAAAAGTCTCTAAAGATCATCCACATACTAGATTTTACTCTAGTCACATTTTCTTAACACATCAGCTAGTTCTAACCCAACAAATTTAAAGCTGACATGCTATCGTATCATGGTTCCCCTTACTCCTGCTTCTCTGGATTCTCTCCTCTCGCCATTTACTCCTTCACAGTCTCATCTCTACTTGTCTCCAAATTTCTGTGGTGGTTCCACAAGGGTCTTTTTGTCTTCAGCCCTTATTCCTGCTGGTTTGATCACAAGTGCTAGTAGAGTTATTGTCTTGATACCAACAACCCAAAGCTATAGATATAAGGGGTCTGCAGTACAAAAAGCAAGCTAAAATACTAATCGCTAAAATCTTAACCAATTTCTAGCTGTCAGATGAAGCTCCTTTGGGAAATTCACACTGAGCAGGTACAACAACAACAGACCACGCCAAAATGCATAAGCATGGGGAAAATAACAACAACAAAATCTATGGAAATTTAAGTTCCTATATTGCAGCAAGTTATGACATATTGCAACTTAATACATGGTGGAGATTTCTCTTTGTTCTCTTAAATCTCTGTTTTGTTATGACACCACTGCTTATCCCTATTAAGGCAGAATATAAAAAAATATTTCACCAAATTTAATAAAGTTCTGGTGAGACCCACTGTCCTTTAGCTGACAGCTGTCCTCTCTCCAGAGTCACTGCATTTTCCCATCAGTTTTGGGTAGAGTTTGGTCCCCTCCATTTCCAATTCCCCTGACACCCTTTTCTTTGGGCTTGCATCATACTCATACCCAGCCAGAATGCTCTTGTGAAAATTGTTCCATGTCTGGCACTGTAACCATTGCTCTTTGCACAGTAACAACTATCTTTCTATTCAAAAATACATTTGAAAACAACATATCTGGCAAGGTTGTATAATTAATTTAGTGCCTGACTCTATTAAGTGCCATATAATGTGATATAATTATATAATGTATATAACACAGCAAGATCTAACTAGCAGGTACCTAATCCTGCAAAAGCACAGTTCTCCTTCTACCCCCTCCCCCCCCGGCATCTATCATCCCAGACATAAAAGTGGGGCCTTTCTTCTTTTGGGGCTCTGTCTCTTTCACAACAGAACCTAAACCACTCTTATCAGGGTTGGTTGGTCACCCCCTAGCCAGTCTCACCTTCCTGGGCTCTAGGGGATACCTCCAGATTTAATAGTCCTTAGGAGATTTTTTACGTGAATTTGCTCCATCATATTTAGCACCTGCAATGTCCTGTAGAAAGAGTTCAAGGGCTTAATTCCCTTCATAATGCATAATTTTTAAACTGCCACTTGATAGAGACCCATGGCTATTTGGCAATATGGCAATCAATAGCTCAAACAAGAAAGGCACAGTTTACATATTAGGGCCTGTCTATCCAACAGCTTAGCACCAGTATCTGTGACATAAATCACATCTTTATATATACTGTAATACATACAGTATGCTTTTATGCTGGTTATTATCTTGTATGGTGATCACTCCTTTCTTATTAATAATTATGTTATCCACAAGTTAAAGTACATTCAATTTCCAGTTTCTGTTCATGTCATCATATTGTTTGCATGTTGTCATGTATTTGAACATCATTCCTCACTGCGCAATACCTTGCTCATGCAGACATGCAGTAAACTCACAAATGTCTGATCCTGGCCACGTCTATTACTCCAACAGAAGCCTTGGTGCATGTGATGGTGTATCCCATGGGAGCCAGGGACTGCCAAGGGCCCTCATACTCCTCCTTCCTTGAAAGCTTGCTCAATGCCTTTCATCACTCTTATACACTTCTCCCCATGACATACCTTTAGGCAAAAATAAAGTCATTACAACCAGGCACATTGTATAGTTAAGCTACAAACCATAGAAACTATTTATGACATTTTCAGTAATACTTTGGGTCTCTAAAATGATCATTACTGAAGTTTTTACCTGCCCATCCCACCCCTTATACGCTTCTTATTTTGAGAGCTTAGCATTAAGATGGTATCACTGGTTTTACTGCAACCTATGCTACAAGTTCACTGTCTCTCTATAACATTCTGCAACTGGCTTCAGAGCCAAAGTTTCTGTCAGAAAAGACACTGACAGAAGCAGTTTCTTGGTTAGAAGAAAAAAGAACCAAACAAAAAACCCCAGAACCTTTGTTCAGTATTTCTTCATAAATGAGATTGCTTTATATCCTATTCATTCTGGCTCCTCACTGAGGAAGCCTTAGGAAGTACTTGTAAACATTACTCACATACAGAAATTTCTGTTTTGGAGATTTTTGTTTGGTTTGGGGCGGGGAGGAGGTGTTTGTTTGCTTTGGAGGGATTTATGTTTGGTTGTTACTTTTTAGGCTAGTATTCTGACACAGCACTTAATACTTAAATGTTCCATTTGATGATAGCAACTGGAAAACATGGCCAGTCACAGCTGAGTGAATTCACCTTGAACTTTCCCTTTTTAAGTGCCTGTTGCAAATGTTAGTTTCTAACATGGCAGTGAGCCCAAGGACTGCTTCCCATCCCTAAACTGAAATTTGATTTGACCATCTCTTAGTCCCACTATAAGAACTTGTTTATAAACCACTGAGTATTTGTAATTACTGGGATTTTATTCAGGTTTTTCTGTGAAGCAGTCCTTCTTTTAAGATAACAGGATGCTCAAAAAGAATTTAATTCTCCTCAGCTCAATAGGTGCAGCAGAGGGATATTCTCTCTGTGTTTTGCTTTAGCTTTACATTTTGAACCACACAGTGTGAAGCAGGCTTAATTACCAGCTTACATGCCCTCTTCTTGGATTTCTTTTACAGAAGGAGAAAAGTTGGAGGACAGTTGTCCTTGCAATCCCACGAGGCAAAAAAAGAAAACAATCTCTTGGCTCACTTTTTGGAAACTAAAGTTTAGTTACTCTTAACTTCTTAGTTTTCTTTTTTCCCTTCCCCAAGATATGAACTCTATTTGGCATAATATGAAAAAAACACCTTTTAATATGCCATGTATGTTATTTACTTCATTAGTAAAGAAAAAATAAAAATTAGTCAGTCATGCTTTAAATGTTAGGAAATAAAAAAAAAAACCCATCCACCAAAACAGATGATACCTTTCTTCTTTTACAAACTGGGCAAATTAAAATAATTGAAATTCCACCAAGGTCTCATCTCCCTTCTTAATATATCTAGGAGAGTTGTTAAAACCTTAAGTTATATTCATACAGAATATAACCAAACTCTCCTTCAGCCCCTTAATCCATTAAAGCTCCCATTGTTTCAGCACACTCATAGCTTGAGTCCCTCATTTATGCCCCACAGTACCATTTCTTACTAATTCTTTACTCCAGCCCCATTTCGAGTGTCTGTCGTGGTTAGGTGCTGTTAATGAAACCTGAATATGAGTGGGTATAAGGTACTATTTCCTTCTCTTAGATCCCCTTAGGGGTAATTCTGAGCAGAATGAATTAATGAATTATGATTTGTATTATTACAAAATTTATACATCAGAAGGGAAACACAGAATACAACAAAAACATGCCAGCTATTTCATGCCAAAATCTAACATGGAAACATTTTGCACTGATATTGCTCTGCATTTTTTCAATTCTTTTGTTGTGACCACTAATACTGGTTGGAGTTCCAGTCATATTACTAGTATGCCCTGGTAACATGTTATTAATATCCTTCTATTTCTAGGATGATTTTTAGTGCTTCATGTGGGGATTGTGTTTCTTTTTTTTTTTTTTTTATTTATGCACAAAAGCAAAATCCTTTACATAGCCATCCCTTTTTAGTTTTTCATCTTCTGACTTAGAGAGACTGTAGCTCTGAGTTTTATTTTGTAGTTTGGGGTGGGAAGGAGTTAATTTTTTTCTTCTTAAACATAATCATTAAATCCATTTATTCTAGAAGTCTTCCCATTATTTGAGACTTTAAAAAAAAACAAAAAAAAAAACACAAAACCAAAAACCACGAAGAAAACCACATTCTCTATTTATTGGTTTTTTCCCCCAATTTTCTCACATCTCTTACTCTGCTTATCTTTGCATACTTAAATCTGCAGAGTCATGTATTGGCTATTGCCATACCCATCAATCTCAGAATTCCCAGAGCCCCTGAGAGTGTTAGTTATTTATTCCACACAAGTTTGTTTTCAGGTCTTACTGAGAATTATTATCAATAGTGCTAGGAGATTCAAGACAATTTCATGAAAGCGGCATAAACATGGTATCCCAAAGACAGGCTTGGTTCTATAAATATTCTAAGACTGACTTGTACACTTTTCACAGTCTGAAGAATTTATAATTTTAAATTTTCTTCTGCCAACATGAATTTTCGATTGTGGGGCTACAATAAGGCCTTTGAAAAAAGAAGAAGTGGTGGACCATTTACTTCTGGAAGAATCCAAAACATCCAAAACAGTCACACAAAGAAGTGTGAGAAGTAGTAGTGTCAGAGTCATATGGGTTAAAAACAGGGAAAAAAAATAATAGGACTACAACTTTGATAGGGTATGGTATATACTGTGTCCAGAGGAGGGCCACAAAGATGATGAAAGAACTAGAGGGCATGATTTATGAAGAGCAGCTGAGGATACTAGGTTTGTCCATCTTAGAGAAGAGGAGACTGAGGGGTGACCTCATTGATCTTCATGGGTCCCTTGCAACTCAGGATAATCCATGATTCTAGTAAAAGATCATTGCTGCTTTGTATGTAAATAAAGTACCATAAGCACAGAATTGATAGTCCATTTCTTGACAACTAGTCAGACTACACAAACCAGACAAGGTCAGAAAGCAAAAATAAAACCAGCAAACCAAACACCAACCCAGAAAGCATTCAAAAAGAAAAAAACAAATCCCAAAACCACACCAATGTGTAAACTACTAGTTGGGAGATTAATGATTAAATATCAAATCTCTAAATAGCCTAGCTAAGCAAAAGTACCTCAGCATGTAACATGAAAGATGTTTGCCATGTGAAAGTGGCTATCAACATATGGTGGTGGTGGGTTTGTTGGTTGGTTGGGGTTTTTTTGGTGTTTGGGTTTTTTTAATTCTTTCTTAAGAGCTTTGTTTCGTGTTTCAAACCCAGCTCATTATTTTGAAATTCAGTTTATGGATAGGAGCCCAATGACCAGCCTCAGCTAGGAAGTTTTTTGTCTTATGTGCAAACACCAAGAGTAGAAAAAATTGCAATGACATAAATGTGACATATGACACAATTAAGAATATGACAAAAATAGCTGAATACCTGGCAAAAATATCCTGAGTTAGAGGTAAATAGGTCATCTAGACCTACTGGATAAAACTAGACAAACTCAAGAGAAATCTAAACATAGCAGGGAAGAGATAAAATGGTTGACTTCTTACACCCTCTCTTTTCATCTCTAATATTTTTAATTCCACAGAACCAAATTCTGAAAATGGGTGTCCTGTTTCAGATCAGTTATAGTTATTTGACTGTACTGCATTTCTATTTAAATTAACCCCTTGGAGAAAAGTTGGTATAAAGCCAGTTAGAATCAGGGTGGGATCCCTAATGTTGTGAATTTATGATGTTGTACTCCTCCCCTGATGCCAAATTTCAAGATTCATGACTTTGGCTCAAAAAAAAAAAAAAAAAAAAAAAGAAATAAAAAATCTCAGAATTAGTATTTTGGAGGCAAATGAAACCATTCCCATTAGCTTTAACTTCTAAGCTACTCAAGATATAATGCACTATAGCATGGGAGAAATGGATCAGTTAGGAATGACTTGAAATAGTTCAAATTCTATTCATTGAAGGAAGATTTGGAGAAGGAATGTGCAGATGTATACACACTTGGTGGAGAACTATTTAATAGGGGTACTTGCTTATAAGTGTATACAAATGAAGAACTTTGAAAAAAATCCTGGAAACATTTTGCCATAGTTGAGAAAAAAAATATTGAAGAACATTCTGTGATTGTGTAGGCATAACTCAAAGTATTTTTCACTGCAATTGCTCATCGTCCTTCCAAGGCATGGTTTTCAGTAAAACATAAGCAATCGGTAATAGTAACTACCAGCAACTTTCTGGAATGCCCAACTTGAAGATTCTCTGGGAGTTATGTGATAGTGCCAGAAATTTTAACAGTCTGGCAAGAAAACCTAATTAGTAGAGCAGTATTGCAGTATTTCATAGTGCTATAGTTTGATTTGGCCAACAACATAGTATATGAAGGGAAGAATTCAAAATGGATCTGGGTAAGCAGCAACTTTGTTATTACATTAGATTTCAAAAGGGTTGGTGTAAAAATATTTATCTTGTGATAAGCATTCTTGAGCAGCAATATCAATTAGAAAAAATCTATATTTAATACTATAATTTGAAAAACCCCCATATTTTATGAATAAATATTCTTAAATATAAACATTCTCAATTTTTCAGTCCTTAAATGTGTCACAAATGTACTGCTATAGTTTTAGAATTTTTATTTTGACAGAACAACTCTGATTATTAATAGCATGGTCTACATCTAATGTTCACCAATCTCTTACATTCATTGCTTTAGAGAGAATTTTAAATACAGATTAGGTGGTCTCTGCCTTATAATATTTTCTGTGTAATGCCCTTGTACTGCAGGGAATTTCATTAGCATGTGCCCTGATCTTGTCCTCCAAAACCTCATTGCTTTAGACAAGCATGGATTTAATTGAGAGAAAACCAAGCTGTGACTGTGGCTCAGGTGTGAAGGCTGTTTCCCTCAGCAGATTAAATCCAATGTAATGATTGAGCTTTCTTTTCCTTACTGTCCGCTTATGAGAGATTTAATACTGCGTATTAATTATTATGTTGGGCTGTCTTACTATGATGTTGTTTTTCCCATCATTTTGTGGGAGATTGATGCACAGATAAAATTGACTGCTTAATGTACTCAGGATGATTAACTCCTTGAGGATGGATCACAAGGTTATTATAAGTCACCAGTTTTTATATGACTTCTACTTTAAACTATGAAACTCAACAAAAGGCAGCCCCTGCTGATACCTTGTCGTACTTGGCTGAGCCCTATAGTCTTTGCATCAGAGGTTTCTACCTCCTGTCCTCCGTACTTGTGGGGGCCTTTCAAAGTACTATGAACTCCTACATTCATATCCAACAACTAATCCCTATTTGTCAGCAGTACCAATCCAAATACTCAGGGGTAACAGCCTCAACCAAAACTCGATTTATGGTACCTAGAATAAACTACACAGGTATGAACCAGCTGTTCACATTTGAAAAAACATGAGAAAAGATAAAGCCCACTGGAAATATTTCCCCAGCAGAATGGATATGAGAAGTCTGAAAAACAGGGGATGCTTTTTGTGCGGAAAGTGCTTCAGTAGCACGAATCTGGACTGCAAGGCCTGATCTATCTCAAGATACGCATTACAGTCACTAAATGTAAATGAAAGAGCTAAACATCTTTAATATACCATATGATGAGTATATTCCATGCACACATGTACAGACACAGGCACACATGTACAGACACAGGCACACATGTACAGACACAGGCACATCAAATTCATGAATTTATAAGATGGAGCACTATTTCTCACTTCCAATCATCTGGAGTGAAGCAATATAATCTTTCTGCTAGGAATGTAAGCGGTAGCTATACCTGCATGCAAATTCTGTTTATCACTCTTGCCATCAAGTTTATGGGCACATAAATTTCTTTTCATAATACTTTTTCACCAGAGATCAATAAGCAGCCAGTTGCAAATCACCAAAAGAGAAATGAATTTATATAATTGACTTGCTATATTACATTCAGGAAATCATTCTAAAGAGTTTCCTATACAGCATGCAAAGTCTCAATCCTATGGAATTTAGTAAATTACAGGAATTTAAGGAAGATCAGCTGCAGTACATCTACTGAGCCTTTTATCTCTAAAGATTGAACGCAAACACATTATTTATCTTAAAGATCTTCAGTCCATGTACCATATTGTTAAGCGCGTGAGAGTCAAGCAGATAGAGCCAGCTATTGATAAGATTATTATAAATTAAATTGGTTTATAATCCTATCAATTATACCCCAGTACATAGATTTGTACTTAAATGGTTAGAAAAAGGAAGTTCATTACTTAGCCTATCCCCATGAAGTCATAGTATTAAGACAACATGGCATTTTTGCCACCCGCCATGTTGAAAACTTACAGTCTGAGGGACATCGTGTTATCTGTTGTCTGGAAAGAGGGTCCTATTCTGTCCCTTGTGCCCACTTAGCATCTACCATTAAGAAACAGCCAGAAGTGTTAAAAACTATTACAACACGTTTCACGCCTTTTGTGAAGGGTAGTTCTATAAAAAGAGGTGGGACTAAAAGTACCAAAATCTAAAGAGAACGGGACTGGCAACTTGGAAAAGCCCTAGGCTGAGTTGCTCTAACACAGGCCCTTGTAAAACCATTTGTGCCCTGACCTCAGCCACTCAGAGAATAACCTACACTGTACACAGATGTGCTGTTACAACTGAAAGTTTAGATGTACCCAACCAGTTTTAATGCAAGTCTTCAACTTCTTTGTTTCTTAAGGTCAATTTAAACTGAAACTTTTAAATTTAAAAGGTTACATATTTCTGCTCCAGAAACCAGTATTAAAATTTAATCTTCCAATGGAAACAGAAAGCAGTTGAGAATGAAGTAAATGGCTCTAGAATACCGCATAAAATACTGTATCTTCTCTCCCGAACCTAGCACTAAGAAGTAAATATAAACTGTATACACTGAAGTGCGTGAATTTATAACAAATCTGATCAAAACCAGAAAGACTGTAATAAATTCAACTGCATTCCTTCCCCACCCCTCTCTTCCAAACTCCTCCAGTGCTCCTCTCCATTTCATTTTTTACATGTGTATTCTGTGCTTGCCATTTTGTAACTCAGGCTTTCAGAAAAACTAAGTATTGACCACAAGGTTTAGAAAAAGTCTTTCAGCATTAGATTTGCTTCGTTTCATTTTTTCTCAATTCCAAAAAAGCTCTTTGTACACATCAAATGACACGTTCCTAAAGAGTTTAGCAAGAGCTACAGCTCTGACTCAAGCTCAGTGAATAAAATCCTGAACACATAGAACTGTTCTAAAAAAATAAAAGAACCACTAACCACAAAACCCCACCACACACCACAAAAAACCGCCACACCATCACCCCCAAATACCCTACCCAACTAAGACTCCATTGGCCATGGGGTAGCAGCAACCATATTAATCTGGTATTTCTTCATAAAAATTGACTCTGATTACTCAGCTAACACAAGTGGCATAACCCATTGCTTTCAAAAGGAAAGAGACCAACTTGCCTTAGCTGAAAATCCAGCTTTATGCTTTAGGCAAACTTGCTATGAACTCCTTATAAGGTGACAGTAGTCTTGCTCATTACGTTACAAGTGCTCTTCCTCTCAGGTTAATCCCCTAAACTACGCAAAAGGCTGTTTGTAGTCCTACTAACAAGAACAGCACAGAAGTCGGCTGGAGTGACCTTAACCATGCACCTCCGTTATTCAGAATTCTCTGGTTTCATTGACATTCAGCCTTGGTAGTGCATTTGACAGTGTTTTAAACTTTGTGAGGATATTGAAGGATTTTATATGTATATATATAAAAATACACAAAAATCACACCCTATGTATTTACAATAAGTATAGAATATTGTTTAATGCTCTTCATCCTTAAATTACTCACATGTTCTCAAACTTGTTAGCACTTTAACAAGGTATTCTAACTGGAAATAATAGAAATTGCAAAGCAAGAGATCAGATACTTCCTCTTTGAGATTTCCTGAAAAGCCCCAAATGACTGAACTGAAGGACAACAGAGGAAACTAAAGACAAGGAAAGCAAGAAAGCCTGTTGAATCAATAATAGACTATTTCACTCAGAAATACTCTGAAGAGATTGCTCTTGGGTCATGAGCCTGGGCAGGTTTTTGAACACCCTCGTCTTTGGAGGATTTAGCCTTTTGGCTTTCCCTGTTCAGTGTAGAAGTTATATAGCTGCCAAGACTGTAAGATGGTATCTCAATCAATATCTACTTTAAATATTTCTGGCAGGCACTCTGCTCTGGTTGACAACAATCTTTTTCTTTTTTTTTTTTTGTGCTGATTTCAGCCAGAATTTTCTTACTATTGAATGTTTCATAGGGAAAAAAATATTTAGGGAGGGTTAGTAGTCTGGTATGAGATTTATTTTTAAAAGAATCTTTTCAAAACATATACATAGCATCTAGAAAGGAGTTAAGAAATTACTTTCTCTTTCACTACTGTAAGAATTAATAGCTTCTCAAACAATTTTTTTACATATAAAACACAGTAAACTGTTTTACAATAAATAAAAATAACATCTTCTTGAGAAATAGAAGAGCTATTTATTGTTAACAGCACAGGACAGATATCAGTCCTTTTTCAGGCTGGCAAAATATAAAACTTAGGCTGGTCTTAAATAGCTAAGGATCCAACCTGTGGTTTCCTGGAGTGGAAGAACACCTCTGTACTTATAAAAGGCAAAGGGATGTATCTAACAACTCCATATGCCATTAAGAAGCACAGGTTTACTCCTCATCTGGAAGAGGTGAGTGACAACCAAAGTTCATGCAATTCCTCCTGGATTAATGACTGGATGAGCAAGGCCAGTGGCCTTTCACTAATCCCAGGAACATATCCAGCATCAACATTTTATTGTTTTTATTCTTTTAAAATGTTTCTCTTATTAAATGCACTTTCTGTTTTTACTCTTATCTCTAGGTAGCTAGACAGCTTTAGGTCATAATTTAGTAAAGCATTTAAATGGGTACATGAGTTCTAAGGTATTAGGTGAGAATGCTTAAAACTAAGCATATACTTTCCTGTACCAAAAATGTTTTCCTCCAGTTGTTCTTCAGTGCTCTTTACAGATTGAGTTGCTGTATTGCAATATTTTCAAGTAATTGTGTAGCAGTTCCCAATGCAGGCAAGTTTAATTGGCATGTTCTATAGTAGTAGTTAATGTGGGATGCATAAATGTTTACATCTATATATATTCTATCTATTCTCCCCTTTTTTGTCAATATTATTTCTGTGTATCATTTTCATGGCACAGAATTGCTGAGCTACAGGAAAATAATAGGAACAAATAATGACTACAGAAAAACTGCAGATAAGTGGCTAAATTGGGGCTACCATACGCATTTGCAGTTTTAATATAGCTAGTAGCACTTCAAAAGGATTTTCCAGTATTTGAAGCTTAGTGTACTGCTGTCCTGCACTGTCCAAAGAAAGCAAGCTGCTCAGGGGAGTCTGGGACCAGCCATTTATTTTAGGCCACAGTCAACCACCTTCCCCAAAAACACCCTTTCTGCAGAACTACAGCATCAGTTTAAAACTTCAGTCACAAAAGCATCCAAGTACAAGTCATGTTCACATCTTTAAGAAGGAACTAAAGCAGGATGGTTTCAGGCACTAAACATGAAGCCACATAGGACCTATGTTTTACTGGCTTATGCACTTCATTACCACCAAGAATTGAATATGAGCTACTTCACCTTTTTGGAAGCTGTAGGATCAACCCAGGCTCCCAGGCAGGTGGGATTTCTCCTCCTTTATTATAAACCTGACTTTATCATCCTGTTCAACTGTTGCTCCCAACCCACCGCTTATTGCTCATATTCATAAGTTTATACAACCTCAGGGATGTGGCTAAAAATAAGTTATTCCACAAAAAGTTTAGATATCATGCCAGTGGCTCCAGAATCATCTTCTCATTCGAGCCAGTTAGTGAAAGGAGTGACAACTTCACTGTGCTAACAGAAAGATTTAGGTTACTTAGAATGCAGGATTAGATTCACTGCCCAGTCACCGATTCCTCTTCTTAGGTCCAGAATCACACTTATCCTGCTAGTGTTGTGATATCCACACTTATCTCCATCACAGAGGAGAGGCCAACATCTTTACCAGGAAAGGACAGTGCTGGTACAGAAGCAGATGGCTCCTGTTTGACCAAGAGATGTGATTCAGCACCTGTCCCTGGGCAGAAGAAACTCATTTGGCAGAGTGCTGCAGCAGAGCCTTGAACAGGTTTGCAAAGCCACCCTCCCATCAGAGAGCAGCTCCTCTGCAATGCAGCTGCTCTCCAAGGGTGCAAACTGGTGCCAAATTGCCTAAGGCCAGATTCATAGCTAAGATTCAGTTTGCATTTGTTTGATTTATTTTGTTTTTCATTACACTCTTGCTGCTCTTTTTTTTTCCCAGACAGCAACCTATGAATTTATTAGAAGTTGCCTTGTTAAATGCTGTTTAACACTATGAATGTGCACCCATAGGATCTATTTTGCCTACTTTAAAGCAGCAGTACTGTAAAGCTTCTAAATCTATATCTTGACTATTTAAAACAAGAAAAATAACTCTCTCTTTACTTAACAGATTACAGGTGAAGTAGTCAGCCCAGGTTCCCAAAATAACTATAGGGAAATAGTGAATACACATTTACAAACATTTTCTACAAATGAGTTATTATACCCATACAGTCACATGGCTCCAACATGGAAGTACCTAGATGAAAGACAGAAGGTCAAGAGCTTTCATGATGCTGGAGCACCTCAGGAACCAGTTTGAGAGAGACCATTTCGCAAGCCACTCGGTAGTCATTAGCATGCTGCACAGAACCACGTGTGAAGACGTGACAAGGACTCATATCTATAAACAACGTATGTTGCACAGTAAATTACTTAAGGAGATACACCCTATGTATCATTATTGGAGGATATCTATAGTTCTTGTCTGGTTCACAGGAGGACACGTCTCCTATGCAAAAGCGCTTTGTGTTGCTGCTAACTTTGAGTATATGAGAAATACCGAGTGTTGCTGCAGGTGTTCATAGAACTCCTCATTCCTCAAGCCTGTTCCCCAGGAAGGGAATAACCACAGATAGCATTTTATTTTTCCCCTCTTTTTTTTTTTTTTTGCCAACAGTGAAAGTAAATGAGGACACACTTGCCTAAAGCATTTGTCTGTGTTATATGAAATTGTTAAATTGAGACTTAATTTGCCACAAGACTTTTATGTAGTAGCAGCAATGGCTATTTTATTTTTAACCAACTAAAATAATATTATAATAATGTTACAAGTCAAACAAAACATGCTCTAAAAGTCATAGCAGAGGTTTTTCCAAGCTAATTATATCCACTTAGAAAAAAAGATTGGGAATGCTATGAAACACGAGTAAAAAAAAAGTTTCCATGGTGGTATCGCTGGAAAATATACGCAGAACTAGTGCACAAAGAATGATATAAAGTATTACAGTAACATTTTGACAGCAGATGTCAAAATCATATGTAAAGGCAGTGGCAGAGAAAACTTATGTTGTGCATTTGAAACCAAACACCATAACAGTCAAGGCAGGCCTTGGGATTAGATCCTCTCATTTCCAAGGCTGATTATGAATGAAATCATGGGCTTGCTTCTTGCCTGTCAGAAATACTTTTGTTTCTGTTCTGATTGGTATTTTGGTTTCCTTCACTTCTTGTTTTCTCTTTTTGAAACGATGACACATGGACTTATCATTTATTCTGTGCTAGGTCAATAAAAGTCTCAACCCACACTGTACTCCAGGAGTTTCGCTACCTTCTACAAGTGCCCCTGGCTTATGTCGACATTAAGCCCACAATATGATGTGAATCTCTTATCTCTGTGAAACACCAAATCCAAACTATTTTTATTTTTTGCTCTTCACATTTTACGTGAAAATGACAATGAAGTCTCTCCCTATCCTTCTTTTACAAAAAAACACAAGAATAGGATTTTTTTTTCAAGTAATATCCAGTAATAATAGCCTATTAAACAAAAAAACAGAAAAACCCCTTTCAAATAGTGATCTACTTAGAAAGATTAGTCCGAGATCTCAAAATGCAGAAGATGTAAGAAAGAGCACAAAACTCCACATGATTCCCTGGAAGACGTCATTGTTCAGTCACTTACAGCAAAACTGAGCCACTCAAACATCAGAAATTACTTTTAAAAAAAGTTATAACTAACCTCTGTCTCTCACATTCCAATTTGTAAAATAGAATTGATGACACTAACTAGTGTTTGTAAAGGACCTGAGATTCTGAGAGAGAACAAAAGCTTTCTCCAGGTGCCAGGCAGGACCAGGTACGCTGCTAAGTAACCAAGTCCCCCACCTTTTACTGCATATTCTTATTCAAAGAGAGAGATGGGACCATACATTTATTCCACTGACAGTCTTCCGTCTTCAATAAGGAACTACAGAAGTGGAAGCAATGTTACTTCTATTCTCTACAACAAAAACAATTCACAAAACAGGAAAGACCAGACATAGCTTTCAGACAACATAGGCTATTCATAGGATGTACAGAGGTTAATAGAGATGAGCGGTGTCTATTATGCAGAGATATAGATTGTGAGTGAAAGGGGTCTCAAAAAGAAAAAGCCTTTGGATTTAATGGATAGCAGGTTGTCACTGGTTAAGCTGGGTAACCTAATCTTTGAACCCTAGGCATCAAGTGGAATGATTAATTATTTATCAGACAGATGTCGCTCTCTCAATACTCCTTCTGTTTCTCCAGGTATTAAAAGGTTCACCGCAGGACAAGTTTAGAATATTCCCTTAGGTTAATGAATATCCACAGAAAAAAAAAAAGTGATCATTTTAATGTACTTCTGCATAGAGAAGATGATATTCTCCATTAGGATAAATCCAGTGAGGTCAAAGCCATGCCAGAAGAGAATCTGACTCCCAGTGTTTATCTTGCTGCAAATCGGAGACAGCATAGCAGAAAGTTCTGCTCAATTACTGTACTGGGTATATCCAGGGAAATTATTCAGCAATGCAATAGAAACTGAAAAGTAATGCATACCATATAAGCTGTATGTGACAGTTTACATCTAAATTGTTTATCAACATGATTATAAGAATCTAAAGAACAAAATAAAAAGTTTTCAAAGATTACAGCTGAAGTCTTGAAAGTAATATTGGAATTGCGTTATGGTTTGCAATGAGTCAAAGCACCATTTTAGCAAAACCACAAATTATTTATAACAATGGGTAAAGTGTATCATTAATAATGACCACAGTTCTATATATGGGTTGGACTCTTTCAGCTGGAGGATCACTGAGTGTTTTACAGTCAGTATTCTTGTTACAAACCCACTGTCTGCATAAGTGGGCTTTCATTCTAGAAAACGTTGAAGAAATAATTGATTCCCCGTTCTCAATTGTACCGATGACTTTTGTGCATGACATCAGCTAAGCTATCAGCTTGTTTGCATTCTCCCCAGCGCAGGCTTGTGCTCTTAGGAACTCCCCAAGATATCCCAGAATTTTTGTGTTATTACAAAGGAAGTAACAACCTAAGTTAAATATAATACATCAGGGAAACGGCAGATCAGTCTGCCACAGCAAACCCTTGGGCCCTGCTGTGACCTCCTGACCTGTTGAAGCTGAAAGTGAGGTTTGAGCAGAGCTCTTCTATCAACATCACCAGAAAGTAAAGCCAAGGACTGTGGGGCTGGGAGGAACTAAAAATACTCTCAGATGTACTCTACCACTAACGAATTATTTCTTAAACTTACTTCTCTGAAGTTACACAAAGCAAAAAGTGTAGAGCAACTACTGTCTTTGTAAAAACTGCTCCACTGACAGGGAGCAACGTTTCTCCCAACATTTAATCAACTGAACTATTATTTGCTGTGAAAAAGATACATGCTTCAAACAAAACAGAGAATGATGCAAAAAACACCAAAGAGATTTGTAATACTGTGTTAACAGATTAATAATAATTTTCTTACTCCCCCAAATGTATTTATGCTTATAACAACATACACAGCATAATTACAAAATGTGATAACTAATTTTAAATGAATTCAACAAGGAATGCAAATCTGCATAGCAAGAGCTTACTCCCAGCTCTTCCAGATTGAACAGATGCAGGACCAGGCTTTCATAAGAGCCCAGGGGGTTATTTTCAAGGGCTCAGCACCCTCAGTTGTGGACAGATTTTCAATATGTCAAGGTCATATTTAGACACTTTCATGATTGCTAGATCCACAGAAGCAACTTCCTCCCTGTTGCCACGGCAGCACCACAGAGATCAGGTCTCCGCACACACACACCACTGAGCTCTTGGGTTGAATACAGTCACTTTGTTTTGGTGCCTAAACTGGGGATAAGCTTTTGAAGGAAGTCTGGCTCATGTTGTGGATAATGACTTTTTTTAAAAAAAAATCTGGCCCATAGAGCATTCTTTGGATTACTGACAAGAATCTCCTTTCTCATCTAAATCCAGACAGACCAACCGGGTGACCTGCTGTGCATAGTTACATGGAAGCTGAAAGCTTATTGCTCTACCTGAAGCGTGTACTGGCCAAGCATCCTAACTATAAATGAATACAAGTTGTAGTTTTTCCCCTTCAGTTTATTTGTAAAGTTCTCAGATCTCACATCCTTCTAGAAGAGGTTATGTAGTGCTACAGTAACACCTGACAGCCTTTACAAATGAGATCTGTGATACTGTATTACTGCATTACTACCAGAACCAAAGACTCCAACTGTTCTTGGGTCCTAACATGCTAATTGCAGCACAAAGGACGTAGAGACATGCTCGCACACACAAAGTTTTATAAGGAGGGTCCATAGCTAATGGCATACATTGACTTGAATGGTTAAAGTTACTTTGGTGAAAAAAGTCCAACAAAAAGACAAAGCGAAACTGAATTTCTCTCCAGTAGCCAGCTGGGGAGAAAAGAGTATCCTACTCTGGGCATCCTCACCAGTGCAGCAGGTTGCCTACATACAATACATCCCTCACAGTAACTATCTTGTTTTCATTAGGACCTGATCAAAGTCCCAACAGGTTGTTCCTGCTTATGATGCTGCTTGCACTGACTAGAGCACACTTTAATCGGGGGCAGTTGCTGCACACCAGCTAGTTTGTAATCTTTGCACATGTGTATCATTGGGTCCCCTGCAGTAAACCAAAAGCCAACTATCAGGACAAGACAGGGAAGGTGGCAAGTGGCAAGGAGAGAGATGAGTCTCTTGCTGGTAGTGATCACGTCCCATGAGAACTATCAGCCTCCAGTATGGGGTTTGCAGGTGCACAGCCAAAAGAAAAGCAGCACAAGAAGAAGGGGAAAACACTGCTGTAGCAGCTCAGAGAGATACCATAGAGCTGCAGAGGACAAAGGTTAATAAGGCACAGTGCAGCTCAGTCACTGTTCAGTCACCAAAAGGCAGATTGTTCCTTGAAAGAGTTAAGGTTCTTATTATGATAAGGCTCTTAAGGGGTTAAATGGAAACAGGGAGGTGCAACATCTTGCCCAATATTTCACTACTGTTCAAGCAAGTGAAAGGGAACCAAAGCAATTTTCTCAGTCGAGACAGACAGATTTCTTGTGCCTTCCAGGTCATTCCAAATCCGTGTCATATACAGCAGTGACTCTATACAAATATTTGCCACACTCATGTACTCACTCTGCCAGCACTCTGAAATGAGCAGAAACCTGGGTGGGGTGGGTGTGCATGTGTTGAAGGGGCTGCAGTCAGTGCAGCATCAGGTCTGACCTAAGAAAATAGATGTGGTCTTGGGTAGCACAGATGCATGGCTTTCACTTGACTCACAGCATAAACGGCCCTCATGTACCTCCACTTGCAGCGAAACAGACTGCACTGACCTCATGCTGATAGATCTGCTGTATCCTGACGAGAAAGTGCAGACACATCCGTACTGATGCTAAGGAAAATTCTACATAAGTGCGGGAGAAACAATGGACTGTAACACTTATTTTGTGCTTTGTACATGTTCCCTGAAAAGCTTCAAGGCCTAAAAACAGACTTCAAGAGGTACTGGTATATCTATATTTCAAGGTAACATAATTCGTACACTTTTATCCTTCAACATCAGGCTCATAGAACCATTTGGGCTGGAAGGGACCTTTAAAGGTCATCTAGTCCAACCCCCTTGCATTGACCAGGGACACCTTCAGCTAGACCAGGTTGCTCAGAGCCCTGTCCAACCTGACCTTGAATGCTTCCAGGGATGGGGCATCTACCACCTCTCTGGGCAACCTGTGCCAGTGCTTCACCACCCTCATTGTAAAAAATTTCTTCCTTACGCCTAGTCTAAATCTACCCTCTTTTAGTTTAAAGCCATTACCCCTTGTCCTGTCACTACAAGCCCTGCTAAAAAGTTTCTCTCCATCTTTCTTACAGACCCCCCCTTAAGTATTGAAAAGCTGCAATAAAGTCTCTCCAGAGCCTTCTCTTCTCCAGGCTGAAGAACCCCAACTCTTTCAGCCTTCAGAGTTTTCCAGATAGTAAAAGACATGACGTTTTCAACTACACAAAGATATGTTTTCTCCTCAGAGATGCAAAAAAAATAATACTGGAAGACACTGAAATTTCTGATTAGCCAATAAAACAAGGAGAGCTTTATCAGGTAGGTATTTGCAGCTGCTAAATATAAGGATCTTTCAAGAGATGATATTTTGTCAGGTCACTTCCTAATAGGTGGTGTGAAATTGTATCTGCCAAAGCCCTCATATATAGGAAATGGGCTGTGAAAGAAGTGGTTAGCAGTTACCAAACTCCACTAGGAAACATGCACTATAAGCACTAATGCAGTATGGGTGTTCTGCTCTCTAAGCTCATAAGCACTATGGATGCCAGAAGCTATGGGAAGGGCAGTAACGAATTGCTATCACTGTATTATGAGAACAAATAGTGTATACTAATGTTTTTGCACCAAGAACCTTCACCTTTTTTGAATAACTGTGCATAAATCTAGGGATCTGTAACAAGTTATAAAAATTTCTCTGATTCTCAAGGAATGCTTTGCTCTGTTATTTGCTGTAAATCCACAGAAACCTCAGATAAGCCGAATAAGTAAATCACTGAGGAAAAAGATGCCGAGCCCCCTGGGCCCATAGGGTGTGCACACATTTAGAGAGTACAGGGCAAGCCAGGTACTACTTGCAGAACATTTGAAACAGGCACCCATCTGATTTTTATGGAAACGTTGTTGTTTGACTTGCAGGAAAGCCAGCTTGTCAGGGCACAAAAGAAAAAGTCTGTACTCCCTAGCTTACAAAGACATCCCCCATCCCAAGGAGTTCACAGGAGTTTTGCTGTGTTTGTACAGTACCTGGCTACAACAGAGTGCAAGTCAATAACCAGTATCCCTCAGCAATGTTGCAGAGAAAAAAAAAGAAAAAAAAAAAGAGTACATTAGTACATTTCTCTACCATGTTACAGGTTATGTCATGATGTACTTTCCTTACTCCTCCACTCATTTCTCCAGAGAGAGTGGTAAAACTCAGAGATTAACCGGTATTCACTCCCACTCTCCTGTTAAGGATGCTTTAAGCTTTAACTTTTCGACAGGCTGCTCCCGTTTCTCCTTCCTGGCTGCTCCTGGTGTAGGTGCGAAAAGGCTCTTGCAGACCCACACTCCCTCAGCTTAGGCATCTGCTCCCTCACAGGAGGACGTTGCCCCAAGCCCCAGCCTCCTTCCAGGACTTCTGCGTTCGGCCTGCTAAGCAGGATAGGCAAAGCCAACCCCTTTGCCCTCCAAGAGACAGCCACAGGTTGGGTGCTTGAGCCTGTTGACTAGATTAATTCCTACACAGAGACACCGGCATCAACCCAGATGTAGGCATTCACAAGGGAGGAGCAGTTAGTCCTTACCTCAGGAAAGAAGTTTTGGCTCAGGAGCAGCTCACTTCCTGGGGACATCCCCTGAAAATCCCCAAAGCCCTTCCCTGGATTTCTTGGCCAGCAGCCCCTTTCTGCTCTCCCTCCTGCATGGTCGCTCACATCAGCCTTCTGGAAAATGGGGTCAAAGCAGAGGTTCCACAAGCTGCCCTGCAGGGAAGTCACCTGGGCTAAAAGCACATCTGAACTGATCAGCCTTTGTGGTTCAGTGGCTTCTGTGGTGATGAGCTTGGGAGGGGGCCTCGTTGTTCCTCAGCAAAGCTCCTGGCTGAGGACACGGCCCCAGGTGCACCTCAACATCCCAAGGCAACCCCACTGTGACCTCTCGCCCTCAGCCAGCTCCGGCCCTCTTATACCCACTATGCTCATTGAAGTCACTAAAACACTGAAGGCAAAAGAGTGACTTTTTCTTCTTCTTTTCAGCTTGGGGAACCACATCTTCCTGTGCATGCTGATATGAGAGGGAGAGGAGAGGAGGGCCAGGCCCTGGGAAGGAAGGAGGAACAGGGCACAAAATGGTGGGGGACACTGCCTTGCCCAGGGAGCACACCAGAAGCACGCTTCAACAGCACCACAACATGTCCTGGGTTATCAAAGCACTCCTGCATGACTTTTGACAAAATATCCTTTTTACCTTCAGTCCTCTTCAGTAAAATACCATAGTGGATTGCTGTGCGGCTCAAGACAGGTCAGGCTCTGGCCTCAGCAGTTGGGGCTCAGTCTCCCAAACCCAGGAGTTACGCTGGGCTATATCCCCTGTTTTAAGTTTCTCATTCTTCTTTCAAAGAGCCTGTCACGTTTTATTTGTGAAGTAGTGAGGTAGGTGTAACAGGCCTGTTACACTAACAGTAATGAAAACCCAGGCTTCCACTGCTGGTAAATCAGCCACAATCAGCATAAAAGATATTTTCTTTTTTTTTTTTTCATCTTGTTGTAATGTTTGCAAATTACCTTAACACAGACTGGCACGACAATTTTCTAAAATTACCATAACTGTTACTATAAAAGTGCTAGAAGATATTACTCCTCTTTTTCATCTTTTTTTTTCCCCAAATAAAATGAGATGCTGCAAGCAATAGTGTTATAGAAAAAGGACAAACAACTGGAAATTGATAAAAAATGTGAATATCTTAAAAAATTATTAAAGAACACTTTCATTTCTGTAAGGTTGTTAAATACTTTTTTCTTCTATTTGGTGGTAAGTGCTTAACAAAGATAATCTAATGTATTGGGCCTGGGAGAGCCCTATTTGTGATACAGGGAAAAACATTTTGATCTCAGTTCCCCCATACAAAGCTGTAATAACTGACTTTGGTGGTGCTCCTCTACATGTATCCTAGGGCAACTGAGTTTAGACCCTGGCCCTTGAATTGTTCACTGTGGTATCGAGAACAAATGCAACCTTTATTATTCTTGAGAATAGTCACGTTAGTAAAGTGAGTACTTGAAATCATGCAAAGTGCCTCTCCAATAATACTGTTTATGAGGCTACATTGTGTTTGGTTCATAATGGATAGCTTCAACCCTGGTTCAGCACTGGGGAAGAGTTCTTAGAGAATGCAACAAAGAAGGTCCATAGGATAGCTATGTTCTTGAAACAAATAAAATCACTTTGAAGAGAAAGCATCCAGATGGACAAGATGAGATGGCAACAATTACACAGTGACCAGCAGTTTTGTGACAGATACCCAAAACAGAAGCATCTCTACAGAACAGAAGGAACTTATGTTGACAATGCTTTTAAGAAAACATTTCAGAAGATACCCTTTGTTCTAGGACCAAAATGTTTTCCAGAACCATTACATCTTCCAGGCTTCTCATCCCCTTCATTTTTAATTAGCTTTTTTCTGAGCTGTGCTTGCTTCTATTTCTTCTGTAATAGCAGTCTTTACTGCTGTCTTCATACCAGAAATGTTAGCAGGCAATCAGTGCTCTTGAAACAGGGACTTGGATTACAAAGGCACAGAGAAGCAGATTTATGGGCCAGGCTTCCCCTGCCTTCGAGCAGTAAGCTGGTCTGAGTAGGGGGTTCTAGTCAAAATTGATCAGCAGACACACCTGGCTGTACCTAGATACTTACCTACAGGTGGAAGCAGAGCTGGTTCAGAGAAATAATGAGACAAATGCTTGAACATGAATTTTTTTAAATGTAAACATAACTCCACAAGCAGACCTCAAGTCACCACAGCCACAAGGTTAGATTTTGTCAGTTATACTTCTGTAACACCGTTCAGTTTTATAAAGTTATTCCTGGCTTCTACCACTGCATCTTAGACCAGAACCTAACCTCTATCTTTCTCTGATAGGAATAAATAAATCAATGCTAAGAATAAATAAATCAACTCTCTTTTGAGCTATCTCCCTTCCATTCTGCTCCAAAAGTGTTAAATCTCTGAAAGGGTTGATCCTGAGGGTTTTGGTTTCATTTCCTCAAATTCTCCAAAATATTCAGTAATGCTGTAGTTTTATCTCCCCAGCTACAATTGTCTGCTCTCTCCCAAATGGATTTTTAACCAGTAGCAAGAATTCTGTAGTAATTCAGAAGACTATGCCAACATGGTAGAAGTAGGCACCAATTAACATTCAGCATCCATTTTTTGCTGTTCACATTGCACTTGAGCACAAACTTGTTAGAAGTAAAAGATTTTGTGCTCTCCAGTTTCATGGACCATTCAGTTCTGCTGTCACTTCTGGTAAGGAGCGTACCAGAGGGAATTAAGAACCATCACCTTCTTTTTACCACTGTAAAGTGCTTTACAAAGTGCACCGTTCCCAAAGGCAGACAGGTTCACAAGCAATGGCAGGCACTTCTTTCTCCAGGAGTTGATGCTGGGATGCTCTTGTTGCATACGGTTCCCTACCATAGCTGTTTATAAACACTATAGCAGACAAGAAAAATCACATTGTATACAGAAAACTCTCACAAACAGTAGTAGGGGAAGGGGCAACACGCAACAAACAAAAAAAACCCTCCAAAAACCCATACACACGCCCACACATAACTGAGTATCAAACTAGCCATGCAGAAGCAAAAAGAGACAAAAAGCACCTAAGACCACAAAAAAAAAAATTAATGTCACGGGGCCTCCCAAATGCCTTTCCCTAAGCTTAGATCACTAAACCATTTCCCTCTCCAGAATTACCTTGTTTATGATACATTTCCATGCTTTCTAGTCCCTACTAACCACAGATACTGTGATATGCAGAAATGATTATCCATTTCTCAAGTGTTCAGTATTTTTGAACATTAACTATAGGTTCAGTTTAATTCTATTTTTATCTGAACTAGTCTGCCCATATCTAATGGCTTGGTTATATTCCAAAAAAAACTCTTTCTAATTTTAGAAAGGAGATTGCAACTCACTCTTCTCCTTATTTATAAATGTTTTAAGGTCTCCATACTACAGGTTTTTCCTCCCTTCTGCGTCAGTAAGAAAAGAGATAGCTTCTGGTTTAGACTGCTTAATTAACATACAGTCATTTTGTAAAATATTTGGCAGTAGTAACTTCCCCAAAATGATGATCTTGCAATTATGTGTCTTAAGTTGTAATGACAGAAGACCAATTCAGTTGCTGCAAAATTAACAACGTTGGCATCAAAGGGCTGTCTCCCTGAGCCTGTTTACTCTTATCTACTGATCTTTTAGAATTCTTATCAAGAGCATGATAAATTATTAAGATGTGTGACAACAAAGACTCCTCCTTGAATGATACTACAAAGACATTTCTCTAATGCTAAAATTCTGCTCATTACCAAAGAAATTGAAGGAGGCAGGAAGATAAAGGCGAGTCCTGAGTAAGAGTCATTTCAGGAAGATGCATGCTTAAGGCCTCTTAAGAAAAGAGGGAGAATGCTGAATCTAAGGCATTTCACCCCAACACTATTCCCATCTTCCATTGAGAGAGTGACTGTGGAAACTGCTGAAGGAAAAGGTTAGGGTCCAATATTCTGTTGGCAAAGTACAGTCACTATCATTTATTTTATCATCATAATAGCCCTTGGCAGGCTATCCTTCCCAGCAATACAACAAACATTTTAAATGCCTTTTTAGCTAACCAGTTTGGAGAGCTGTGCAAAAATAAACCACAAGTAAGCAGTTTCAAACCAAGAGTTAAAGCAACAGTAATTATTACTTAATTCCTACTCATTTGCAGCTCCTGTAGTAGAGGCAGTAGCCAGTGGGGATGCACTGCTTAGGCACAGGTAACACACAATAGTGATCAGCTGCTTAGTTGTCAACTAGGATGATCAACACTTTCACTGAAGGGATGCATTTGCTTAGTGGAATAGAGTTGATAAGCCTTTGGGATGAGGAGACGGTGATGGACATTGAATACTAATTGACTGATGAAAAGACCTTAAGATTGCTAGTAAACAAAAGTTTCAGACCACTAGCACTCGCGTGTACTAGTGGATCAACAGCAAGCTTTCAGCCCACAAGGTTTTCTTAACTTTTATTTTTTACTTAAAGCTTCAATCTTCTTCTGGAATAGCATGCATATATGATCCTTTTTTCTACATGTTGAAATCATACCTTTTTCAACAACATTCTCAAATCACTTATATTGAGGAGATATACCTCACTACTGACTGTAGGAAAAAGAGTGTTTTCATGGAGAGGAATTACAGGGAGAGGAGACACTGAAGGGCTCAGTTACAAGAACCAGTAGCTTGGGGCAGAAGTGATTTTTTTCCCCTAGCACTGCACTCAGATCTTCAGTCACAGCTTCAGTTTTTCTGTTCCTTCGAGTCTCAGTCTCTAGCATTTGATGAGCCTTCAAGACCCTGAAAAAGAATATTTTCTCCAGATCAAGAAGCTACTATCATTCATCTGTAGTATACCTATTGGTTTAATGGAGCTAGGACTCAGCTATAAATGCTTGTGACCCCCAAAAGCAGCAAAGGAAATCAAATTCAGAGAGTCAGACAGTTCACCTGGAAGGTACTAAATAGCTGTACAAGCCTAGATCCAGTTGCTGCACAGCACAGGTTCTCCAAATGATACACTCTAATGCAGCAGAGGAGCTATACTGATTACAGAAGCACAGACTTTGCCCTTCAAAGTGTAACTAAACGCACTCACCAGACATATACTTGTTTTGAGAAATAATGTGTTCTTTAGGACAAATTGTGTAAGATTAAAGAACTGGAACTGACTAGTTCACACAAATCTAGTCCCAGCCCCATGTTACATGCCTGTCTCACTAACTGACTAATTTTCAGTTTAGAAGTAAATCTACCTTCTTTTTCAGTATGAAGATGACAGTCCACCTGCTGCACCCACTAACAGGAAAGCAGAGGCACAGCCAAGCCTGGCTGCTTTGTCCTTTCTAGCAGAAGTCGGAGGAAAGATCTTGCCTCCACATTCAGCCCCTCTCTGCTTTCACCAGCAGCCATATGGCTCGATTTCCCACATACTAGTCTTGCTGGAAGGATGCTCCAAGCCCTTACCCCAGGAATATTAGAAACCTATTTCTAAACCAGTCTATAAACATTCAAAATTTACCCATTTTTTTTTATTGGCATTAGATTAAACATACATGATGCTTCCAGTCCTCATGTATTGGTGATTCTCCACTCTATTTCCCTCCATATACTCTTAAAGAGTACCCTTCCAAATATTTTCCTGCTAACCAAAATAATGTAATATAGTGCATTCCCTTTGTCAGTCATCTTATCAATGTACAATACCAGTTTAATCTACCATCAGTGACCTAACTCTGATTGTATACTCTTTATTTTCCTCTTCTGTCACATATCACCATCTTTTTTTTCCTTCCAAAATTTGTTACGGAATTGCAGGCTATTTCAGGGTCAAACAAAGAAGGCTGCACTAGTTAAGTGGCTAAATATTGTACTTTTCTGAAATGATTGAATTGATTTAACTGACATTAAGTGCCTGTTCTGTGCTGCAGTTAAATAACCAGCCTGAATGACAATCTGTTTATCAGAGTTAAAAACCTTTTAAATATCACTCCTGCAAATCTCTTTTCTGATCCTCCTCTTTTCTGAAAGACAAAGAGCTACAGAAACGATTGGGTTGCTTGAGAACATGCCCCACAAGTCTGATCTAGCAAGATCATGAGTCATTAATCTAAATTTAATGACTGAATTTAATGAGAATTCAAGTTCTCAGCATGTTTCAAGTTACAACCCCCAAGCTCAGAACCAAACACTTTGGTGTGGTGTTTTCAGTGAACATCCACCATGCAGAACAGCCACAGAGAACAGGAAAATTGAAGAGTTTACAGCAGAATAGGTAAAAGGACAGGAAAACTGGAGAAAAATAATTTCAACATAAATCTTTAAACATCTGAAAACCCAGACTAGCAGCCAATGCACATGTTGAATAAATGAGCCATTTGTCTTACTCAAATAATCACAGCAGCATGCATTTGGGTGCCTGTTTGAAGTGATTAGAGAAGTGATAATAATATTAGAGTCAGTAAACAACTAGTCTACGTATATTAGTATTCTGCATCTTTTATTACTTAATGCTTTGGAATAGCAATTAGTCTTCAGTTTAATTGACCAAACAAAGTTGGTAGAAAATTTAAAATGCCTTCCAAATGACAAAACTGAGGCATTTTATTGATCATAAGGGTTTTTAATGCAAACTGAGGACTGCTGAGGTTGCAGAACTGTCTACAATAGGTTACAGTGCACAGTGATAAACTTCCCATCTCCTATCAAGCCTTCAGTCTGCTGTTCACTATGCAGTCTTTATCTTCACATGCTGACACATGTAATCTAACATTCTCACTTTGCCACAGTAGGAGCAATTGCTTGACAATTTGATTATGGTTTCCTGTCAGCTCATACACAGAATATTCTTTGAGCTTTCAAGAATCACAAAATATTTTGATTTTACAATGATAATAATCTTCTGGGGAAAACATCATTTAAAATATTGATTTCTGATAGCAAACCTACTCCAGATCTGCATGCAGAAACTGCTCTGAACATCTAGAAGCTGATATGCTGCACATGAGAAGAGAAGCAGAAATGACAGTAATGTGCAAATAACAGAGCAAGAGGGTTGGTGAATGAAGGCAGTTTCTATCTGACAGCTGCTCTAGGCCCTGTGTGAAACAAGTGGATGGTCCCAGTCTGGGCTGTGGGACAGAGACATCCTTCCCACAGAATTCCAGACAACAGGCTGAGCATGGAGGCCAAACCCTGAAAGGACATGAGGGTACTTTTGTCTCTGAAAATGGCTTTGGCAAATCCCAGGTGAGGTTCATGGGTGTAAGGAATGGTGGAAGACACAGCTGGTTGCTGCCATTTCGGTTGCATCATTGAGACCATTGAGCACTCCACAGCAATTGCTGCCAGTCTAGCACACCTGGTTTGTTTTTCAGGACAGCATGTTATATAGTTCTTTATACGTAGGTTGCAGCCAAAGAGTTATTGCCTAAGTCAAAGGTTGGGGCCAAAACTGAGCTGATACCACTTTTGCATTCCCTCTGTCCTGTGCTGGCATGGTATTAAGTTGCCCCCCTCATATTTTGTTCCATTTTACATGAAATGTCAAAACACCCTGTGGGTCAAGGTTATATCTATCTCCATGCAGCAAAGTCTCAGTCGAACTCTTTGGCTCTGGCTATGTCCTAGAAGCTTAGTGTTCACACAGATCTCTTGGTATGAGCCAGAGATGCCAGGTGGGCTACCTGTGCTAGCAAAACAGCCAGAGCAGCTACAACACACTTGGTAAACTAAGCCTGTGCAGTTATGTTTGTTGTCTTCAAATAAAATTTCAAGAAACATTTTTGTAACAAAAGAAAAAAAGTTTCACTGCACATCAAGTGATACAGAGGTCTAAATCCTGAGAAACAAATTGAGTGAACAGTTTAGAGACCAGTTTCTTTTACCATGTAGTCTGGACTCCTATTTCCAACCACAGCAAATGGAAGACAGACATCTAAATAGTTTTACCTATGTGGCTGTGGAGCATTTGCAAAAACATTATCCTAAAAGCCAAATTGTCTTGTCACAACAAAGTCAAAGTAGACCTTTTACTTGCTTAAAATGTAAAGTGGTTTTGTTTTGGTTTTTTGGTCGTTTTGTTTAAATTGCTATTTTCATCAAGACATTAAAATACATTTTCTTTTCATTCTTCTTGTTGTCACTGTCCCTGAGGTATGACAGTTACATGAAAGTGAACACGGGAATAACTACAAAGGGAGTGATGCAAGACAGGGCAGTCTTGCATGTCTAGATTCAGACTGAAAAGCAAAGACATTAAAATGGAGGAGATATCACTGAAAATAATCCTATTACTGAAACTGCATGACTAACAATAATTTATATGCACCCAGGAACATATGTGCACCCCCAGAACGCAATCAATCACTTCACCTGGAATTCAGCCACTCAGCATTATAATATTCATACATACAAGCTGTTAGCTACCATTAATCAAAAAGCTTTTAACTAATTACTTAAACTTTCAAACAACAATTGTATGAATTTACACTAAATTACCAAATTACCATCACATCCTATTTTATCAATAGGTATTTAGCTAATATACTACATTCTGCCAAATGCCAGAGACAAACTAGGTGTGTCTAGAGAGGCAAATATGTCAAATTAGACAGCCAGTACCATGAAAATCTTTGCTAGTCTGAAGAGCTGAGACATGCTGTAAGATGGAGAAGCCTCAGCAGAGGCTAAGAGCCACACGGACCTCAGCAGACTTAGAGTTTAGTTCCCTTACATCTAAGGGGATCACAAGAAATCTCCAGATACAAAACATCCAAAAGAAAGTCATCATCTTCATTTGCACTGTCGTATACCACTATTCATTAAAGTCAGTTAATTGTTCAACAGGAGGAAGACCTTAGGAAACAGACCCATTTATATTACACTAGATAGTTTCTGTCTTACACCAAACACAGAAAAGGCAAAAAGCTTCTCTCAACCTTGTTAGATGAGGCTATCTAACCTACTGCATGACAATTTAAAGAGGAATGATTTAGTTGTAACCAGTTGATTCCACTGTTGTGCTGTAGCCAGTCTTGCCAACAATGAATACCAATACTATTTCAAGATATACTTTTTTGGTTAAAAAGCAGAAATAGATCAGCCTGTATGAGAAAGGAGTATAAACTACTAAAGCAGACTACTTTGAAAAATGGAGATTCAGATTAGATTAATTGCAATTATTGTATTTTTTAAAAGGTAATTATGCATACATATCAAGAAATGCTGCCTTACACATTCAAATGGAATGAAAAATCGAAAGCAATGCTCAGCAAAATGTAGCTCAGCTCTTTCAATTCATATGGAACTTTCTATCTTTGAAGTGATCCAAAATTTTAAATTAAGTGCTTTTCTAAACGGTGTCTAAATGGCTGACGGGGCTTCTTTTCTGTTTGTTCTAGCTTAACTTTTTGGTGACCAATATAGCATTTCTCACCAAACTGCTCTTTTCAGAAGCAATACAAAAAATGTCTGAGGCTGCACTGCCCAGTGATGTAGATATAAGAGTGTGATAAAACACTTCTGGAGTATTTTTCTTCCACAATTCTCTTTTCAATACTGTGCACTATACAGATACCCTTTCCAGAAACTGCATGGAAGCCATGAATGGAGTGGCATCAAAACCACATCATTGGTCCTTTGCAACGGGATCTAAGAAACATTGAGAATATATAGAGATTACCAAAAAGAACTGCCTCTCATTTCTCTGGTTGACTCCCCATAACACATAATTTGTTTTATAAATGAAGAAAATATTTTTATAATTGCAGCAGGTGTGGAATATAGATGCCTCTTTATTCATGTTAATAATTAAAAATAAATGTCAGGCCTACCACATCCCTGGTCATTTAAGTCACTTTAATGATACATGAAATATAAAAGAAGATTTCACTTAAGGTCTCTAAAGAGAAAAGGGCAACATCACTAAATAAAGAAAGATTATCATGCTGGGGCAAACTTGAAAGGAGATGGCATTCATACAAAATGCAATTTACTTTGACAGTAATTTTCTGTATTTCTCCTGCTATTATTGAAGATATATGTGCTTGAATAAGAGCTTTTTTTCCCTGAGAAGCCAGCTGTTCATTCTCTTTGGTCTGCAGTTAAGTCATATAGTCCTGTGTTAATGGCTTCACCATTTATTACATAAGAAAAATTATTATGATGTCATCAATTTGTCATTTAGATCCCTACTGCAGGGTCAAGTAACTGAAAGAAGTGTCTTGAGAAACTGAACTGTAGTGCACCTTGAGAAAAATCATTGCTTTCAGAATTTTGGGGGAAGTTTATTTTAAATGGGGAACAAAAAAAAAGCGTGAAGAAAGGCACAAGCAATTCCTCAGATGTATATTCTTTTATGTGGATACTATAGAGACTTACTTCAAAGGCACATTTTCAATCACTCTGCATTAGTGTTCCTGAATACGCTGTCTACCTTTAAATTGGAATCAGTCCCCTTTTTCCTACCTCTTTATTCAGAGTGGTCAAGCATGATTATTAAAACCCTTACAGGGTTTTGGTTCCAAAATAGTTTGGGGAAATATTTGACCCTCAGCATTCACTATACGTCAGGGTTTTTTCCTTCTAAAACGCTCTGTCCCTTTGCAGTGGCCATTATCCAGCTTACTGTCACGTCAACAGCATATGCAAGTACTGTTCGGCCTAAAAAACCTCACTGTGAGCAGGCAGAGCGGAAGATGTGACCTTCTGCTGACTGCTGTGCAAGGACAGACCCTGGATGCAAGAGAGAGAATTGATCCTCCTCAGAAGACTCGGGGATTGCTCCAGGCCAAGGTACTTCCAGGTGAGGTATGAGTGAGAGCAGGTGACACTATGCTGACAACCCCAACTGCCACACAGAGAAACAGTGATCCTGACACCAAAGCAGGAGACAAGGTGCTTCTTCCCCACCCACCTTAAGAGAAGGGTGTGTTAATAAGGCTCCTTATGTTCCTAATGAACAGGAACATGACGAACATCTACCTTCATTGAGTCCTACCGACAGATGAGTGCCAGCAAGGTCTCACCCTGAGTTTCTCAGTCTCTGGAGAACTACATTCCTCCCAAGGAGGTCTCCCGGCCCCAAAGTTCTTGAAGGCTATTAAAAATCAAATATAATTTGACAAAGATTGATAAAAAAGAGTAACTAACAACATGGAAAGCTCAATAATGAGTAGTTGGCTGATACAGGAATGTGAAACAAATCAGGCTAAAGAATCATTCCAACAGATTCACTGCTCCAGAAGAGGTGCTTACAGTTATGTGTTTGTGTACATTTAAGATAGAAAAGTTACTTTAAGTAATTGACACACTACAGCTTTTAGCACAATCCCATAAAAATCATGCACTGATATTCAAAGTCAGAAAATTTTGCTTTCCTTCCCAGTTGTAATACTCAAAAATAATACTTAATTGATCGTTGCTATATGCAGGTTGTCTTTTGTCTTCCAGATGTTATCTAACATATCTAATATATAAACAGCTGAGATACACATCTTATCCTGCTGTCTAATGATTAGGCTCCATGGCTTCTTTTACAAGCAGGTATGGCTACAAGACCATACTTTTCTTGGAGATTAACTATATTATTTCACATAGTTGTCCTCTCTTACTACACTTTTGCAACAAAAACCAATTAAGGCACTAAATTGAATTAGTTGTCTTTATTGCCAGTGTTGCGTCATTAAAAATAATTTTAAACTGTTTGAAACTGGAAATTTCAATTCCTTCCTTTCTCAGTCAGTTCTCTGCATGGAGGAGCCAATGCTCAGCTTCTACGTGTGGTTATACTGAATGCTTCCCATGTATAGGGTTAACTGACATTGTGAAGAACACAACCACACAGCTCTAACAGAATTTTTGTTTGCCATCATTGAAATTCTTGAACTGATTTCAAATATGCAGTCTTAAAAGTGAAAAAGAGTTGACCCCATTAAATGCATGAGAGCAGATTAGATCTCACCTTAAACTCCTGTCCCAAATAAGAGAACATGCAAACATACGCAATTAAAATGAATGAGTTCAGTCACGTAGAGTTTAAATGTGAATGGTGGATGCACAATCATTTCAGAATTCTTATTCTGCCCCAAAAATGAACATAGTGAAGGCAGATAATTAACAAATCCATTTCCAGAGATTGTTTCTGAATTATCATGGATGATTATAAATATTAGTTTTAGTTCCTGTACTTTGACCTTCAGGGACCCCAAATCACTCCAAAAGGAGAACTCTAAGGACAAAACATGAATCTAATCAGTTACCACTGTAAACCCTTCCCAGCAAAAACAGGCACTGTTTGGCATTGTCGGAAGACATTGTTGACAGTACTGTAGGACGATAGACCTCAATGTCCACTCAGGCTCTAATCTGAAGCCTTTGGATATATTCCATGGAATTCAGGATAGCCTAAAAGAAACCAATTACCATATTTTCATCTCTGATTTACACAGAGTTGTGATGCACTAGTTAGAGGAGAAGACAGCATGAATCAGGATGCCCTTACACTGCCCTCAGAGGAGAGGCAGAAGCATCCCTCTTTCCCTTGGTCTGCACAGACCAAGGTCAGATGTGTTACCACCTCCTTGTCCCCCCCATCCCACTCACCCCTCTCCTAAGTAAGACCAGCCTGCTCTTACAGCTCCCAGCTCCATAGCCCTCTGCTAGCAGCAGTCTCTGGCTTTTATTAACACTAGTGCTCTGCCTTTATTTCCACGCACCCTGTTTTCAGACTCTAAACCCTGTTAGTGCAGTCTTCTGGAATAAGTTTGTCTTTATTATTTTTCCCCTCACTGTTGTCATTTACAAACCATGTAGGTGTAGAACAGCCTTTTTGGGGAGGACTCGTAGCAATTGCATTGGCTCATTGTGTACATACGTAAAACTCAGGAGATGCAGGAACACATCTATCTTTATTTTTATGTTGTTATTCTCCGCATAGCTTTTATAAATTACTTCCCTCTATTGGCAACCATTTACATCCAAAAGAAAAGTATCTCTCAAACCATAGCAATGTTGACTTTTTTGCTTTACCAGTGTGCTCTCATACTTATGTTCTTACAAGGTAAAATTAGTATAAGTGGCAGCATGTTTCCACAAGGCACAGCAAAGAAGCTGTCATATCAGGAAGGCTGGTTCATCTCACCAAAAAAAATTACAGAGAATACAAGACACAGAAGGCTTTTGCTGAGAAACCATCTGCTTTAACTATCAGACCATTTCCTGCTCACTATCTTATGCTATTGAAGGGATAAGGACCACAAAAAAATCCTCCCCCGGTCAAACAGTCTCCTTGCACAAGATCCTGAGATCCAGACAGCTTAGATATGACTCTAACCTCTATGGTTTACCTTTTTTACCCTAAAGACTGAAAAGTGACAGAGAACTAGTGAGGAGAGATCTTCCACTTGGCGCCAGGAGCAGGAGTGAGTAGCTACAGAGGGACAGGGACCAAGCCTCATCACCTGGGGTTAGGGCCATCTCCGCACTCAGGAGTCTAGAATTTCTAACAACTTCTCCAGCCTGATAGTACACCAGCTTCAGGGGACTACCTATAGGCAAGTAGTTATTAAGCTACTACTCACGCTGAGTCAAAGTGAAGAAACAAGGCAGACAAGCAAGAAATGGCAGTAGCTGCTATTTCATAGTCAAAACCCTACCAAGAACAGTTCATCTACACTTTCTACCTTCTCCCTCCTGCTGATCAACTCTCTACCATCTCTGAGATCCACTGCAATAACTGATCTCCTGCAAGGAATTCCCTTGGAGCCTTGCACTGTCCTCTACTATCTTCCTTCAGAGGCCAGCATTTCATTTATGTTTTTCTCAATGACTACAAACGACTTTTTTTTTTCTTTTCTTAAATCCCAAATCAAGTTCATGCTATTCTATCCAGTTGGTGTCTGTCCAGTAGCATATGTGAAATGAGTCGGTTACAATTTTCTAGTTTTGCAGCAATAAATACATTATCCCAGTTGGCATCCATGCTTTTCCCACCAGACTGAGCATTTTATCTGAAGTCCTGCAAGTGTCAGACCTCAGGGGCTTCTCTGTGAGGTTGTTGTGGCAATGTGGAATTGCTCACCTAAAACATGCTTGTCTTCTGAATGCAGCATCTGCCTTTACCATACAGACTTCAGTTTGCCTGGAGATACCAAGGATGGGTGGAAGAAGGGATGCCTGATCATCTATTGACTACATCTTCCCTGCAGAAACCCCTGGTGTAGAGCCAGTAATACCAGCAATCTAATGTTGCCCACTGGAGTTGCTCTTAGTTTATCTGCGGCAAGGCAGCCAGACCAACGCTGTATGTAAAATAAGGATGCCCTGTGAGGGTACTGGTATTTCCCTGCTGGTGAAGGGTTCCTGATGCAAAAATAGCTGAGCAACACATGCCTGTCCCACCCTGTCCCTTCCACTAGTGATACCAGCTCTCCTAGTGTCAGATCCCCCCTTCCCACACAGGAAGCACATAAAAGGGCTTCCATGTTGTTTCCATTAAATGGAAAAGCTCAGGAGTAACTCAAACTGTCAGGATTTAGTCAGGATTTATTCTGAACCACCTTTGCCCATAATAAACAGAAGTCCAGTTCTCTCATGCTTAAACAAAATGAAATGCACACAGTGAAAAAAATTAAAGCTGTTGAGCCATTAGATGACTCATAATTATGTGCATAAATGTTCAGATTTTAATGGTGAAAGGTGTGAGTGTAAGTAATTAATATTAGATGTTGCCAGTAAAGATTAAGATTAGTTATCAGAACACTGGTTGACCTCTTGAAACTCCATATCATTGCAAATGAGATCCTTTTTCCATTACACAGTTAAGTGTTCACATACAGCTTCTTATTTCTGATGAATATAGCAGGCAGAAGGGGTATTTCTTACAGTGATTTCCCTACAGGTTTGAGAAGCCTGGAGTGGGGGAGAAAGGATTTAAACAACTAGCTGCTGACAAGTTGGTTTATACCATAATTACAATCATAAATTATTTTTACCTGAATATTCTTCTCTGCTGTGAAAGGCTATGGTTTGGTGGTTGGTTTTTTTTAATTGAACATTTGAACTACTTAACATATAATTTACATACCAGGCATGTAATTCCTGGTCTAGTTTCCAATAGGAGTTCTGGAGAATTAGGGAAAAATACTTAATAGCTGTTCCCCAAGTGACAATTTTTGGCTGCTGAGCATACAACCCACAGCAGCAGCCACATGCAGACAGTCTCTGGAGAAAAAGAGAAAGGTATCCTCTGCTTCAAACTGCTGCTAATGCTAAAAGTAGCCACCATGATCTTCTCTTGCTTACTGTTTACTTCTATTTCCAGCAGAAAGCAGTAGATCCATTTTACATAATTCAGCCCAGCTGCTGGTGGGTGGATGGTCATATCCTTCCTTCCTTATCTTTTTAGTGACATGATCTGCTCTGGAGCCCATCATATAAGGGAGAATCACCTGCTGACAGCCACAACAGCGCATTTTGACCCTTCATAGCCTCTGTGACAGTGACTGGAGCAGCTACGGGTTTTCCCTCTTATGCAGCTCATGGTATTAGTGAAGGAGTACCATTTGGCAAGAGGGCAAGGGCAGCAGGCCAGAAGAATCCAGTAAGAGCCACAGATGGCTCTACCTGTCAGTGCACTAATACTTGGAACCACCCTGACCCCATGCTGCATACATGACAGCGAAGGAGCAGATCTCAGCCCATGAAACACTGTAGTTCTGCTGTTTCTGCACAGGGACAGGTAAAGCAAGAGCAGGCTCTGCTTCCCCAGCTGTCCTCATGTCTCACCATTACTTCCAGAGCAAGTCCGTCCAGACCTACATACCACCTGTTTTTACATGGCACTGTCACCAAGTTTTCTTCAGTTAAAGTCTATGGCGGTATGCAAAGTACTTACAAAGATGTAAGCTATGAAAGGCAATTAATTTACATTGGCCATTTAAACCTGACAGCTATGCTTGAATATCCTGGCTGCTCAAGCCTCCCCCCCACCCCATATTGCTGCAGCATTAGATCATCCTGAAGTGGGGGGGGGGGGCGGGGGGGGAATGGGATTCATTTCATGAAAACATGAATAAAAGTGATTTTTCTTTTACATACCAGAACAAAATTTTAAAGTGAAAGAGGAGAAAATTGCATGAAACACACTCAACTATATTTGCTAAATTATTAATCTAACAAAAGCCAAGGAAAGAACATACATTCTGGAAATACTGCATTTTTTTTTAATTAGTTGAAAAGAAAAACGTCTCCTGGTAGCTTGCTCTAAGACTCACTATTGCTTAGGAGTGAGGATTCCTAAATAAGAAAGATAAATTGCTTTATAATTAGTGTAACTTGTAATTCATCATGTATGTGAACTAACAGGTATATTAATATCACTATTTCCACAAATACTCCTTGTAAAAGCCCACCCATTGTACATTACACAAAGGAATCATGCTGGGCTTTATGCCACGCAACAGCCCCCATGGCTGAGGTAGCTCCTGAGGTTCAGAAAATTTAGAGGTTATACTTGGGAACGCAGTAGCTCCTCCTCACATCACAGCTTCGAAAGGCTGTTTCTGACCATTCTTCCAAACTACTTGCCTCATAAATACAGTGTCAAAATAAAACTTATTATTATCTTTGGCTCTCTGAACAAGGCAATGGTTTTACTAGCCAAGGGGCAGTCATTCAGCAAGCTGCACTGCACAGCAGTCAGCCCCGGCCTCTGGCCTGGCTCAGGCTCCTGAGCCGGGCAGAAGACTTGGCTGTTTCTCTCCCCAGCTGTAATCTCCCCAGAGAATCTACAGAGTGCAGGCAGGCAAGATCTTTCCCAGGTGGTGAGGCAGTACCCATCAGGATATATAACTGGGCCAAGAGTCTTCTTCCTGCTACAGACTTCCTAGTGAAAGAAAACTTTAAACCAAATGGAAAGGTATCCACCCTTTCCAGCAATTGTTCTGACTTCTACCATGAAGCCACAGGTAGGAGCTAGGTTTATAAGTCTGTCCCATTCATGGTTGGCAAATAGGTTTACTACAATTTCTCAGACTGCTTTTAGCAGCAATATTGGGTAGGAAGCTATTAAAAAAAGGCAAAAAACCCTTTCCTATTCCCTCCCAATTAAAATCCAGGTTCCAGAGTCCACCAGTCCTTGAACACAGCTCTTCTTTTTTGGTTTGTTTTTGTAGAATTTGGTAGGTATGGTAGAAGCTTATTTAGTTTCTGTAATACATAGATATTTACCTACCTTTATTCAAGTTCCTCTTGGAGAGAGACACCAAGTTGTCCCTGCTTTGAGCTAGTGGTTGGAGTAGCAATGTAATGTTTGCAGCATTACTTATGGAAACCATATTAAATGCATAGTGTGCCCTGCAGTACTCTTATGAACAGTTATCTGGTAACAGTACAGTATTACCAATTCAGTTACTAGATATCAGTCTGAAAAAAAAAAAGAAAAACCACATACGTAGCTTTACTGAGATTAAAGAATTGGGTATCTATTTGTACATGGAAGCACTTAGTCAATAGATCACCTGATTCTCCTATAAGGCTGTGCTTGCTGCAGAAGTTGTCTACTAGAAGTGTTATTTATAATTTTTTTTGCTTCTTCACTTTTCCTTTTGTCATTAGAAAAACCTTTTCCAGCTCAAAAGCATAAGCAGGACTTTTTCCTAGAGACACAGCTGCTGAAGGCAGCACAGACATCTGGTACGGTTCATACCCAGCTCACTCCCAGCAGACAGGCATGGCAGAAGGTCCACAGAACTTGGGACAAGCAGGCAGTAGTATTCCCACCGCAGTTGTTTCCCACTTGTGTGCAGAGCTGTGAACCAGATTGCCAGTGCCCACGTTAATACACCACCATTCCACCCACCCACAGGACAGGAGCAAGAGCTGATGCTATAACTCAAATGTTGGGCTGTATCACCTCTGCAGCAGATGCAGGTCAGTCCCGTTCTTTCAATATCAACATTGCTGCACCAATTTGTATTGGCCAGAGCTGGGCATTGCCTTCACCACCACAAAAATACTTTAGATAAATTATTTATTAAAAACTTCGCTGCCTGTGTTATATTAAATAACATATGCTTCTCCCTGATCAATACCTCCATAATGTATGCAAGTGGGTTTTTTCATCTAAAACACAAAATAAAGCAAATACTAGCTGAAGACCAAACTCCTCATCAGGTAAAGAGGGGAGGGAAAAGGTAAGTTTGACATTAGCTTTTAGAATTAATACCAGTTTTGAAGTGCTACTTAACAGAATGTAGCTTTCCTCCAAATTTATGGTTGACTTCCCTTCTATAATTTTTATGTTCGTAAGGATATAAGCTTAGACATTTTCAAGTTCAGGCCTAGAAACTATCTGTTCAGTCTTTTTTTTTTTTTTTGACCTTTATGGACATAGCTACATAAATGATATAATAGAAGTCTTTATTTTAAAAGCTTTTTCTCATTAGTGTCTGCTCTCAGTTCTATAAATCACCGAGCTGTACATGTGATTGTGCCCTGCCATACAACTCCAAGTGCCGAAGTAGACAAATGAAGCTGTTATCAACCAATACTATTTGACATTTTTAACCCATACATTTTGAGAACTTTTTAATTACATATTTACTATGATTTCTGATTAAACCAAAATTGCTTTCAATGGCATATAATAAATCACACCACAGAATTATTCACATTGTTCCCAAATGTAGTGAAATGATTTGTTTGCCACATTTGTGACTGAAGTCCATCTTCCATTAAGGAAATAGTAAATTAAAGTACTTCTAGCTACTCTGATATCTCCAGATCTTTCTGTGACTTGTTCTGCCCTATCTCACTTAGCCTCCAAGGGAGGATTTCTACATCTTCTTCGGGTAAATGATGACTTAACAGGAGGTATGTGCACAGCATTGCCTGCCAGTGAAGGTGGCTGTATCTACTGCCTTATACTAGAGCCCCTGTACAGCTAGAAGGATTGAGGTTTGTGGTCAACTTTCATCCTCATGAAAGTATTACAAAAAAAAAATTCAGAAATTTTGCTGCTAAATAATACAGATTCTCCACAGTCAAATACATTAATGAGAAATAAGGTAACCAGTAACTTACTTTCTTCATCTGTCCAGGCCTCTCTTCTGTAAGAGGTTCAGACTTTTCTCACTGTCTCAAACCATACAGCTCTTATTTCCCCCTCATTTCCAATAAACACTTCAATAAAGCTACAGCCAACTTCTAGAAATACCCAGACATGAAGAAAAATTGCTTGACTTCCGAGTATTTTATGTAAAATTCAGAATTAATGACCACAATATTGAAAAATCCTTTTATACTGATTTAAAAGAAGTCTCATTTGACCCTTTTATCATCTGGAATACACAAATACTTGTATTAAATATAGTTACAATCACTTTCAGTCTTATGGGTCTGTATCCTTATGTTTCATTGCAATGAAAAATATGGCCCTTGCCAGCTAAAGAATAGGAACTAGTAATTCATGGGGAAAAAAGTCAACTTTTCTTTAGTGTTCTTTATACATGCAAGAGCTTTTTCTCTCTCTGGTGAAGCTGTCATAGCCACATCTCAGTACTTTGGAATATAATGCCACTCAACTGTTGTGACAATTATTCAATACAAAATCTAGAGTTCTTACTAGGAAGAGGTTTTATTTACTGACTTACGGGACATCACAAGATGAGCAATACAGACCAATAAAGGATAAAGAGGTGTGTTCACTCAGAGTTAATTTATGCTTTAAAAGCCCTCTTCATACAAAACATTTGGGATTTTACTACCCCTGTGACAGCCTAGTTAGTGTAATACTTTGGGATATAGGAAGGCTGGGAAACTGTTACTGTAATTCTTTTTTGAGTAACACAGGAAGAGACATCCACAATGTAGAAAATATTGGGCTTACAGAGAATATTGCCCACAAAATTACTAACAGTCCAGTGCACAATGGGAGTAGCCACAACAAAGCTGAGCTACAGCATGCTGGCTCGTTGGGGTGGGGGAGCTTTCAGTAGTTATTAACATTTCACAAATGCTGCTGTTCACACAACTGCTACCAGAGAAATAGCTGTCTTCCTATATCACAGGCTACACCCTGTGTACCCTGTGTCGCCAGCTGCGACAGCTAAGGACCCTTCGACTCCTGAGTTTACGGGTGAATTTCTGGCGACGAAAAGGAGCCATCAACAATTCAAACTCACCTCCTCAAGCAAAACCAGAGTAAATTCCCTGGTTTGTTTACTCTTTATCTTGAGAGAAGGTCAGGTTTATCACTACTTTCCCTTGACAAGTTGTCATTAGAAAATACAAAGCCATTAGCCAAAAAGAAGGCAGTGGTATGTGCCTGCCTTGAAACTTCACAGGGCAGCTACACCTAGGTAACTACGTTGAAGGCCAATCCCCCAGAATTAGGTTTCTAAATTGATCATGCAAAACAGGTACTTTGAAATCCCAGAACACAGAATTTTTAAACCTTCCTGCTATTTTAACTGTTGGTTTCTTGCCTTTCTAGGGGAATCACACCACAAAGGAATTTTAATTAGACACTTCTCCTTTACTCCAAGCTGAGTGGCAGGAAACAATCAATGCCTTGATGAATAAACTGTCAATCAAAGCATATCCCTCCTTTTGGTTACCATGATCTTCCTCAGCCAGAAGAGCACTGTGAAAGAATACTCGTGTTATTAACCCTATCTGCACTGCAGTGTCAGGAATGGGCTGATTAAACCATTTTCCATCTACCCTCAACACCACTGATCAATTTGAGTCCCACAACTGTAATCTTTTGTTTTAGTCCCTCACTCTGCCACTTCAGACACCCTAACAAAAACATTTTTCAGATTATTCTTTTTCTACTGAGCCATTTCTAGCATGTTAAGTGCTAATCATACCAATCCATTTTGCAATATAAAAATATTCAATTAAGGTGCACACAACATTAATGGTGATTACTAGAGATCAAACTGAAGGGCAGCCAGAAGTGACTTATCTATGCTGAAGTCTGGTGACCCCTTCGTTCCTTGCCAGAGAATGTGAAGGAACAGATTAATCAAACACAATGGCCATATGTTTACAATTTATTTTTTTTTTCTAAGCAATCAGACATCTGCAGTAAGAAAAGCACTGACAAGTTGATGAGTGATTTTCTCAGCACCCATGGCTCAAAAAGTCTTGTGTTTGTAATCAAACTGCAGCAAGTAGCTGTAGATGTCACCACAGCTTAAAGGAGGACATGAGCAGTGAGCAACTACTACTCCAAGGATGTATTCCCCTGCTGCTGGAAAACCTTTTGACTGAATCACACTGGTTTAGGGTTGCTGGACTCAGTGGAACAGAAAGGCAGATGCGTAAGACACATCAGAGAATGTCTTTAAGAACATCAACATCTGGCCTATATTTTCAAGTTGTAAGCGTAAGACATTCTTAATAAGACCTTTGACTGAAATACCTCTGCCATTTATAGTAAGATTTATGAACTGAAAATTATTTTTCCCCCTCACAGGCTTCATTAAGGGGGAGATGGGAAAGAATAAACATGCTGATTAGAAGAAACTTATATTAGTGGATTGACAGAGACAGTTTTGTGGATGACGATACAACTGAACTTATTTATTTTTAATCATAATGTATTAACCTGTGGCAGAGAAAGCCAAAGTCAGCAATGCATTTAAGGAAGTCTTTAAATCAAAGCAGACAAACACAACTGGCTACTACCATCAGATCATTAAAATGCTTAGAATTAAGCACAGACTTAACACATTGTTGGATTGTGGCCTTAACATCACCAGATCAGAAATGCGGGAAATCCAGAATACATTTACTCATATCTTACACAGATGTTCTATCACTGCAGGATTCTGAACTGTTTGGAAAACTACGTTCCTACATTCCTCTCAAGTGAAGGCTGTGGGTTTAAATTTAGGAATTTCACTGGTAGTGAGTGACAGTTGAGTAGGATGGTCAGACAGTGTGGTTTACAGGAATACATCCCAGCCTGAATAGCTGCCACTGTGTCCCAGCGGATTATGTAGAACAAAGATTTTGACCCAGTTCTGGCATGACTGTTGTTTAAAGCTCAACCTACAGCTGACTGGCTGTCCTGTTTTTACCTTTTTCCCTTTCCAATGCACACATATTTTTTTAATAGGATTTTCCGTTCTAGGCATGCTGCAAGGGACCTTTCCTGATGAAATGGAAGCATTCACCAGCACCTGGCACATTTTAAACCCTGGAACTTTCAGATGGTGAAGAGACCATTTCTCTGCAAAGGCCATTATAGCAACAAAAGCTGTGTCCCTGCAGTCAGAAACTGTCCCTTGGGAGGGGAAAGCAGGAGAGAATAGGTTAAATAGGCCCAAATTTTCTAAGGGTCAGCTACTTATGCTGCTAGAAATCTAGCATACTGTGCCATGCAGAGCATGCAGACTGGAAATCAGCAGGTAGACAAATAAGTGAGCCTATTCACAATCCTACTACTGAACTGTCAGAGGATTGCCTCAAAAGCCATATTACACAGGGACCCAAACAACAGGTGGGTTTGTGGAGCTTCAGGATTACCCACTTAATCTTCTTAAAGAATGAAATAGAACAGCCATAGAGGGGTCTTACAGAGGAAGATCACAAAGTTCATCAGCTGAGATGTGATTATAAGAGAGCTAATCAGTTCAGCCACAAAGTAGATGATGCTATTTGTTCTTCGGAAAGCTCCTCATCTTCCTTGGAGATTCTCTTTTCTCCTCTTACCCTGTCCTTGTCCCCTTTCTGTTTATTCCCTTTTGTCCATATACACAGATTAACATGTTAGGTTAAGTATTTCATTTTAACGAACAAAAACCAAGAACACATTAAAAATATTTCCTACATACCAGTGGCATTCCAATGCAGTACAGTAAGACCCTTAAAAATCTAGGGAAGGATCACTCAAAATTATAATTTCTATTTGTACTTCTCCCATCTATTTGCATTCATGTTCACTGTGGTGTTGTACTCAGTTTTCAGTGGAAACCAGCTCCAGGGTTTGCATAGCAGGCAGTGTCATAAAACTGCTGAGTTGTCACACACCTGTATGGCTAGTCCATCCAGAAATCCATCAGTCCACAGAAAACACATTGTTTTATATTGTAGCAAGGTAAAGCACTGTTAACATGTCCTCTCCATATCCAGGGTTCTCCAGAAACTTTGATCTCCTGCCAGGCAAAAATTTTCACGTGCCCAGATACTCATTTAAATAAGACCTTTCAGACCATGCAGTAGCACGCTCCTCCACAGAAAGTCAATCCTTTCATCTTATTATGAGCAGTCTTTAACTACAAACAGAAATAGCACCTACTGGACAAATGAAAGTGGAAACCTTCTTGACAGTGTGATCATTGCCCCTTATTTTCTGTTCCAACCTGAATCCTAAACTACAACTTCAGAGGACTTTCTTTTAAGATTACCAGAACCCAAGCAGTAATAGCTGCAGGATTCATTATCTGAACACACATTTGTTGGGTTTAAGTTAAAATCACATGTTTGTTTCACTTACCAGTCAATAAACAACCAGCTTTCTATAACACCTCCAGTGTTCAGACTTCAACAGCAACACCCAGAAATTAAAACCTCTTATGCCTCCAGAAACTATACAACCCCCCTACTGTTTTTTGGGGGTTTTTTAACCTTTTTTTCCCCCCACTTTTTTGGTTTGCTTGTGTCTAAATCCTGTTCTTAAAATCTCTAACTTAGCCACAACAGCCTTGAGGGTTCCCTGATATCACTTAGGAAATGACCTGACTGGCCACAGCAAAATCACTCCCATCTGCAGCTTGATAAGGATCAGGTGAGTCAATCAGCTGCCAGACTTTGGGTCTTGTTTTGTCATCTCATAGGTTCAAAAGTCTGGGATTATTCCCATGTCAGAGTACTTACATACACTACGGCCCTACTTTGGGGAAAATCCCAATAGTTAATTTTTGCCATATTCTTTTTTTCTTTTCTTTTCACACTAACAGTCACTGAATCAATATCATGACGATCCATAAAACAGCTGTAAAAATAATAGGATATATTGCTAAATCTGTGTGAGTCAAATATGTTTTTTCAGAGTCCAACAGGAAACCTAAGTTGATATAACTTGCATAATAGAATTTCAGCTTCTATTTATTTTTATTTTATTTTTAGTTTGAGTTTGGTTTAAGTTTAAGGTTGCAGAAGGCTCCTCTGTTTGCTATGTTACAAAAGTCACATCATATTAACTCTAAAATAGTTAATAATGTTTAACCATTGGGACCAATTTAAATGAAACTACAGACCTGCTCAGCTGCTTTCCCAGCATCTGTCCCCGTTCCCTGTACAAGGGTAGCTAGCACGAGCTACCTCCATGTGTAGCAGGGCAGAAGTAGCTTGTCACCTGGTTCCAGGATCGTGAATGACCACCATGGTATGTGGGTGTGCTCTGTGGGAAATTAGATTTTCCATGTGCATTTATGCACTAGGTTGAGAAATTATCTGACAGAGGTCTCTTGTAACACTTCTACACACAAGAGAAGACTTGTGTGGGAATTACCTCTTTAATAACCGAGAGAAATTTTTTAAAGTGCAACATTTATGGCTATTCTTATCTTTAGAGAAGGATTCTGTAAACAGAGTGCTTTATCTATTCCTTTCAGAGAATAGTGATTCAAGACAAGTTAAATCAGTTCTCCACTTTCACGGTCTTACTCCTTAGCTGGTACTATTTATTACAGGGATCTAGCAACACCTTGACTCTGGACCACTACACTGCAACAATTATGTCTGCCTTTTTTTTTTAGGTTTCCTAATTTTTCCAGCCCTAGGAAGACTTACAAACTGTAATACATACATTTTCTTAGATCTTACTTCAAGAAAGAACTTGCATGTGTTCTGCAGCCTGCCTCCTCTCAGGAAAGCATATAAACACATGCACTGTGTTTAAGTGCTCTACTAAGGACAATTCCTTGAGTTTCAATCATACATTTCTTATGCATACATTTCTTTGTGACTGAGATGATGTAACTCAATGTTAGCTCCCGTGAACAAGCTGTTTACTTTGTCACCTCAGAGGAGTGGCACTAGCCTGTGAAAACTCGCAATATCAAACCATCCTCCTAAGGTCACTGGGAAATTCAAAGGAATTCTGAATATGAGAATATTGTTTATGTAGCTATGTAGAGCATTCTACTTGCTGGATATTATTTCTGAGATTAAATTAAAACAATAAAAAAAATTGTCATGCATTTCTCTAGTCTCCTCAGGCAGGGCTTTATGATCAACTCTGATGGCATTTTTTGTATGCAAGTAATCTTGCCTAACTAGGCAGCCAGACTTATGCAAAACCACATTTTTTTTCAGTGAGTTGTTAAATAAAAAGACATGAAAGAAACTGAATCTGTAGTCTTTATTGAAAAACAAAACCAGTACTTGTCTAAAAATGTTCAGTGTTACAGGAATTGTACGAAGGGAACCAAAATCTGAATCCAAAACTCTTTAATATATACCGTACTCTAGATTGCCTGTCAGGCTGGGGAACACTGCAGATATGAATGCAGCCAGTGCATATGCTGGCTTTCTAAATAAAACCTGTCAGTTTCATATTCAAGGGTCTGTTTTCCATGTCTGTCTTCTCAAGCTAACCTCTCTCAGCACTCTACTGTAAATTAAAAAGCAAAGTTCCCAGGAGTGTGGCTGTTGCTCAAGAGCAGAGGCAGCACTACAGATTTTTTATGACTTCCACTGTCTCAGGCATGGACTTATGTGGGCTGTGAGGAAGAGCTGTGGGGATGTGTCCCTCTGCCGCTCTCAGGGCTGTGTGCTGGGGCGCTCTGCACCACTCCCCTCCATAAACCAGCTATTCCCATCTCAGCTATTTCAGCCCTGACATCTGAGTTATTTCAGTCCCTGTTGCTGATCTCAAACTGTGTTTCTGTGATGGTCCCTACTATAAATTATCAGTCATGGCTGAAATTGTGGTGTCTTTTAAACCAGTGACAAAAATCTCAATGAATTTTCAAGATTTTTGCCACTCAGCTAGGAAGGGCCACTTTGCGTTTGTGAGTCATATTTCTCACCAATTAATTGCAAAGTCTCTTTTCTCCTTCTGTGTAGACTTGTAAAGGAAGATCTTGTTTAGGTAAAGTAGTTAGCTGCTACTAAAGTTGTAGGTTCATTTATTTCAAAGCCCACTTGAGTTCCTACTGTTACCGGACAGTAAGAATTAGTATGTTGCCCATACTAATTGGTTTCAGAATTTCTCTGAGCTCCTCCACCTAACTCCATTGCCTCCTGTCTAATTTAGTTTCAGAAATTGCTTAGGACAATGTTTGCCTTTCTGCTGCATGTGTACCTAACACGCCAGGTCCCCTCTGTGCCTGGAGCTCCAGGTACAGCAATAATTCGGCTTGGATCTAATAACTCTGAAAGTGAACAGGTCCACAGGCCATTTCCAGCTCACATGAGTGAGATCCACGAGCTCAGTGCCAATAAAGTGCCATCCTCTGCTGGCTGACGTGTTCTTGGTTCAGTGCGTTAGAATGACAGTCTCGCAGGCAACTGCAGGCTCTGTGCAGAGGGCTTTGGATCTGAGGTAGAAAACATGAACTGGACCTCATTCGGTGGGAACCCAGGCAGACAGCATAGCGCAAGGTGATGTGTTGATGGTAATCTGCGTTACTAAGCCGGTAAGTGGCTTGCAGCAGTTAGAGGGTTTTCACAGTATTTATCTTAAGACCTTCATGTAATGAATTGCAATACTGAAAGTTAATAAGCTTATGTATGTGGATCATGATTTCTAGACCTTTCTAAGAAAAGGGGGCTCAATCTTCAACCTGATCAGTGGCAAACAGAAATAGGTGCACTTTAAATACACCAGTACAATATCAAGATAACCCTGCATGGATCACTTCCTTCACAAAGATGCTGTGGAAATAAGGCCTAAATTCATACCTTGAGAAGCCAAACAGTTACATTACAGTATTATCTTCTTAAATGAAATACTTTGTTAAAGGAATAAAGAGGATACAATCAATTTTTATTGCTCTATCATGCCTCTAAACTGATTGTAGCTGTAATAAAATTAGGGATCCCATTTCATTTAAAGCAAGGAAAGTAATTTTATTTACTTTTTTCAGTCACACCCCCACACAAGTACACGCACACACAGAGCAATCAGCTGCTCCACTTGTTAGCTTGCTGATTAAATACTTTGTCACTTAACTCTGAACTAATTAAAGAGAATTGAAGCTGCCTGTGCGTCAGCCAACATGGCATTAACTTTAACTGAAATTTCTGTGCTTCACTCATTCATCGTCTGCAGAACTGGGGGAGGGAGATCCTTTTTGCTTCTTTTAGCTAGCAGTTCTACTAACAGATCCATCCTCAGCTGCTGAGATTTCTTTGGTCAATAATTTTTGATAGCTGCACTAAAACAATAACATTTCCCTGTATCTGCAGTCTTGTCAGCTTTGTGACCCACAAGTGCTCACCGTGTGCGTGGTGGAAGTGAAAGATGGGTAACAGTTCAACACCGCAGTTCTAGCTGGTATCTGATACACACCAGTGATGTTGGAGGGCACGCAGACCCTGATTATCTAACTGTTGAAAATGTTTGTTTGTCAAAATAACTGCTAATTGATAGAACTTGTTCAGAGTCCCAGCCCCTCGTTGTCTAAGAATTTGTGAAAATCAAAGCTATGTTTTTAAGGGTGGTTTTTTTATTTCATTTTCATTTTGAGACACAAATCCTAAAGCCTCAAAGTCTAGGGAAAATTTTCCAAGTCTTTACATTTGAAAAGTTGTGATTTCTAAACCAACATCAGGATTCCTGAGAGCTTGACTCACCAATTTCAAATTTTGTCACCAAAGTGGAATTATAGCCCAGAGAAAACATACAGCTCAGGAAAAGCTGTCTCATTCCAAAGTTAACTACCCTAAACATATGCATTTGTCCTCTACCCTCCAAATGAAATACTGACAAATGAAGTATAGATTGGTTAGCTGCGTAGGTATGTGTCTGTGTTTGTAGTTTATGGAGCTGATAAGTTAATCTAGACTGACACTTAGACTATACATGTTTCACCCTCACGTTTTCTGGAATATATTTAAACAGATGGTGCATGAACATCACAATATATTCTCAGGTTCCCAGAAGGAGTTAACAATTTTTTTTAGAATAGCAGCTCTTGATGTATCACAACTAAGGTTGTGTTACCCTTTTCCCTGTAATCTATGATTTTGAAGGGTTTATGATGTAACTATAAAAATTCCTTCAAGCTAGAAAAAATAGCTTGAAACTAAGAGCTCAGTTTTTGTTGAGAAATGTCAAGCAAGCCATCCCATCATTACAAAGTTTTAATTTTTTAAATTTTCCCCATAAATTCATACAGATTGGGGGGGAAGGGGGGAGTTCGTAGAGGTCCTAAAAATAAATAAGTGATTTAAAGAAGGTAAATACTTCTTATGTCAAATTTTAAAAAGGTTTACTACATGCCAAACAGTTTTTTTTTAATACACCTGTGGATGTTATAAGCCAACAAAAGCTGGGAAGCTCAAAATAAAGAGCAATACTCTTTCTTGGCCAAAGCATGTTTTTTAGCATCTGAATTGGAGAGACTTTAGAGTCTAGAAATCAGGTTTTTTAAAATATCCATACAGATTGTACACCCCAAAGTTGTTTTCTCCATGCCACCTGCCGGTTTCAAATACTTTAGTCTCTGCCCTAGGATATTTAAAAGCAGCAGTAAAAAAAAAAAAACAAACAAACCAGAATTCATTAATATTGGGTGTGGCCAATGCTATCAGGCTGTAGAAGCTGCAGCTACAAGATGGGTTGATTCCACTTCTGTTTTATCCCCTTTCCACAGCTGAAAACAGAAGCAGAATAAGGTTTGGAGAAGGAAAGTATGATCTTTCCTTAAGCTTTTAAATCTATGGTCACACTGGCAAAATTTTGTTTGGAATTTTATTCAGGATAGGTTCAGGTATGTACATACAGACACAAGCACACATACCTTTTGCTACTGTAATTTGTTTTAAATAAATCAAGCCTGCTCTGCCAAGCATCCCTTGTTGCCTGTCTCTGTGTAGGGCCATATCCCCCTCAAAACTTGCTCTCTTTAATTCCATGAGCCAACCTGTGCATTACTTCTTTTTGAAAGCACTGCAGGTTAGATGGCAGAGGAGATGAGAGAGAAAACAAAACCATGCAGCATTTCAGAGCTGCCTCCCCTGTCATTGCACTCTCTGCTGTCTCTCCAGTTTCCATCTCCCCCATGTTCCTTGTCATTTTTTCTTATGGTTGTGTTTTGGATTTTTTTTGTCTGAGTCTGTAGAATAGGGCTTCTCTGTAAAATTCCTCAGACCCCCATATGAATTGTATAAATGCATATTGTTTAAATGTGGCTTTGGTAGAAAGACACATGATGGCATGACTGTGCCAGCAACGTAACAGACCCTGGCAACCACAGCACCAACAAACCCCCTGAAGATGCTCATGAGCAGCACTGCGAGTGCCAGCCGCAGACAGCCAGCATGGCACAGGGAGCCAGGGCAGCCGAGGGAAATTACTGGGGGGGCAGCCTAATTGTAGCAAATTTTCTTGACTGCAGAACAAAATTACCTGCAGTGGGAGGCCTGGGACACGTCACTAGCTCTGCTGAGACACAGCCCAGCACTGCCATTCAGGCTACGGATGAGTCAGTTTGCTTTGCCTGGCTAAAATACGGACTTGTCCCAAACAGCCCATCGGCATGCCCCTATCAGGAACACAAGTGGCATCAAAGCCATAGGAGTATACAGGCAGAACTGTCTGGCCCATAAATGGACAAAACGGAGGAAAAACAATCATCACAGTCTTACACCCTTGGCCTCCTGCTGTCCTAAGACCCCAGGAGGCCACAGAGCTAAATTAGTGCAGCAGAAACAAGCAACCAGCCGTGACCCGGATCGTGTATTACATACCCTGTGGCAGCCCTGGGGCTTAGCTCTGGTCCCCGGTACGTGGCTGTCTGCTCTGAACATCAGGGCAATCCTCAGCTATTCCTTTATGGCAAGTTCTGGTTGGGCTGCACCAAAACAGAGGTCAAAAATGGGCTTCGGAGGACATGTTTAATACAAGATAATAGTTATATGCACACAAGACTGGAAAAAAAAAAGATTGACATCTGTTGCAAAACAGCATTAATTAGGTATTACTTTAAATGATGAATCCTGGCCCATTCCCATGTGAACAGCTGACAAACGCACAGTTACAATCAGGTTGGATTGAGGGGGTTAGAGGTGTTGGGGTTTTTTTGATCAAGGTACTTTGTTATAATTACAGTCTATTAAGACTTTTTTATTAGTTTATTAAGACTTTGGCTTGTTTTCTGCATGAGTACCTCTATTGAACGTAAAACAATGGCATTAGGGGTAAAATACACTAATAAAGCCCTTTGAAAGTGCAGGCTTAATTTGAGCTCTTTGTGATCATTGAAGTGATGAAAGACACTTGTCCACAGCATCCTGGCTTATTCAGATGGTTGACTGGTACATGATCACGATTTCTTTTGTTTTCCTCACTCAGCATATGTTCCATGCCTTGTAAACTGCATACCTGTAAGAAGCATCCTATCTTGTTTAGATTAGAGGGATTCATACATACTGTGCTCTTTTTCTGAACAGATTTGCCTGGAACGCTTTCAGGCTGACATTAACAAGATAAGGCAATATGCAATAGAGACATGCTATACTACTTAGAATCATCTTTGAGCTTAATTGTGTGCAAGTCTGGGTTAGTTTTATTCATTTAATGCAGGGCCTTACCCATCTATGATGTTAGTGATGGTCAGTGATTTTTTACTAACAAATTTCAAACACAATTTTCCCCTGATCTTTTCCTCACCAGAGAAAGTGAAGTCTGTTGCCTTGGTATGCTGAGGGAAAAACTTGGTTCAACAGTTCCTTAATTATAATATTGTAAGGATACTGCAGTTCTTGGTGGTTCCTTGTATGCACAGCTGTAGGACAGAATAAGACAATTTAGGGTTAAAGGCTTCCCAAAACTGATAAAAAATAGTTCACTTTATATACTCAGTGCTTATCCAGTGAAATCAAGAGAAACTATTTGCACCATTGGCAGTAGAATTTGTTCTTATTTATAATATTCCAGGAAAAAAATATTAAAAATCAGAGTAAAATTGGTTTTGAGGACAAATCCTTAGGGGCAAACACTGTCTTCTCACACAGTACCCAAGACACACTGAACCCAAGTCATGACTCTAACTTTTAGGAACTGGCATAAAGAGGAATAACACAACGATGTCCATTATGCCTATTATGTGACATCCTGTGGTGTCTTTGCTGGCACCTTGTATATGGACTACATATTGCTTGAACCCTTTAGAAGAGGTGAAACACCAAGATAACCTGTTTCCACCAGCCTACTATGCACGTCATTTAATATTTTTAAGATCCTTACTTTGACAATTGCAATTTGTCACTGCATAAAATATGGGAAATGTCACTTATTTAAAAAGGCTATATTTAACACACACAGAAACTGCATTCAAATGCAGTTAAGGTTGTGACAAGCCATGAAATGTGTAAAATTACAAATAATGCAAAATGTGCTTCTTAGTCAGAGAAATTAAAGGTTTCAAAGTGCATGAAACCTTTGCCTCCTTCCCATGTAACGCAGCAGTGTAGAGCTGGTGGCAGCCTGAATAGCTGGTAGTTTGCCATGCCATCGGTAAAGAAAAAAATGTTTCTTTTTACTCTTTCTTTCTATGGAAAATTATATTCAATTTTATTTTAATGCAGCGCAAGTATCAAGTTTATTCTTAGCAGCATGTCTCTTCAGTCATGTTGTGAAAGTAATTGTAACAAAGGGAATATGGAAAATATTACTAGTAAGAATAACATCTTACTTTTACGCAGATCATTTCCTCCAGAAGGGTGCCTAGTCACTTTTGCAAACCATTGGCAGCATCCTGTTCTCAGACCCTCAAGGCAGCGCTCAGCCCCAACGTTCAGCTGTGGCTGCACATGAGGAGCCAGGACAGAAGGATCCTGGTGGCTCAGCACAGATGAAGAATTCATCCTGATGAAAGTCACAGCCTCTCTGTGAATTTCAGATCTGAAATTTGCTTTTACCTTTACCGCTGCAAAATGCCTTACCTCTTGTCGTACCCATCTCCTGGTGCCTTCTGGGAAAATATAGAATCATAGAATCATCGAATGGTTAGAGTTGGAAGGGACCTCGAAGATCACTGATTTCCAAACCTCCTGCCATGGGCAGGGACACCTCCCACTAGACCGGGTTGCTCAAAGCCCCATCCAGTCTGGCCTTGAACACTTCCAGGGATGGGGCATCTACAACTTTTCTGGGCAACCTGTTCCAGTATCTCATCACCCTCACAGTAAAGAACTTATTCCTAATACCTAATCTAATTCTACCCTCTTTCAGTTTATGCTATCACTACACTCCCGGATAAAGTCCCTCCTTACCTTTCCTGTAGGCCCCCTTTAGGTACAGAAAACCACTATATGGTCTCCCTGCAGCATCCTCTTCTCCAGGCTGAACAACCCCAACTCTCACCTTCTCCTCATAGGAGAGGTGCTCCAGCCCTCTGATCACCTTCATGGCCCTCCTCCAGACTCAATCCAACAGGTCCATGTCCTTCTTATGTTGCGGGCTCTAGAGCTGGATGCAGTACTCCAGGTGGGGTCTTACAAGAGCAGAGTAGAGGGAAAGAACCATCTCCCTCGATCCGCTGGCCACACTTCTTTTGATGCAGCCCAGGATATCATTGGCTTTCTGGGCTGCAAGCGCACATTGATGGGTCATGTTGAGCTTGTCATCCACCAACACCCCCAAGTCCTTCTCCTCAGGGCTGCTCTCAACCATTTGCCAGCCAGCCTGTACTTCTGCTTGGTATTACCACGACCCAGGTGCAGGACCTAGCACTTAGCCTTGTTGAACTTCATGAGCTTTGCACAGGCCCACCTCTCAAGCCCTTTGCATTTCTGCTGAAATCTTAGGTCTTCTTGTGGAACTGTGGCCATGATGCTTTCAGCCTCTGCAGCTGTTAAACCTCCAAAAAGGACTCTGGAAAAGACTGCAAGATGGACGATTGGCTCAGGGAAAGCAAGCTTTCCGAGGACAGTTTGTACTCAAGTGTCATGGATCCTTTTCCTGATTTAAGAGCGAAATACATCTGGATCAGCTGTTCTTTCAATAGCAGAGGAAAATTTGGGCACACTGCTGCAGCAACAGGACTCCTTCGGGAACGTTCCTTTAGGCTTTATCACTTCTTTTTTATACAACTATTGTCCACAAAAGTACCTGCTTATCGCTGTGGTTGGCTGTGATAAGTGTATAGCCTAATAAAATGCAATATTATGAGACAATTTTGCTTACATACAAAGTAATATACCATGCTAAAATTCTTGCTGTGGTCACAAAGGAAGCAGTGCAATTACCTGCTTAGAATCTCTGAGAGGGAAAAATATAAATTAGTAAATCATTATGTAATTAGAATGTTCCATGTCTTCCAAACAATGGTACTTTCAGCAGGCTGGTTTAGTAGCCAGTTCTTATCAAAGGTGTTTTAATGTTGAGTAGGAGAGCCTGATCATTATCTTTCAAAAATAGAACTTCAGGTTTTAAAGCACTCTCTCCTATAGAGCAAAGTGCACCCTTCAGTCTAGGAGAGAAGTCAGACAGTATGCAGAAGGGCCAAGAACTTAGATGTAAAAGTGGCCGTGGATGCAGGAGGACACAAGGGGTCATCAGATCAAACACAGACAAAATGTTCTGAACTGGCCAAGAGGATTCCCCTGGAGCAGAACAGAAAGGACAGAGAGAAGCAGACTTTTGAGGAGCCAAAAAAAAGAAATGAGCTAGAAGAGCAAAAATGTTAACAAACGGGTCCTAAGCTAATGGACACAACTGAAGAAGGCAAAGGAGTGTGCATGTCGATGAGTGCACCTGGGTAGACACTCAAGCTCCTGTGCAGCCAACATCATGTCGGGGGAAAAGTAAGCCTTTGCACTGACAAAAACATGCATCTTCCTCCCTGTTGGCTTTTATCATTTATTCAGTTTTCTGGCTAGAAATAAATGGTTTGGCCACAATAAATTGTCAAGAGAAGTAACATCTGTTATGGAAGGCAAATTGGCAAAGACCACATTAAAGTGGGATTTGAATAACGGTTGTTTTCTTCAAAATCTAGACTATTTCCAATTTTTTTATAACTATGGATATAATTAATGAATTCATATAAAATCAGGCCAGACACTGTTTTTATTCCTGGGCTTGGACTTCAGCTATAAACAGTTATATATGAACATACATTCTGATGAGAATTAGGTCTAAATTGCGGTCTCCAAAATTCTTCATCAAACTGGAGAAGACTCAGGTAGGGCTTTATTTGCCTCAATTTTATATTTGTTTTTCACCTTAATAAATTCTATGGAGTTGTTTCAGATTTATCCTTATATCCTTACAAAGAAAATCCTTGTACAAAGTCTGGTCCCACATAGCAGCTTGCTATCTTGTTCTAAATTTACTTGCCACATTGACCTAGTATTCATAGTCCTATTTCTATTCCTAATTTTCACCAGAAGTATATCAGCCACAAATGTGATAAATACACATGCATATGCTGTATTTCTATTTATTGTACCATGGAAAAGTACTTTATGCTGTAATAAAAACAAGTGTATATATAGTAGGAAGCATTAAAATGTAGGATCCGTCACTATATTTTGAAGAAACACTTCCTCTTTCAGCGTTTGTGAGCCTATACCTATTCTAATAAGCACCACATCAGGAAAGTGATTCCAGTTATGTATATTCCTGATATCAACACCTTTACTGGAACAATGCAGTGTAAACAACATAGGCAGCAACATAAATTCTCTTTTTTATGCGTTCTACTAATATATGGCAATGTTAAGTTCGTATTTAAACTAGACTCCTTTAAAAGAGTTGAGAGGACACAAGGAAGAATATATGCTCGTCCCTGCACAAGTTTCTAATGCCTGCTCGGGATTCTGGTGAAAGCAGCAGCCCTGGCAGTGATGCTCAAGACTTTGGTTTATGTTTACAAAACTCAAAAGATGAAATTACAGTCACAGCATATGTGTATACTGGGGGAAATAATTTATGGGTACGTACTATAAAAGCTGCTCTTATCCTTCCCCTAGTTGTTCTCTTAGCATCCTCCTCTCCCCATTTTATAAACTCCAAACAATAAACTGTCACAATGAATCTGTGTGGTTTTTTCCTAAATTACAACTGTTTTGAATTTAGCTCCTTGTATGATTACCCAGGGGAGCTGCCATCTTCCTGTCCCTTCACACTCCTTGAGTGAGATTTTTGCCCAAGGGAGCCCTACCACTTGCTAAAATGTAATTCAGATTTTTCATTGTAAGTGAGTCAGTACTGCTTCTAGTAAGTCAAAGCACAGAAATGTCAGTCAGTGCACTCTGCAGCTTTGCAAGAGGTTCTTCCCACCATGATTTGTTGGTAAATTAGTAGGAAGCATTATAAAATGTATCAACCAACACATTTTGGCAATTAAAGAAATTCAAGGTTTCCCAGATCCCCAGTGATTCTTCCCTGTGGGAAGATCAAATCTGGGCAGGGGACACTGGGTAGTGGGATCGCATCTAAGTGCAGAGCCGTTTAAACCTGTCCCTCCAGCATCGTCTGTGAGAGTTCTTCATGCTCCTAGTTGTGGTTTTCTGTTGCTACACTACATCTTCAGAAAGAGTAGGCAGACTGCAGCTTCAGGTTTTGTACGCTAGCACTTTCAACAGTATTTTAACATGATCTAACATTGTAACTTTAGTTCTTGTTCCAATTTCACATCTTTTTGGCTGAAAGATTCTTCCTTTGGAAAATACAGCAGTGTCAATATATTGTTTCTCTGCAGGAATAATTCAATTTTGTTTAAAGGTCTTTATCTTCCAGCCAGGACAACTGAAGAACAATTCCTTCAAAATCACATTTCAAAATAGTTTTTATTTTAGATAAAAATCTGAAACAATGATTTTTTTATTTTTGCTTGTTGATTCTAAATGGGAAATTTGATTTTAACATGTGAAATTGCTTCTGACTGATGGAGCAGTCAGTGTCTCCTGCTTTGGCCTTTCTGATATAAAACTTTTTGGAAGTTTTTTCTCTTGTAGAACTGTTGAAAAATATCAACTTTCATTCTAATTTGAACGTGAGGTAGTACCAAATCATAACTATTCTCCCATGAAAGGACGATCCGGTTTCAGACGCAGGATGGAAGCAGGGAGGGAACAGTAAATTACTGCCATGAATAAGCACAGGAACTGCTCATGCTTTTCTGATTTTTTGCTTTTTACTGCCATATATACTCATCCGTGTGTTTTACCTGAGCACGCTGCCTTTTTAAATGAGAATTATGCACACAATTTATTCCAGTTCCAGACTAATGCAGGTTTTACACTCAGCATTTAAAGGCACAGATTTCCATTTTGCATCTAATTAGTTTGGGGAAATAAAGCGGAAGAGTCAGCAATGTCCTACAATGCCTGCGAGAAGACACTTGCCCAGCCTGGCTACGTACCCCGTCACGTTCAAGGCACATCCAGCAGAGAGGTACGGTGAGCGCTGCCAGCAACACGAGGCTGGCAAACCACGCGCGAAGCTCGCTGCGGTTCACTGATTCACAAGGCAGAGGGGAGACCGCGTAAACAGCTCCTGAAAACTGTGCCACTGAGCCACCAGGAAAAACAGCTTCTTCCAGGAACAGGGTCTGCCACAGCATTGCTGTTTCATCAGGAACACAGCTAGAGCCCCAGGGAGGTGGGAAGAGGTGGGCAGCTGGCACCCTGCGTCACTCCAGCCTTCTTCTCCTTAACCTTCAGAAAGATGTAGGAAGAGGGAAGGTGGTACAGATCAAACCGGGCCCTCCAAGGACTGATTCGTAGCTATATTGCCTGCCCAGAGAGCAGCACAGTTTTTTATAAAAGCAGAGCTGCCAATGGGGCCGACAATGCTCAGGAGCCTCTGTGGGCATCCGTGCCGGGAGGTGGCTGCCCTGGCCCCTCGGGCCCAGCTCCTGCCTCACCCCCATGCAGGGACCCTGGCTGGCACGTCTGAGAATGGCAACACCATGAAAAAAAGCCATGTCAGGATGTTTCAGCTCCAGCTCCTGCTACTTTCCCACAATCAAAAAGTCTGTGAGAGGAAGAGTCAGAGATCCAGTTGAATCTTTCAGGAGCAACCCCAGTGCCTGTGCAGGAAGGGGGGCGGCTGTGCTGCCAGGCAGCCCAGCTTCAGGGGGAAACACAAAGCCAAGGTCCCAGGGACAGAGATTGCTAAAGAGCCCGCGGCATTTTCTGCAAGTGTGGGAGTGTTAAACATAACAGTATCTGGGAGAAATTTCAATTTGGATAAACTAAATTATTGCTGGATTTACAGTTGGATACAGAATTATTTCTTCTTTCTCTGCCAAATTGTTCTGTGGCATTTCTGAGCTACTGAGGCCCAGACCAGAAGCAGGTGAAATGATTCCTGCCTCAGGATGAAAAGTGCCTTTTCATTCTCTCTCTTCTTTTTTTTTTTTTTTTTTAGCTCACAGAGCAGCTAAAATTGAAATCTAGAAGTTGTGATTCAGTCTAGAAGACTGAATGATACCTATTCAGTCTATTTTGTATACAATTAAAGCAATAACGTGTAAGACTGAAGTGCTGTTATGGTGTACTTGATTATTTCTAACAGTAATTGCGAGGGGGTGACAGTCAGCTCAGCTCTGGGATGAGTAAATCCATTATATTCTAAAAGGAGACACAGAGAGGTTATTGGACAGCTGGAAACTTGAATCTCTCTTGTTCAAGAATTTTTGTCTTCATTACTGTTTCTTTTCTTGTAGATTTGTCACTGTTACCCTTGGCATTCAATGGATCATATAGAGCAAGTAACCTAAAGGGTATGCTTCTATTTATTTTAAAAGATCGTAAGCTACTTCCTTGCTGTCCACATGGAATCGCTAGATATTTTGTTATTAAACACAGTTATAATGTGTGCGCTTAATCTCTCTATGTAAAGCAAGGCAGGTAAAAACATTAGAATTGGAAAATGCCTTTCAATAAGCTTCTGCTTGTGACCTGCAAAATACAGTTAGTTTGGTTTACTTGTGATTTTCTTTTAGGATAAATGGGCAGCTATTAAATTGAATGAGGCATTTCAGATATATTTCATGCATTGGACCAAAGTCTGAGCATCTGAAAAAAAAAAAAAAAAAAAAGGTGCTTCACTTGATATACCTATACAAACAGAACAATAATAAAGGGAACCTGAAACTTAATTTAAATATTTCTAAAGGTGTGTGGTGTGCAAATTTGTCCTATGTACATCTCTATGGTACAGAAAGAAAAAATATTTGATGCAGGAGTACTAAATTACAAACCACTCTATTCTCTGATGGAAAGCGAGAGAGAGTGACTGCCTGAGTTGTGCTTCTTATTGGCTCCTGTATCATTGATTCCTTTTGGCACTTTCCATCTAAAACACAATTAAGTTGTTCAATCTTCATCATCATGCTACCTGCCAAGCTTTGCACTGCCTGAATTGCAGAGCTTTGTTTGGAAAGAATTAAAAGTTATGTACTAGAAAGGGTGAAAGTGTTTGATACTCAGGTTTCAGAATGAGAGTCTGTTCTCATAGTCAGCTATCAGAGTATCAAGAACATATTATTGTTGGGTGTGCTGTATATAAGAATTCATGAAAATTACGTGAGAGCCAAAACAAGTATAGATCATGATTTTTTGCTTTTAAAGTCTGTGCTCATGTTTAGATAAACTTTTCATGACCATGGCATCACCCATCTGATTCTTCTCATAAAGCTCAGATTGTTATTAAGACAGAAGTTAGCATATGGGAGGTGGAGCAGTCCTAGCTCCTTTACTTCATAAAATCTTGCAGATACCAAAGCCAACAGGAGATTGTAGCTATGACTCTTTTAAAAATTACTCAAAATTAGGTTACTTGCATTCCCAGAAGATGAAGTCATTGCTCACCAATGGAGGTACATGGACAGTAACAGACTCCTCCAACAAAGGGCAGATCAGCTGGTGATATAAAACACTGGCTAGGAGTTACAGCATTTGCTGTTGCCCTGATCCTATTGCACGAGTTGTGAGATGAGGAGTACTCTGCAATCCAATTTTAAGAAAAGAGCAGTATGCCTGAAAAATAACCGAGGAGAATTGTGGACGGCCATAAATAGGAAATCTCTAAGCAACACACACTGTGAGCATGCCTCTGGCTAGAGGGGCCACTGTCAGGACTTTATTCCCACAGATAATTACACAGAGGTGCAATTTGAGGCAGCAAAAATGTGCTTTTAATTGTTCATGATTAGAGGGGGAACCCAAGCAGCAGTGTAAATAACAACAAGCAAAGAGAGTGTGAGCATTGCATTGAAGAGGCAGTATTGTTGCAAGGCTGATAGAGAACTGAGACCAAAATTTGCCAGTGTTTTCCAACTAAAGCCCCATATCTAATAAAAGACATTATCCTTCTAAAAACCTTGCTCATTTAAATCCTTAGAACATCAGCACTACAATAACAATACAATTAGGCTCTTACATATACATATACTAATATCCCCATCATAAAGGCTTGTATTGATAAGCAGATTGTTTAGGATATTTCTGAATGTTTTTTGCATAGTAATGATCATCATATTATCAAGGAAGGGCACGACAGAAAGGAGAATTTCTCTAGCTCATTTACCATGAATAATGAGCTATCTTTATGAATTATGATTTATGAACAGCTGGGGAAAATGTTTAAGTTAGAGCTACAGCATCTACCTCTCATCCAGGACAGATATAACTATCGAATTCCTTCACTTATTCACAGTTAAAACTACAAGGAACAGTACCTAAAATGCAGGTGTTTGGTGTTCAAAACCAGCCCAAGGAATGAAGGCAGCTTTAGATGTCCTCTGTAGATTGCACTTAGATCCCACTTCTCAATTTCTAAATACTTCCATAACCCCCAAAATCCACAGCCAAAAGCCAAAATACCCCATTTCAAAGATCACTTTCTATGTTCCCCAAAACACAGATGGCAAAACTTAATCTGAGAACTGAGGTGTGTTTGAACGGCATTGAGGAAAAAACATACCTGCTCACAGGGAATTAGCTTTCGCAAGGCAAAGTCATCCTTTCCTCTGCTTTTCCCGCTCCCCCACCCATTTTTTTTTAATATAGTGAGAGGATAACTGAAATTGCTTGCACTCACTTTGCGCAAGTTCAGCCTGCATTAAAGTAACAGACAGTAAAAGCACTAAATCCCAATGCTAGTTTGGCAAGAACCGCACTGAGAACAGGGAACTAAACAGCAGTGAACGACTTCCCGAACGCATCCCGGCTTCCCGCTCTGTGCCAGATCCATCTTCCCCACCCAGCAGGGCTCAGGACTTTTGGAAGGACACAGAACATGCTCAGCCCTGCCGGCAATTGGGAGCTTCTGCCAGCTGGGATTTAGGAACAGGGCTGGGCGAGGGAGTCGGTGCTGCTGCCGACTCAGCGTTTGTCGGTGCAGTAGGTCACTCCGGCACAGAAGCCAGCAGTGACCATGGGCTGCAGAATTAGGATCAGTCAGAGGAAGAATGAGGGTCATTAAAACAGTTGCAGCTAAAAAAAATAAAAACTTCAGCCTGGCAAGCTTGGAAAGTGCTGTAGTCAGGAGAAATTTGTAAAATAAATCTTATTGTAAAATACATCTTTCTGGGGTTTTCTTTTTATAGCAAGCTTTATTTTTTGAAAATTGATATTCAGTCTTACAAGATATTTACAGCTCTTATGAGCACAGCGATTCCTGCTTTCCTTACTGTTTTGATGTTAGAACTTGATGAACACCTTCAGATGTGTCGATCTTTGTTATCAACCACAGCTACATTAAAAACTCAAACAAAAAAGATGTTGGCTCACCTGTTCGTAAGAGCCATTCATTACAATATGCAGAGTTGGGCTGCACACAAACTCTAATCACAATAAGTAGGAGGCTAGAAATATCTGCCATTGCCAAAACAAAACAAAAAGTCCCCAAATCAGGGACTCCCATTTTTATTATTTATTTATTGTAAAACAACTGAGGTGATTCTACTCTGCAGGCACCGAACTCTGTGCCCATGAAGCCAATTAGCATAGTCACTGTTTGTTCATTACTCAAACCTATGTCCTCCAATTTACACTACCCATATGCTGGGCTTATTTTGAATGGCATAAGATACCAGAGAAAGGTGCCAGATCACTAATACATAAAAATTACAAATACTGCAATGGCTCAGCTGACAGGCAGGACTGCTTCCAGGATGGAGCTCTAGACCAGTCTGTCACAAAATTCAACCTGCCCATACGAATCCTTTAAATAATTTTTTCCCAGGCTAAAATTGGATTTTAGCAATGTGAGGGGGCAGAAGGGGAAGGATTTTCCACAACAACTGATTTTGGTGGTAACTGTGCAGAATTGTATGGGAGGTATTGAAGAGATTAAAAGAGATCACTGTCTAACAGTCTGAAAGGGTGCGCATGTGTAAACATGCATTTATCACAGAAATAACTCTGATAAGACAGAAAATAGTTTTCCACATCAATCCTCTACTCTCTGCCACAAACCTATGGTATGTAACAAAAGAGAACTGTGTGACTAAGCCTATACATCAAGGCGTTGCAGAGGTGCTGCTGAAGCAAGGTCTGACAAGGGAAGTCCAGGTTTCCCCTGGAGCTGAGAGGGGAAAGCATCTCCCTCTTTTAAGACCCTTTGACACTGGTCATGATGTACAGGGGAACCTCACCATCATCAACAAGGACGTGGAGATTTTTGTGGTTGATAAAGGCAGCAATGGGACTTTTTAGTGTCTGGAGGAAGGAAAGTGTCTTGGTGGCTTGCAGGAACTCTTGCCAAGGGAAGGGGACATGGCCAAGCACCTGCCAGATACTCATAGAGTGGCCCAGTCTGGATGAATGCCCAGCCTCAACCCTGCCAGCACACAGCCTGCTGCAAGGCAAAACAGGTCTTTAGGAGCCTCCTCTCTCCCCTATCCCGGGCGGATTTGAGGCTACGCCTGTTCTCTGCCCCCCGGCCTTTCCAGCTGAGCTCTGCTCCCCTCCTCTCTCCTGCCACCCCACTGGCCACTTTCTGCACATGCTTGTATATAGACATGCCAATACAGTCTAAGGAAAAGCTCACTTCTGTCTACTACAGCAGAGAAATTCAGCAAAAATTCAAACTTTCAAGCTAAGTAGAATGTAGAGAGAAATTTCTGAAAATAAAAGCCAAGTGGTTGTGCAGCTGTTTTTTTTTCCCCTATTCCTACTAAGGAAGACAAAGTAATGGTGCAGGGGCTACGTGAACTTCTCACCATGCATTACAGTTCATTACAGAGCCCCATCCAGCAGGGAACACCAATCGAACAGGCCACGTGAAAGGTAGAAGCACCATTAGCACCTGAATAACAACTAACAAGGGTGAGGCAGAGTCCTCTGCGAGGGCAAGAATTCAGGTGCGCAGCCTCCTTCATCTTCATTATCCCACAACATAACCGCATAGAGTTGTAAAAGGAAGATCCTCCTGCCGAGACCGACCGCAGATGCAAACATAACTGTCTACAGAAATTAGCAAGGCAAATAGATCAGCAGAGTCTTATCGAGGCTTGTGACCGCTATTACATTTGGCTTCCACAGCTTTCCTGGTGGATATCAAACACTAAGTGACGGGAAGAAAAAAAAAATCTATTGCACCTTCCCTGTCAGTGAGCCATGTGCAATTCAGCCTGTAAATAGCTGAGCTAATTCGCAGCTGTCACATTTATAAATGCCACCAAAGTGCTGAAGAGAATGCAGAAATCCGGAGCCATGCATTGTCCCTGTTAGGCAAGAACAACGCTACCAACCCCTGCTCCTCTTCTGCCAAAGGCCGCTGGGCTAATACGGCTGATAAGTGTAATTCAGAAGGCCACCTGTCAAAGCAGATGAAATGCATGTTTTCTTCCCAGCCTTGTAATGCAAATCAGTACATCCTGTTGAAAAATGACAATATCAGGTTTCCTTCTTGTACTCAAATGAAAAAGGTGCCAGTTCTCAAGACTTGCAGAGTCATATTCTTTTTATGCACAGGCCAGGGAGGGCAGGCAGCTACACTATGCGCCCTGTCAGCACGCCCTGCCAACGTGCTTCACGCCAGATCTCAAGCACGAGGGCAGAGGTTGCATCAGGCACAGCTTTGATGTACATTTGTGTCCACTAGTAACCTAGCCAAAAGCACAAGCTCCCTACACGTACATTGCTGAATTCCAGAGAAAAATGTAACACACCTGCTCATTGCTACTTTAGAAAGTAATAAGACTGTACACAGGAGAAAAAAAAATAAATGTATTTTTACATCTTGTAACCTCATCAAAAAAGACAGTGTTGTCTGCTTTAGTGCACACACAAAAATGTTGCTCATGTCTTGCCTCTGGTATGAGAATCTCATCACTTCAGAAAGCATGTTTAACATTATAGGAGTTTAAGCCTCTGCTGAAACCTTTTAAAAACGTCACATACAGCTCTTCAAAACTCCAATCCCAGAGCCTTCCTGAGGATAATAGAGAAGTTAAATCAACTTTACTCTGGGATTATCTTGCCCCTCCAAGTCTCCCCTTGGTCAGAAGTAATTGATTAGAAGATTACCTCCATTAAAAACAATTCTCTATCCTCCTTGAAGTGTTTCCTTCCAACGAGTAAAGAGCTTATGCTAGACTTTGAAAAGCTGGTTACTCAGAAGGACATCTCAGTTAATTTCTCTAATGTTCTTTGCAAAGTGCTGGCATCGCAGACGATCTGCTCAGGTGTGTGGCCAACCATCCTGTCCATTTTTCCTCCATTTATTACAGAAATTCAGCCTCCACTAAAATTGTGCACATCATGCTGCTTTTAATAACATCTCTGACATGTGAATGGTAGGTGAGCTATCTCATTAACAGCAACTGCTTTCAGTCTGTGTACAAGTGATTTACAGTACAATGGCTGGAGCTTTCTTTGCATAGCTGTATAGGACAGTAAATAATACAACATAGGAAAGTGCTAATGAATTCGTAAAGTATCCTAGCAGACAGGGTCAATGACGTATTTATTATCTTAAAAAATAGATCAATCTGGCCTTGCTAGAACAGGATAAAAGGTGGTTCTGCCATTGAAACATGTGAAATCGCTGTTAGCCTATGATATAGAGTAAGCAAAAAGAGCTTAACTACCAAGTTTTCTGTGCCAAGAAAACTGTTTCAGAGACTGCGTAATTCAGTCCTTTAAAAGGGCGGAGATATCCTTTTTATCTGTTTAAATTACATCTGTTTCTTGCTCAAGAACAATAAAATATGAAAACAGCAGAGGCCTTATCTTGAGGGGCACAAGCCAAGGAAATGGCTTGAAAAAGCCAGTCTTCCCTTGCACATTGTTAAGCACATACATGGTGGTTCTCTATTTCTAGGTACCCGGTACACTCCATTGCTGCTCTGCACATCCTGCTCTCCAGGCTGCACTGCCTCTGGCAGCGGGGGAGCAACCGCTGCACGTGGGCAGAAAGGGAGGACCTTGTACCTGGCGGGAGCAGGATCAGGCTCTCTGCCCAAACCCCACAGTTCCCCAACAAACCTGACTCCAACGAGAACCCTGAGACAATAAGAAAATTGCATCAGGTGTAAAATACTAATTCAAATACTTTGATGGTATGCAGACTGGATTTTAGCTGCATTGCTTTAAAAAAATTATCAGATACAAAAGGATCATACAAGTATAACTTCAGGTTTCACACGCAGAAGTAGAGCTAGGTTGCATCAACGGTGCACTGACATAAGGAGCACTAGAATAGAGGCTTTCCTCTTTCTGGCATGCCTTTTACTACTTGGTGGTATGCGCTATATCAGCGCAGCATCTCTCTGGCATTTCAGATGCATGTTCTACCTGCCCTCCTCTCTCCCCACCCTCCCAATACCCTGTCATTTACAAAAGGAAGGATTTTGATTAATGAGTTCTTCCTGCCAAAAAGATAGCCTTGCAAGCAGCAGAATGAAAATAAGTTAGATTGTATGGAGCCCATAAATACAATCCTTCTGCACAAAAATATCCAATTAGTAGCCAGGCGTACTTGCTTATGAGTCATTAATGAATACTTCTGTATGCTGAATATTCGTATCTTTCTGTTTGTGACACCGCCTCCAAGCTTGACCCCCTGTCATCACATCAAAAGGATCAAGGTTTTAAATGAGGTATTAGCAATTTCTTAAATAGCTTTTTTTAAACAGCATGGAAGAACTATTGAACCATGACTGTTTGGTCATAGACGACTATTGAAATCCCAACACATCATCTTCTCAGTCCTTCAGCAGCTGAAGGCATGAATGCTGTGTGTTTCACCATATATAGCATTCCTGTATAAGAGTGCAGGAATTTTTGGTTATTTAGACCCTGGCCATGCAGCAAAGTCTTACTGGGCAGCTCCCCTACACTCACATGGAGGTTTGCAGACAAGAACAACAGAACACCCAGGTTCGGTACAACAGCATCGGGAGGAACTCGTCCGTGATTCGCTTTGACTTCCAAAAGGCAGACTGATCCACCAGATACAAAGATTAGAGAGAAACTAAATTACTATGGCTTTTATATTTCCGCTCTTTTTACTAGCCCTAAGATTGCCTTTTTAATAATGTAGAACTTACTCTGCATTCGGTAATTACCTCATTTTAAAGTGAGGTAATTACCAAATTTGGGCAAATCACACTTTTAAACTTATGATGGCTGATACAATTTGGTTCTTGGGCCACATCACTACCAACAACACCAGCAAGTATGACAAGTGTAGTAAACAAGGGGTCTGTGCAATATCTACAAACAGGGAAGGCAGTTTCTTTCTGCTCTCAGCCTTCTCTTGCACAGCCGGGTTAAACCCCAAAGCCTGCACTACCAGCACTCTGCACCTGCGATATGTGTCAAGCTACTGCTTGATATTGGATAGGTTTAAAGTCACTAAATTGCTGTGGTATTAGCATGCTCCCAGGTTTGGCAAAGCAGGGCTGGCCACGGCATTATCCCCAGCTTTGTCCCCGTGCTGGGCACAATTCCTATTCCTTCCTCAAAGCTTCCAGTTTTAAGTCCAACACGTCAGCAGCTGTGACATAGCTAGGTGGCCCCTCCTGGGGACATGTGCCACTGCTCACCTTCCCCTCTGATGAATCAAAGGCTTTTGGTGCAATCTGGTTCACGCGAAAGCAAAGCAGCAAGATTCAGATACATTCAGCTGGCCTCGCTGCCTAATAAATGAATGCTGTCAAAAGAAATCCAGTTCTTGTTATCTGGAGGCTTGCATAGGGTCATTGTATGATGATTGTTCCTTAGGGGGGAAAAAAAAAAAGGCAATTTTTGTGGTAGATTGCTCCTTTTAGATATGAGAAGCCGGGTAAGGCAGAGGATGTTAAAAAAAATGTTGAAGAATGTGCAGAAGAGGCTCACATACATTATTTTAGGCTGGAGGAAATACCTTACAGTGAGAGACCTGAACAGCTCAATCTGTTTATCTTATCAAGAAGAAGATTGAGTGGTGAGTTGATTACAACAGATAAGCATCTCATGGGGAGGAAATGCCAGGCACTAAAAGGATCTTTAATCTAGTAGGAAAAAGCATAACAAGAGGCAAGGGCTGAAAGCTGAAGGCAAATTAATTCAAACTAAAAATTAAGAACATATTTTTAATTATGAATTCAGCAAGTTATTGAGCCTGATAGCAGACAGGGAGAAACTGAATGGTCTAAGAGAAAGAGAAGGTTTGACTGGCCAGTCTCAAGCTCCTTCTGGCCCTGCACTCAGAATTTCAGAGTGGGGTAGGGAACTGGGAAGCATTCTGGTTTAAGAAAGTGTAATTCATACTTCTCGTCAAAATAAAACAACTTCCCTCGCCCATGCTTGATTCCTTTCTTTCACTGGTTGGTGAAAGGGATATTGTTAATTTTGTTAATTAAGACAATTTCAACAGCTAAATCATTTATGTATTTTAATGCACATTTGTACTGTAACTCCTAATGAAGTCATATCCAGGTAACATAAGTACTGGGAAGTACAATTCTCTTCATATACTTTGTTGGGGAATATTCTTATCTACAAACACGTTTCATAGTAACAGAAGAATAAAGCTGGGTAGCAAGAACTAGAACCAGACAAAGGAAGGTTTTAAAGATTCACTAAATGGACATCAAAAGGGCAAGGAGAGAGGCAGTGTCTACTTCTGGAAGAGGCTGAGATGCACCCCTTGGTCCTCTCCACATACTGCAGGGATCCAGCCCACATCATGCTGTGGACGTACCACCTTGGCGAGGATGGGCAGGGGGTTCTCACACCACACAACATCACACAAACGTGCCAAGGGGTCCTCACCTCAGCCAGGCTAAGAGAGCTGAAGCTTGGGGATCTCTTACATGTCTCACTGGCCATTTCTTGATCAGGCGCTTGGATGAGAGTGCTGGAGAAAGCATTTTGCTTGTGTGAAATCAACTATTTTTGTGCACTTTCAGATCCAGATCGCTATATCCACTGGAAAACCAGCACTGAAAAATAAAACCTTTCTAGAAATTGACTCCTTTCCTGTAGCACTCCCTGTTGTGCTATGGGGAACTATAAAGCTACCAATACTGGGTTTTATTCTCCTATTTACTGTAGATTTCAGTTCAAGCAATTGCTCCAGAAACCCTCATGCCAGTTGGTATGATCTCAATATATACTGTATGTTTCTTTAAAATGCACACATGCTACAAAGAATACAAAAACTATTACAGGAACCACTACTTTTAATTAGAAATTGCATTTAACCAAACAAAATGTAATAAATTAAGTTCTGCTCAGTTTTAACAATATAATCCAACAAACATTAGTAGTATTACATTTGTGTGAATGAGTATAGGATTTCACCCAGTAAAGCACAAAATAGTCTTAATATTTACTGAAGAAACAAGGAAAGGATCCATACTGTGATAATCCATCACTTCACCATCAAACAAAACAGATACTTCAGATACTAACTACAGCTTTGTCCAGTTGGACAACCTGGTGGGTGAAGAAGCTAAGTGCTTGGGAACAAAACACAGCAATCTCCCAACTCTGTATTAGGATTCCTGATCATTCTCAAGAAGGAAATTGCATACACCAAAAAATACCAGTTCGGGTCACTACCCCAGATGACAGCCAGGAAGCTTCAGGAATCACCAGAAAACATTTGATAAACACTGGAAATTGCTCACAGGGAGAACTGAAATTATAATACTAGTACAACTACTTCAGAAAAAAAGACAAACAGCGTAGATGCTGCATAACAGCTTACACAGTGTGGAGATCTCTTAAGTGTTCAGGATTTTAATATCTATAGTAAATGCTCTTTACTAATCAGCTTAAATAGTGATTTGAAGTTCCTGTGGACAAGGAGTCCTTTGAGGTCACACAGGACCAGGGAGCCTGCACTGATGGGCTACCTCAACTGAAAGACACCCATGGGAAAAGACGAGAAGCTTCCACAACCCAAATGACACATCAAAAAAATAATCTGCAAAACAAGATTTAAAGTTAACAGGAAATCAGAGATTTAGGCAATTAAGCAGGCAGGAGATGAGCAGGTGTTTGGCTAAACAGAAGTCCTGTGTGTTGGTGAAGCTGCGGAAGAATACTGGGTGTCCAGATTAGCAAGAGCAGGCTAAAGTAGAACAGCCCATTCCCATGGCCGCTGTGTTATGGGAGCAAAAAGCGTACACTGAAGACAGCTTCACTTGTCTGCAATATTATCTCATATATTTAATATAAAAACCATGAGATAGCTAAGGAAAGTCCAACGCTGCAGAGTGGTGCTACAGGCGTGGGATCACCGGCAGAGAAGGCAGCAGGTCTCAGTACAGCATTAGGCAGAGAAGTGGAGGATGTTTCTATTCTACAGACTTGGTCTCAGTTGATAAGACAGGGGAAAAGGTGAGACAAGAAAAGGCTGCACCAATGATAAATTATCCACAGAAAAATCATTACCAGCTTTCAGATATGCAAAACATAGGTACAAGTCTGGAATAATGAAATTGAGGATTACTCAGTTTAATTCCATCTGTAGTTTTGCCTGTCATCTGATTTCCACAGGATAGAAAATATCAGAGAAAACAGAGCTAAAAGCAAGAATAGCAGAAAAAACTGCCTTTGCCTTACGAAGAGCAACTGCAGGAAGCGAATGGCCATAGCCTGGAAGGGGGAAGCACCCAGGGACCTGAGCACTATTCAGAAATGCTTTTCAGGGTAACAGCTGACATAAAAGATGGGGATTAATCATGGTCTCAGGAAGCAGCATGACAAAAGATTTTGAAGCTACAAAATGAGAGCTTTAGGCCGGCTAGTTTTTGCAGTGAAAGCAGTTGTGCAGTGTGCGTTCTGCCCTCAGGCCGGCAGCAGAGGAAATGTGAGGGAAGCAGGGCACCCAGGGAGCCCACAGCGGGGAGGGCGCAGCTGGGGACCTGGGCAGCCTTTCGCAGCCCTACCTGCTGTGATTTATTACTTCTGCCAGAGCACGGTGGCTCCCAGGGAGTGGAGGTAAAGCAACCCATAAGCAGGCTGGTGCCGAAGTTCTCCTCGAATTATTCTCTTAACCATCACTTAGGTGATGTCCTAATCACTGCATAAGCAGCTATTTCTTATCAGGCCGCTATTCTGAACGGGGTTTTCTCTATTTCCTCTCAACTTTAACTTCATCTGGCAAAAAAACCCCCGTAATGCTGAAGGCTTAATAGTCATTGCAAGAACAGTTGCTCTTTGCACATCTATATTTTTAATATGTTACTGATGAGTAAGGCTGAGTCAGATTTACAATTAAGATACTTGATCATGCAATTAATGATGAAATTATCTGACGCATGTGTCAGTAGTGCAGCGTGGGTCCTACGGAGGCTGACAGGAGTTCTACTTTTGACTTCAGTGGCAGCAGAGCCAGCCTAATGGTGAGCAATTCAGAGTTTTTTACCTTCAAGCTTTTTTAATGCCATGAATAGCATGCTGTATCCTTGGTAGCATATCTTTGAGGCTATCTCTTGGCATGGCTTAATTATCCAGTATCAGTTTTCAATTACAAGCATATGGATTCTGACATGGCTGTTAGAAGTCTAACAGCTCTTTACCCAAAATGTACGAGCATTCTGTGGTGCCCTGAGGCACAATTTTTCTTCTCCATCACAGAAAAATGTGACCTCTTTACCGGCATTAGCAATGACATTGTAGTTCATAAACTATCCCTCGTTGGGGTTGAAAAGCATTGTAATGATGTGAAATATTTCCCTGGAAAAAAATAGATTCTGCTTGCTGAGGCACTGCCTGACAGCTTCAGCACTCGAGAATCCGAATGCTAAAGATATTTTAAGTCAAAGAAAGCTTATGGTAATAAAGTACAGTCTGGTATACACAGGGAGAAGTCATTGTCTTAAGTGTGAAAATAGAAGAGGACTCTGACTTAGACTACACTTTCTCTTAGTCTTATCATGCATCTTATTACATTTTCCCTGCAACTACAGTGACAGCAAGACTGGTTTAGAGCAAGTCTTCTCCCTCACTGCAGTCCTGGAGTTCACAGCAAGTCCCAGTGTTCCCAAAGCCGACACCCTCCCCTGCTTAATTACGCTGAGAAAAGTGATATTGGTAGGAGCAGGCTATGGAGAAAATTGTTCTTCTGGAGAAAAGCTTCCTAATTCTATTACGATTTTCATTATGTTTCCATTTTAAAATGTCCAAATGATAAACTCATAAAAATACATAATGAAAATAGTCAGACCATTAACTACAGCCAAATGCAATACCGCTATAATAAAACTTTCAGGTGCTCCTGTAATCAGCAAAGCAACACGATTCAGATTAAACAAGGAAAAGGGGATACTTTGAAATCTTTTACTCCTGCTTCCAAATATTTAGAAAATGCTGTTTTAATGCTGCAAATTATGTTTCTTTATGTTGTTATTTTCCTGAACTGGATGCTTTGACAGCAGTCTGCATTTCATAAGGCATGGTTTCCAACCAGCAAAATCTATTGTCAACAGGAAATATACTCCACTTAGTAGTCCAAATGTTCTGAGGACATCAAACATATTTGTATAAACATGCGGTATCATAATTGAGACTTGCTAGTGCTCAGATTTAGACAGCACTTTACAGCTTCAAGGTGCTGTACAAGCATTTAACAAATTTATTAATTAAATTTTCTAACTAGGGACATAACCTAGATTTAGTTAGAAAAAGGCTGTGGATGAAAGGAGGTTGGGTAAACAGGTTTATCATGTTCATGTTAAAGACCACACCAAATCCTCTTAGAAAAGCTTCCTTGCCAAAATAAAAATGTAAAACATCTCAAAAGACATTCCACTCCCAAAATCACTGTGCGACCCTTACTTGAGCTTTACTGTATTCTCCTCGAATAGGCTCTCTGCTTCTCCAGTGTTGACTTGAGCTGACTCGAACCACAGCCATTTCAGTGCAATATTATCACAACATGCTGGAGGTACCGAACGAACGCTGGGAACCGGCTGGTTCCCCCATGAAAACCCAGAGTCTTGTCTAGGCATAGGTTTGTAAGAACTCCTAGCAACAATACGAGTTAGGGTTTGGGATCAGAGGACTGTTTATGCTACAAAATATATTTACAGTCAAAGGTTGATGTATGAGCTGGGTAAGAGGAAGCCACAGTTAAAAGATAGCTAAAGGAACAACTATATAAGCAGTTACTGGAAACGAAGATTTATGGCCAAGAATCAGTCTAATAACTATCTCCAGCACTGATCAACAGCAGATGCTTTGGGAAGAAAAGATGAACATGTAATGGTGCTTTCCAAAATATATTCCCCCAGCCACTAACAAATGAGCTCACAGGGACCCGCAACCTCCCACAGGGATGGCAGAAAGCAGCTGTGTATCAGGGATCCCCCAAGCTGGCCTAGCACCACAGTGAATTACCCAAGCACTGCCCCTGCATCTTCGAAGTCTCTTGTAGCTGGTGAGAAATGAGAGCTGCACTTTTGCCAGAAGGTTTTCCAAGCTGAATCCCCACCTGAATTCTCCTCAGTGACCAAAACAAGACTTCCATCAGCTTTGAAGGACGTTAAGCTGAGCCTCTGAAACCTAAGAAGCTTCTAATCCCTGGTGGGCAAACCAACAGGCAGCTGTACAACAGGCTGGCTTGGGTTCCAGATGTATTTGTCACTGGTCTCCCAAGGTTCTCCCAGAAAAGCAAAATTGCTTTCCATCAGATTTAGTGGAACCTGGAAGAATATTTTAAAAAACTTCTTCCTGTCACTCAGCCATGTCCTTCCTTACTCTATAAACTAGAGCACTGCAAACCAGCAGCCTCAGTACTCCTGCTCTGGCTTCTGGTTTTTATTACCACACCAGGGGATATTTTCAAAGACTCAGTTAGGAGTTATGACCTAGATTTACAAAAATATTCAGATCTGTAATTCCTATTAGCTGCTTAACATTCAGTGACATCAACAGCCTCATTGCCCATTTCCAGCAGGGTTTTCTAGTAAGAACCATTTACCTCACAACTGAATTTTACCCAAACTCCAAAATCGCTCCAAGTCAAAAGCAGTATAGCTAAAATCATCTGTCCCTTATGGGTTTATGTTCTGACAGCACAGGAGAGTGAAAATCTCTCATCTGATATAGGAGTGTCTCTGCAACTTATTACTCTTTCATTGGCATATAGCAAATTGAGCTCTGGCAATAGCAATACTACTGGGAAATAAAGATAATTAAGAAACATAAAGCATGTCACTCTTCTTGAACCCAGTTGGAATCTTGGGTTTGTGTGTCTCTCTTGTCGTAGGATTATGAGCCTAGTTTTAAGTCTGTATTCTCATAATTTTACATAATTGACCATTTGCAATCTTCTATAATCTAAAATGTCTAATAACTATGCACAGAAAGTGAGCCCTTTCCATAATATTTATAAATATTTCATATGAACTGGAGTTAATACAATTTATTTATAATGCATGGGAGTCTGCAGTGGGTTTATAAAAATAATGGGTGTTAACATACAGTCATGATTTAATAATCAGAAACTAATTTCTAAAATACACATGGAGAGTGACTGGTTCCAGTAATTGGTAATAGGATTGAGAGGTGCAGATATAGACAGATAACTGAGGTATGGTTAACATACCATACAGGGTGGAGCAAAGATGGCATTAAGAAGGACCTCAGCCTACTGGTACCCTTAGTCTCTCCAGTATCTGCCAGGACAAAACTAAAGTAGCTTCTCCAGAAATCCCCAGGCTGCTGGATTAATTCCACCCTCCTGCTGACAACCACTGTGGTAGAGAAAGATGTCACATATATTATGTCACTGTGGTGCAATAACACCATCCAAGGATTCCTATCTTCTCAGGAAGCTGCCAAGAAGCCATCAAGTTACATGAAACGCTAACCTTCTATTAACTACTTGATTCAAAACTGTTAAAAGGGAAAAAAGTTCTTTATCTGTTCCATCGTAAATGCCTCTCTTATCTGATACACCAATGTTGTTTAAGCAATTCCCACAACACTTTAGAGATCTACATGGCAGATGGAAGCAAAGCAGCCTATCTGCAGAAGAAAACAGATGAAGTTATTGGATCGACTGGAGAACACACATACAACTGAAAAGGACCTTCTGGTTTTCATTTGCTGTGAATAAAAGGACACAGAAATAAGCAAGTGGGTGCATATGATGGTGATAATTAGACCACAGCTGCAGTTAGACAACTGTGCACAAGTTATCCAAGAGAGCACCACAGCAAGGGGATAGACTTCCCATGTTAATGTCATTTCTGACACACATCTCAATTCACTTCCCATACTCTTTTAGCAGCCTGTGTTTTGAAATACAATCGAACAGCAATTGTTTGTGCTGCCAAATGATCATTTCTGCACTCAGGGGAGAGAAGAGGACCTTAACACCCATAACTGGCCCACAAAACCACTACTGCAGTCATGCATGTGCTTCCTTCCTGCAGTTCCAGCCACATCTTGTTTGTTATTCATTATGACACTGATCACACTTTCTATAATGGTTCTGTGACAAAATGACTCTAGATGCATTTCTCCACAATTTTTGCACTACTCAGCATCAGTAAACTATGAAATGTATTAGAAAACAATGTTTCTAATGGCTTTCTTTTAAAATACATTTCAGGTTATGTTGAGAAATGCTTATCTTTTGAACTCCCTGGTTGTTGGGCTGAGCAAAACAGAGCCTTTAAAAAAACCAAAACTAGTTCAGATCCCAATTCTAATAGATTTTTTTAATAAGAATCTGAAGCAGCTACTTCAGGACAGCTGGACCAAGTTTCTCAGAAGTAAATGGGTATTCAGGCAACAACTTGTGACATGATGTGACTCTAAATATTGCAATTCCCTATTGTAAAAGACTTTGTGTTTTCTGTTTGGTAAGATATCCTACATATTTATTTACAAGAGAGTGCAATTACAGACAAAAGAATCCTTAAGAACTAATATAAAATTATTCCCCTAAGTAGAGTTACCTATAAGCTTCAGCATCTGCAGTTATAAGTTGTACTGCCTTTACTCTCATAGGAATATTTACCGTCTTTATGCTGGCTTCCCTGCCCCATTTTGCCTGTTGGTGGTGCCCATTATGGATTGTTCCAGCCAGGTCACTTCAGTTTCCAATCAGAGCAGCATGCTTTTATTTCCTGTAAAAATACTGTTTAGATTCACGCCACTAAATATCTACAAATGTAAAATAATATATTTATGACTCTATAAATAATACATTTTTTAAATGTTGCAATATATAGTAGTCAAGCGCACAATGTTTCTCATTCTGGATATAATCTGTGATCTCAGCCATCAGGTGAAGAATATGAAAAATAAGAACAAGTATTTTAGTTTATATTCTTACATATGTTGGCTATGCTCTTCGTGCTCTACCACTTCAATGTCCAATTGTATGTTCCTCATATAATTTTAATTGTCATTTTTCTGTTTAGGAAAAAATAGAGGGGCACTGCACACTGGACAGTCAGAATGATACACATGGCCAATGCTTAAAGTTACAGCTTTAGCTGATGTTGATTCTGATCTGTATGAAATGCTGGGCAGGACTAGAAGCCAGTAGCCCAATTCTCCTCTGTGGCAGATGCTCATGTCAAAACATGCTCTCCCAGTTCCCAGTCCCTGTGAACCCAGCCCCAGATCTGCAATCAAAGCTGCTGAAATTGAACAGCCAAAGAACGTAGAAGGCCCAAAGGACACTGTCATGTTTTCAGCTGGGATGGAGTTAGCTTTTTTGCTAGCAGTTGGTGTGGTGTTATGTTTTGGATTTGGGATGAGAAATACTGTTGATAGCACACTGGTGTTTTTATTTTGTTGCTGAGCAGTCAAGGCATTTTCTGCTCCTCACACCCAGCAAGCAGGCTGGGAGTGCACAAAAAAGTCAGGAGGGGACACAGTCAGGACATCTGAGCCCAACTGACCAAAGGGATATTCCATACCATATAATGTTATGCTCAATATATAAGCCTGGTGGAAGGAGGAGGAACAAGCGGGGACGTTCAGGGTGATGGCATTCATCTTCCCAAGTAACCATTATGCAGTGAATGAATTCTTTGTTTTGCTTTGTTTGCATGAGCAGCTTTTGCTTTACTTATTAAACTGTCTTCATCTCAATGCACAAGTTTTCTTGCTTTTACTTTTCCAATTCTCCCCCCAGTTCCAACCAAGGGGAGTGAGCGAGTGGCTGTGTGGTCCTACATGCCTACTAGGGTTAAACCACGACAGACACATTGCAGGCATCTTCAAAAGACCCAAATCTGAGCCCTGCGTCTGTTGAAAGCAGTTGTAGCTTTAGCATTAACTGCAGATGCATCCCCTTGGCATTTAACTTCTGATTTCAGAAACTTTTCTTTCTAATCTTTTTTCTGTGTTTGTGCATGTCTGAAATTAATTATGCTAAACTATTTGCCTTTGGAGATCCTTTGTACTTTCTCTTTTACCAGCAGACTGTGTCCTTGTCTAGCTTTTCACTTTTAACAAACCCCAGGTTCAGCTTGATCCAGTTTTGCTTTTCTGGAATTACTTGTCTATTGTAAGCAGTTCCTTTCAAGCTCTATTTATAAGATAAATCTCCAGCTTCACACCTTTTGTTCTCTGCACATGCCTTTTTGGAGCATGGTACAGCAAGTATTCATCCTCTCAGGTCCTGAAACCGGTCCTTGGACCCCTCAAAAGGTCCAAACTCAGAGGAGAGGAGGGCACACATGCACCCTTCCCCAGCGGCATCAAGGTCACAGCTGTGTATGATGTCCAACATAATGCCTTTTCAGAGGATGTGTCAAGAAAAGGAGGAACAAGGGATTAGGAAAAGAAACACCTACCCACAGAAACCTTACTCTTAAAAGCCCTGGAGAAACACAGATCTCTGAAAACAAACAAAAAAATCTCCAGAGATGCACTGCCCTGCGGTCCAAGCTCACAAGCCTGACATAAGTCTGTGTTCTAGATGGGTCTGACCTCCTCCTGCCTTCCCTCTCCTCCAGCTCTTATTCATGCCAACAGCCAAACTCACGCAGTCTTTGCTCCTTGGCAGTCTCTGATCCACTGCTTTTCCTCAGAAACACAACCCTGTCCCGAGGGAGGAGGCACTGCCGATAGCTCCAGACCTCTCTGGCCACAGTCCCCTGGGACACAGCAGCACCATCCGCAGCCAGGGATGGCCCCACCAGCTCTCCTCAGCCTGCTGTCACACACAACACACACCGCTGCTAGTGAACTGATGCACCTATATGGTTGTTATGGTTTGAGGAACCCGCAACAATTTATTGTCCTTTAGACAATTATTCTCTCATCCAATGACCCCTCCCCACCCGGGAAGGGAAATCGGGGAAAAAAAAAGGAAACCCGAGGGTTGAAATATAAACAGATTTAAGAAAATAAGACTAGATAATTAACATTAATAACACTAAAGAGCCAATATTGATCCTGATATCAATATAAAATATACAAGGATTATACTCAGTCCATTATATCAGGAAGCTGTGCATTTCTGACAGTGGACAGCAAATGTCAGACACTGTGAGCGCAATGGCTTCAGGAGGAAGAGAAGGCCTCAGGAGTCCAGCACCAGGGCAAGAAGTTCTCAGGACGGTAGCCATCAAGGAAGAAAAATAACTCCTCAGCAAACTTTCTAATTTATATTGAATGTGACATTCATGGTATGAAATAAACCTGTTGGCCAACTTGAGTCAAGTGCCCACGTCTCGCTCCTCATCCCTGCCCCTGCCAAGGATTGGAAATGCTGAGACTTTGAAACCTACATACCATAGCTGGCTATGAAGTAAATATTTTCACAAATCCAGACACTAGAGTCTTCTAAAAGTGCAGTTTTACCAAGCATTAGAAGAGACTTTATTGAAAAATAAAACTACCAAAAGATAAATTAGTCCTGTGTCACTCAACCCAGGACCTTGGTATATTTAGACCTGGGCGAAACATTTTCCATCCTGCCCTTTTTTTTTTTTCTTTTTCTATTTTTAAGATGGAAAGCAGAGCTCCTCAAGGTGTCTGAGAAACTGCAGCACCTCGGGTGAGCAGTGTACAGGTGGAAATGCCAGGGGCCTACTCAGGTAAGCTAGCATACTTGTAATACAAGAGAATACAATAATAATGATATATATGACAATAAATTTGAAAATATTACTGATCAAACTTCAGATCAATAGATGTTTTACATATCAGAGTAAACACATAAACTTTAGTGCCAGCTTAAGCTTTTAATCATTTAATTCATTAGTTGATTCATTTGTCTTTTCTATAATCTGATCTATTGGTCTGGTTCTCCAACATAAAAACTATTATCGAAGCGAATGTCGCCATTTTAATTTGTAACCAAGGTCCCAGACGCATCCCATAAAATATTATTTTAATCCCTTAAAAGGAGAAGCAGAATTTTTCATTAATTAATTGGACAGTCTTGCATATTAAATATAGTAATAAATGTCTTGCAATGCAGGTGAAATTTAAAATATAAATAAATGTTGTTGACTATAGGAATGTGAAAATCTTGATATTTATGTTTAGTTAGCACACAAGTCTGCAAGAGAAAGAAAACAACTCGAGTCATCTTGTCCCTGACAACCTCCTTCCACTCTACTGCCAAGCTGAAGGAATCGCAGGTCTGTGTGAAAAAGAGGAAATAAAACCTGCACCTCACTCAAAAGTGGTTCAGCAGAGCCATCCCTGGGCTGTAGAGACAGCGCCCAGGGCATTGTCCACCTAAAGCCTACCTCTAAGCCTTAAGGCTCCCAGTTGGGTCATCTCTGTAATTAATCCTCCCAAATTTAGTTCTCTAAATAGTTCTCTTCCATGGCCTGAATCCTGGCCTATTTCATCCTCTTGTACTACGGAGCCAAGGTAACTCACGTGGACCAAATGTCTACTTTTCTGTGCCTGAAGTGCCACAGATGCCATTTCTACTCTGTTCTCCACCACTTGGACCTTTTTTTGGCAGGAAGGCCAGCTGTATGCCAGAAAGACTTCTGTAAAGACATCTTTAAAAAAAAAACAAAAACAAAAACAAAAAACCACAAAAAACTCTAAAGCATTCACATGATGCAAAACATTGCAAGTACACAGTAAGTGGCACAATCTGAATTCACATTAGTACTTCAAATATTCAGACCAGATAAAACAACAACAAAAATAATTCCAGATAAAGCAAGAAGTTCTGTTAACTCTAGCAACCATTTAAAACTTTTCTTACAAACTCGGTTTTTGCTCAAAGTGGAGGCATACGCAACGATTACTCGTACATATATCACACTCCAAAAGTTCTGAAGTTAAAGGAGACACTTTTGGATTAATAAGCAAGGGCTTGCCTGACCACTGGGCTTTATGCTAATCTTTATCATGTGTCTAAAAAGCTAATCAGCAGCGTACCGCCCAAAAGGTCAGCGGGAGTCACTCTACTCAGAACTGCTCCTGGAGACCCCAGACATTTCTCCATCTCTCTTCAGCCCCAGCGACCACCCTGGGTCTGGGCGACCCCACGGCAGGCTGGCTGGGCGGCCAGAGGCTACGGCAGGCGGCGTGGATGTGAAGGAGACAGTAAGGCTGAATGCGTGCTCGCTTGCATTTATGAGCTGAGTCAAGACATGTTCTCTTTAGCACTCAAATACTCCTAGTATTAGAATAATTATTTTATCTGTAAAAAAGAACAATGCTGCAAATTAATATTGTTGGTAGCTATTTGAATATACCTGGAGAGACCTTTCTTTACTATAAAATTGCAGTGAAGATCTTTATTTACAGGGTATTCATTTAATCACCTAACAGGACTGATTCATCTGTTTTTCACAGCCATGACAAATCCTTCAAATTCAGAATGACGTATAGCTCTTTTTTTTTTTTTTTTTTTTTTACAAGTAAATAGATGAACTATTGTTTGCATTAACTTAAAGTATAATACAGCTTCCTATGGAAAGTCAAGATATTACATTTTGGGGGTTAAAAAAAGATTGTTAAAGTAATTTTTAAATGTGCACATGGGCATATGACCTTAAAATGAGACTAAACAGTAGAGCACTTTTCAATTTATTCCCTCCCAAACTGCATAGTAAATAAGATAGTATGTAGAAAGCATTTGTACAAGTTTACAGTTAAATTTTCAGACATGAGGAAAACAAAAAATTGCCAATAAGAGTTCTTTCCAATGTCCTGCTACATTGAGTATAAATATGAGTTTATCAGACACACAAATCATTATTTCCTATTAAAAAAGCTGAAAGAAACTTCAGAAATAAATCAACTAATCTCATCTACCAATGTGTAGAAAAGCATACCTCCAGTGTTTTGAACTACAAAAATATCTATATTATTGTTTACGTATTTCTGATACGAATCATAATTCAACCTGCTAAAATCTGTTTTGATGTGTAGATCCTATGCTATAACCTAATAAAGCAATTGAACGGACCATACTCTTAGCAAGAAATTCATCTTTTCAATAAATGAAATGTCCTTTCCTAAAATCCGTTACAAGCAAGCTGTTAATTTGTAGCTGCAGAATTCCGCTGACGATTACAGAATGCTCTTGAAGTTACTGTGTTGCAGTAATAGAGCAATGCAACCAAATTCATAACAAATCCAGTCAAACAATTAACATTTACATAATTTTAAACTTGAAAACATAATTAGTGATATTTCTAGTTATGTAAAACCGTTGGTTAGTGCTGCCCTTCACTGGCTCGTAATGGTATACCACAAATCAAAACTAATGGTTACCTGACAAAGAGTGATTCAGCCATATGAAAACTGACTGAGTTTTTTCCCTACTTCTCTCTCCAGGAGTTCCACACTCCTATCAAATGAACAACCAAAAATGCCTCTTCATCCAGGTTTTCAAGTAGTAAATGCTTTTATATACTTATTTCTCCTTTTCACTGGAAAGGATAAGATAATTTCAAATACTATCTTCTGCCCATTGTTCTTGTGTTTTATCCCATGTCAGAGCACTACTGTAATTCACTTCCGAATGTTAAATTATGCTTTTTCTCCATGAAAGAAATTCATCAACAATAGAACAATGAAAATCATCCCTGGAGTGTTTCTATTCAATATTAAAATATTGGGCTGATTAAAATTGGTACTAAGCAATGTCTGTATTTGTGTAGGAACTCCTGTGGGATTTGGTAAATAACCGGTAGTTCTCAATATGTGCCTTTTGCCCTGCTGAGGGAACTGAATATAGTTGGTTCTTTAACACAGCAAATGTATTCGTCATTGTACCTGAACATTAAGCTCCATTTAGGAACAAAATTCGGAGTGGCTGGTTGTTTTAGCTAGCTATCACATACACACTATGAGAGCTACACGTCTCTAAAGCGCTATTTTTGACAAGGAAAGTCGTTTAGGATAGTATTACCAGCTAGAAGATATCTGACGACAGATGATGAATTACTGTTAATTACTGTAAGTATTATATGTAGCAAGCCCAACCTTAGATGCATAACTCAGATGAGAGCAGTGCTAGGTTCTGTACACAAACATAAGAAGCAGTCCCTGACTCCAAGACCTGACAAGTCTATCTGCTAAGAAAAGACAAGCTCATGAAATATTTTCAAAATATAGAATTAAAAGATGGAACCTCCATTTCCAAAACGGGTCCTATGGTTTTGGACAAATAATCTATTCCTTTTTATAATGCATTATGCTTACCGTTATGTTTGAAAAATGGCTGAAGCTTGCACTGGTGCTGGCCATTTCTATGGAACATTTCATTCTTAAAAGCCTTTTTGCAAATGCAAAAAAGCCCTTTACTGTGCACATTTTTGATCAATTGTATTGACAGCTGTACCCTATGGTTACCCATGTGGGTGAGTAGGCTCCCCTCAGGACTCGGCTCAGTTAGAGACATGAGCTTCCGTGAAGCTCTATGTGCCTGGGGTTTTCCAGCAGGAAGAGCATCCAAGCAGAAGGTGAACTGAGCAGAGGGAAATTCAGAAAACGGGGAATTTAGAAAATTTTCCTCTAAAGCACTTTGGACAATACCATTCAGAGAGTTTGTCACTGTAAAAACAGCTGTCTCAGCCCAGCCCGGATACTCTGAATCCACCCTATTTTCAGTTGATTAATAAGTATTGGCCCATGAATAGCAATTGGACTTTTATGATCTTTGTCTTCTACACAATGCATAATGATAGCATGAAAATGCTTCAGATAAATCTCTTTCATCTCCTCTCTTATTTCACGCTGGAATATTAAGGTCTACCCTTTCTGGAAGGTTTCACCAATTTCACATCATCCACACTACTAACTACAACCAATGAACTGAACAGTTAAACCATCAACAAAATGAGCGTTTATCTAAATTTTTCATCAGTTGGTTGGAATAGTATAAATAAAAGCAGAACAAATAGAAAAACTATGAAACCTTTACAAAACAGACTAATAAAACATCTCTTATTTTGTTACTGCTCTGGTGTTAGCATATCACTACCTTTCCCCAAAAGCCAGCTCAGCCTCTTCTGGAAAGATGGCTCTTTCCAGTGCGGTTTAGTGAACCACAGTTACATGTGATTTCACTGAAGATGAGACAAACTACATTCCATCTTGTACCAGAAACCAGTGTTAAAATATGATCCCGTTTGTTACAGGGGGCTGATGAGCACAGCTACAGCTCTCAGCCCAGTGGCTGCTGCCGGCTGTGCTAACGCAGTAAGGAAGAGCAGTCACACCGTAACCGAGAGCAGCCGTGCTGCCGGTTGCCAGGTGGTATAGCCATTAAGAGCAATACAACCCAAAGGCTTTGTCAGGAGGTTTCTCAGCTACTGCTGGTTTCTAGGAAATGATGAAACCCAAAAATACTGGGCTCTGAGGGGAGGAATCAATAGGTGAGAGAAGAGTGTACCTAGATCTGCTACCCTGCACCATTCCGGTATCTTGTTCTGCACCTTGTAGAGTCATTCCCTGTCCAACCACGGGAGCGGCTTTGACCCCCAAGGAGGTCATTTCCTTCTTTCTGCTGCAGAGATGAGGACTGATGCTCTCATATCTCATGTTCCCTTCCCTCTGTTGCTGGGATTTTCCACATTCCTGTCTGTCTTTTGCTTTGGATACAGCTGCAAAGACTTTGATATTAGCCACTTCCTCTTTTTTCGCAATTACCAACTATTTTTCTTTTGAAAAAAAATGTGTGAAGTATTTGTTATTTTCAAAGGAAAAAATTTAGTTTAATGACATATCTGTTCACAAAACAAATCACCAGTGATTGAAAATAGAATGTGTGCTACCACTTTGTGAAAGTCATTTACAGCACAGAAAGACCACTTTGGCAGACACATTTATGTCTATACAAGATTAGATTTTGCATTTATTATGGGCATGTGGCATATTATTAATTATTAACACCAAAAATAAATGTTTATGTTTGCAGAAAAACAAACTGCTAAATTCTGAAAAAATATTGTCAAGGATTTACACATTGTGTCATGTGTGTTATGTAAATGGAAACAGCAGAGATTCAGTATTTATTATTAGAACAAAACATTTTTCATCCTGCAAGCAGAAATCCAGGCTGTAATTTACGTGCATCTCTGAATCAACAAGTCTGATTCTTCAGAAAAGCCCTTTGTATATCAAATAACTGGCTTTGCCTTCTCACCCAGGGAATACCTCATGGAACTCCTTTGCCCACATTCCCTGGGGAACTGTATGGGAATTACAAAAGTGCTTTTCCCAGGAGACCTGAAATAATTCATTTTCTATCCTAGACCCCAGGAATGAGTAATGGGGTCCCATGCCCTGCCAGCGGGAAACAATCCCAGTCAAATGAGAAACTCTGCTGATAAGGTAGTCTCTCTCCCAGATTTTATACATACCCAATTTCAAGATTTCAGACCAAGATGTCCTGTTCAGAGAACCTTTCAGCCCTGAAACATGATTGGGAAAGATCTCCTTACCCTCTAAGGAGAAAAAGTCATTATCAAGCCGTATGAAAATGGAGGCCGGAGTAGGATGTCAGACTCGCATATCTCTTTATGTAGTGCGCATCAGTGCAACATCATACTCCCAGCTGGCCGCCCAGATTACCTTACTCAGGGGCTGGAGGGCTTTTGAGAGTACTGCGTGCCTCCACCGGCCTTTACCATTAAAATTTCCAAGCGCTGCTAGCAGGGTCTGCTCTGGGCAGAGCACTATGATGGAAGCCCTGGTCTAGACAAGGGACTTGTAGCTGCCAGCATTTTTCTGTTCTGCCATCCATCCCACTCAGAGAAAACCTCTTGCAAACTGTACTGTGATGGAGGTTTCAGAGCAAGGGGCTACATTTTATTTTTTTTCCAGTAGCCTCTGTGTCCCCTGCCCTTGAGCTGTGCTGAAGCTCAAGCAGTGGCAGAACACTGCTTGGGGATGTCTGTGGTTTTGCTGCTTCGCTGAACAGAGTCAGGATTTGTCCCCCTGCCTGCACAAATGTAGAAGCCTTTTGATTTTGTCATTTATCTCAATACAGTTTTCCAATCATTCTGCTGGAAATGACACTGCTAGAGGCAGTAAAGGTGCAAACCCAGACCCAACATTCAAATCCTCGCCAACCAATTGACTTTTCAGGAGGTTAAACTACTGTGGGCAAAGCAGCAATAAGGTGGACAGAGAAGCTCTGCCTCTGGGAGAGTTTGCCGTTTCTTGGCTATTTCTACCCTGTCTCAGCTCAGCAACTCCTAGCACTCCTCCTGCTCTCGTCTCCCGCACCTTTTGCCTGCTGCTTCGCAAAACCTCCTTCAGCTGGTGGCAAAAGAGGTCAGGAAGGTGTACGCAGCGTGCCAGAGGAGCAGAGCAGCATGTGGAGCAGGCAGCGGCTCCGCAGCGCAGAGATGCCCAGCGGCGCCGAGCTGCCCTCCCCACAGCCAAACCTTCCCTGCTGCCGCCCAGCCCTGAACGGCTGCGGCCGCTGCCTGCTCCCCACCGCCCTGCCAGGGCACCGGCCCTGCCGCGAGCAGCCGCTTTGTTTTGAGGTCTGGCCTCAGCCGATGCATCACGTCACATCTGCATGTTTCACTTCAGGCCTCAGATACCAATTACGCTGAAACGTTGGGTTCAGGGAGGGAAACTCCCCGTGTCTCTGGACACATTTCCAGGGACACCTGGCACTTCAGGCAAAGCCAGAGACTGCTGCTGCTGCTGCCGCCGCCCAGTGCAGCGGTCCTCTGCTGCGGGGAAATGCATTAATAAAATTATTCTGCTGTATCATTAGAGGTCAACTCGGACTAGAGCAGGTAATAAAAGATTCATAATAGCACATGAAGGGATGCACTAAATATCCAAACCGCAGCTTGAAATCATGCAAGGCTTGATTAGGTTTCGGACTTGGTTAAAAACTCGCAGTTCAGCTGGTGTTTCACAGAAAAGTTTGCGATCAGCGATACCACTTCTGTGCCAGCAATTTATGTTGCTTCCAATAGAAATTATGCCTTGTAGCAAGGAGTAGCCTAACAGGCATAGGTGTTCCCGTGCTCAGGCCAGTAATCAAAAATTAATCCCTTTCCCTGATTCTGTTAGGAGCCAATACCAGCTATTACTGAGAAGACATAAGAAATACTGCTGGAAGCACTTTCAAGATAACACTTCGTGACTTTCCATCCTCCAGTATTTAACAACTGCCTAAATCTTCATTTCAGCCAATTTCCAACCCAGTAAGGCTGGTAGTGAGACCTGCAGTAGCCTGTACATTTTTAAATATCCCATTCAAACTTTAGTTAATCTTATTTTCTGTCTAAATATCAAATCTGCTTCAGTAATCCAGTCTCAAGGTGCTGTGGCATTGAGTTCCCCAGTCCATTTATACGTGAACAATTGTTTCTCACCACTAAAGGGGATGATAGAAATTCAATACAGGCATTTGTGCAATATTTTCCTTGTGATTATAAAGGCATCGTCCTTTCCCCATCTTATTCCAGCTTATGACTCTAACAAGAACAAAAACAACACAGGCAAGTCTCCTCTAGCTGCCGAATTCCATCTGCTTTTTCATCCTTGCAACAGCCTTTGACAAAGAATTTAAATCAGATCCCTTTTTTCTGATGAGCTTAAAATTTGGCGGTGAAGTTTGGCCACATTCTCCGACTGGATTTGATTTTTGGCCATCATTTTTACCAGTACGGCACATCTAATCTCAGACTTGGTGGCACTGCACTTGAACCAGCTGCTCCAGCTTTGATACAGAGAAGGCTAATATCATTAGCAGAAGAATTTAATGAGGTTTGACATATCAAATTACTTGTTCCTGCCTTTAATCTTTGTAGCCAGCCAGTCCCACCAGCCAAGTGGTGGTCTCAGCAGACAAGCCAAAGACTCTGCGCAGAGGATGGAAAACTTCCAGCAGAGACCCATAGGTGAGGCTTAGGGCACCTGAGCAGCACAAGGTGCAGAGCAGATGCGTACAACACACTCGGCTCTGCTCTCTACCAACTACTACTCTCCTTTACAAAAGGCCTTATGGAGCCCCAATGTCAGACACACTTCCAGTTCAAGTAGAAAGAGAAAATTACTCATTTTCACCTTCTATCTTTTTGTACCAGCTCAGGGAAAATCTCCCTGCATCAGGAAACTGAAAACAGAGCAAGAACTGCTTTGGGGTTTGAAAAACCCTGAAGCTGAATTTTTCCACCCCTTTTCTCGTTCCTGGCTTTCCCACACAAATGGCTTTCCATGTATATGGTACCTGCACTTACGGAGCCTCAGAGATGCCAGAGAAGGAATGGGAAGAGCAAAGCAACACCACTACCCACGCAGGGAAACAAAAGCTGGGGAGAACTAGAAGGCGTCTTTTTCACTATGCTAGTTTAGCTGGCCATACGGGAAAGTAGTAAAATGTCCTTCTTAATGGCTCCTGCCAGTTATTTACACAGCCTACCAAATTCCGCAGCCCAAATAGAGAATTAGTCTCTTACTCTACCAGAAATCGATTGCCTCATTTCATCTGGTTACGTCCTGGCATTGCAAAACGCCAAACAACGTCAACTGAATACAACAGCACTGTTGCCTACATAAACACATTTAACACCTCTTAACATGCAAAACACACAAACAAACAATAAACACAGCTCCTGAGCGTTCACAATACAGCCAGTGTCCGACCGCCCAGAGCTGGCACCTGGAGTTGGTCAAATTCACTAATCAGGTACTTGCCAGGAGTAAGCACAGTTCCTACACCGGACTCAGTAATCACTATTAGTTTTAGATACTGTTTTATATCCTGCAGAATTCTGAAGGGGAGATCTGTGTACGCCTGTCATTAAAACGACAGAAGTGGCGTGGGTGCAGGAGGGAACTGGGCAGGCAGGGCAGAATGTGGGGCCAGAGTTGTTGTATCTTTCTAGAGCCCAGAAGGACTGTTATGAGGAGGGCGGTCACAGCAGGACTACAAGAGAACAAATAACGTTTTCTCTCTGTTTCGGCGGCACTTTGGTGCTGTGGGCAGAGGAAGGACCAGCGCTTTCCAGGCACGTCCAGCCCTGCGGAGGGACCCACCGGCGAGGCGGGCAGGACGCTGCCCCGTCCCCGCGGCCCGAGCGCCGCTGCGGCGGGGCGCTGGGGTCAGCTCCCCCGGAGCCCGGGCTCGGACGGCAGAAGCACTTACGGCAACCTCCGTGTGCACGTTACCAGGCTGAAGCCGAAATAAAAAAAAAAAAGAAAAA
>KZ505703.1:964268-989124 GCA_002844005.1 Limosa lapponica baueri
GAGCGGAGCGCGGCCGGGCCGGGGCGGGGCGGTACCTGCGCGACGCTGCCTCCTCCGCGGAACTCGGGCCGGGCCCGCCGGGCGCTGCGCCGGGCTTTGACAGCGGCGCGCAGGCGGAGGGAGAAGCCCCGAGGGGGAGCCCCGAGGGAGGGGCCCGCGCCCGAGCCTCCCGCCCCTCAGCGCGGATTTTCCCGCGCGGGGGAAGGAGTTGGGGGGCGAGGAAGATCGAAAGCCCCGTTTGACAGAGGGCGGGGGCGGAGGGAACAGCCCCGCTGGCCGAGCAGCAGCGGACAGGTCGCTGGTACTCAACCTGGAAACAGTTCCCTCCCTCGCATCGGAAATTGCAGGCGGCTTTTCTAACCGTTCCCACACACACACACTACACCCCTAAAGAAACCCCACATGGCGGTGAGCAGCGCAGATCGGCTAAGCCCGATAAAACAGATGCTTTTGTACTCACAAAGTTGGTGCATGTGCATTTTTGGCCTCTGCTGAATATACTTTTATTGTTCTGCAATCAACTTTTCGATATTCCGGATCTGATGTGCTCGGAGCCAGCCGTACTTCTGCGGAGATGTTGGCAGAGACAGTGAGTGAAACAAACGGTGGAGATGCTTTTAAAGAGGGAATAAATCACTGTCTTGCCTAAGGACGATGCGGTTGGGGATGAGGCGCTGTGGTCTGGGCAGCCAGTTGAAGGGAAGAAAAACACAGTAGAACTTTCCCCGGCTTGTTTTTTGGTGTGTGTGGGGGTTGTTTTAGTTTGGTTTGTTTTTTATTTGGAAAAAAAAATAAAGGCTGATTTCTGGCATATATTTGGACTTTTAAAGGATTTTTACCAGAGAGTTTCCAGCAGCTAGCAGCAATGTTCTCACGGAGTCCTGGACTTTGCCATCAACCCTCAACCCTGTGACAGAGATAAGAAGTGGCACCAACTTTCTAGCTACGTATGTAAAACCTGGCAATAGCACGGAACAAATTCAGGATTCATTAGGCTTTCATTTTCATTCAGTTTTGAGGCTAAGAACTTACAGCTAGAAACTCATAAGCTCACACCATGACTTGAAAGCTTAGTACCCCGGATACACTGCCTGAGGAGCATGCCTTATTGAGGCATTATCACCTTATTGAGGGTGAAAAATAACGACAAAAAAAACCCTGCAACCGCCCCAAATGCTGACTTAAATTCTGAGAGGAGAAACTTGCAGAACAGATTGATGCTAGGTACAGAGATATTTAAGGCAATAAGCCACAATTATAAAGATTCTAGAGGGAAAACTTAAAGCAGCTACGTATGCAGCCTCTAAAATTTAAATAGCTGAAGTGCTTTTTCTCCATATGCTGACAGCTGATGATACCCGGCAAGTAATGGCAGCGGTAGTGTGAGGTGTCACTCAGCAAAGAATGATGTGGGAAAACCAGAAATATTGTAAGTGTAGAGCCGAATCTCAGGTTTTTGGTAGAAGAATGCTGTATTTTATTTTCTTCAGCCAATAGGTATTGACATTTTAAATTCCTCCTGAGGCAAAGAAATCTTTTTCTGCTAAATAGTTAAATAAGCTGGATAGAAATAGAACCTAAACTTTGCTTGGCATTTGAGTCTGAAGGCAACACAGCAATCGTTTGGAATATACTGTATTTGATGCAAGTATGATGGAAAGTGTGCATTAAATCTTTCAGTACAGGGTGCCTTCTTGTTTGCATAGATTGATAATTTTGTATTTGTAAAAGAGGTTAAGTAGGGATTTTTTATAAATATTGGAGCTTTATATTGTGAGAAACTGGAATGTATAAGTACCAAGTTCTTAAGTTGTCTAGGCGAAGCAAGGTATAAAACACTTGGGCTTTATTAAATGTAAGTTGCAGGTATGAGAATCAGTTCTGTTTTGTTATACACATAATTTCATATGTTCTAAACGGTCCTTAAATAATTAATAACTGGAGTGGACACAAAGGATCTTTGTACCTGGGCTTGATTAGATACACCCATCTGCTGAAGCTGTTAGGGATACAAACTTAAAACATGTTTCCTTTGGAAAAAAATGTTCTGCGGGTGCCAGTGCTGGGAGGTGACAGCCAGCGCTCCTCACCTCGCTTCATGATTTTAGCCAGTTCTCCTCTGGCTGCCGAGCATTACAATAACCGGGTTTGGCTCTCATTCTTACTCGTGCTCAGTGGCAGTGTACAGTTTATCAAATGCACAGTCTGTGTGAGAGGCCATCGCACGTTATTTTATTACCTCCTTCACATACCTGCTGTTTGCCAAAGAGGGAGGCCAGGAGCCCACCCGTGCGGTTTGCACAGCGACTTCCCGGCAGGGAGCTGGTGCAGGGCGTCCAGCCGACACGGTTTGTGCGGGGGGAGTTATTTGGGGAAGGGGGTGGATTTTCACAGTGATGGAAGGAGGCAGAGGAGGAGTGTTTGCTAACAACCCCTGAGGAGATCTGAAGTTCTTTCCCGGCATCAATTCCGCCAAGAAGCATTTTAGCTGGTTTGTGAAGGGGGTGTCTGCTCAAGCTGCAGAATTAAGATGCTGCCTGAGGTGTGACTTACCCACCTGGAAAGGGATGCGTGTGCTCAGAGCCACCTTCACAGCTGATTTTAGTCTGGGGGTCAGCTGCGTGCTGTTCTTCTCAAACGGCTGTAACACGCTCACTGTGGCCTGAACTTTGCAGGCGGAGTGGGGCTCTGGGGGAAAGCAGAGGCACCAGAAGTGGCCTTCAGCACCGCTGCCCATCAGGTGCCTCCCGGTGTTTTCCATATTGCAGAGGCTGTGGCACATGGGAACGTTCAAGGCCTGAAACGTCCCGCAGTTCGTACCGCCGTTACCCCACAAAGGAGATCTCCAGGAGCGGTGTCCTCCGGAGGCTTTGCATGCATTAGCTGATGCCCTTCCAGCAATTTCCCTTTCCCTCGCCTTCACTCAGGAAGGATGTCGCTCCCTCTTTGTCACCCCCAACACCCAGGGTGTGTGACTAGCAGAGCACCACGGGGTGCGGGGGATCACGGCATCAGACACTAGTTATTCCTGATTTGTTTGATTGCTTTTCTGTAAGGTCAAAAGCACAGGCATTACTACTAGGGACAAAAACCCATTGCTTTGTGTTGCCCACAGCTAGAGGCTTAGTGCTACACAGCTGTAAACTTGAGAAATGTTATTCTAAATGGGTTTTTTATGGAATAATTCAAATAGGTATGTCCTTAGCAATAGAGCACTGAAATGTAGAATGCATATCATGAGTGACTCTGCAGAAATAAATATAAGCAAGACAAATTGTATAAGCTCCATCAGAAAAACCCCAGCAGCGCTCAGCACATGATCCTTAATGTGCTTTGGTCAATATCTTTCTCTGTATCAATGGAAGCTCATTAAAAGAAGATATTGCAGACTAACTGAGCCATGCTGTATTAGTTCTTGCCAAAGCTTGACATTTTTAATACATTAATAATATGTCTGTAATGTAATGGAAAACTATTAATCAGAACTGGTTATATGCCAGAAATTTAAGCTATAATTGGCTGCTTCTTGTCAGGAATGTCTGTCGTACGCTGCTACAGCTGCCTAATGCTCAGATGTCTTGCACTCCTCTGCACTTTTTCCTTGTCAGTGCACTAAATTCGATCGATGTTATAGTCTATAATTCTGTGTAACGACCATCATTATGACTCTGGCTTACTTTAATGAGAATTCGTTATATGGGAAGTATTTTAGCACAGTGTGTTAAGGTATTGGCTTGCTTCACATTATTTTAGACCTATCCAGTCCTGTTTATTAGTTGATCTGAGTCTTAGCAGTTATAAAAGGTTACGGGTAACTAAAGAGCTAGCAAGGAAAATATGAAACAAATCTATTTTTGCCTGAATTGACAGGCTTGTAGTCTAGGGGTAATTAAAGTCAGTAACTTCTTTCTTACTTACACAGAAACATGATATTCACCTACTGTTTATTCCAGCTATGACCAAGCCTTCTCCAATACAGAGTATGTTTTGATTTATCACAAATTTACAATTAATTTGGGTCCTTTTTTAGAAGAGTAGCTGTTTCCCTTTTACATAATTACTGTTCTAAGCTGTTTTTTTTCCCTGCAAAATAGTAAAATACACTGAAAAGGACTAGAGGGAAAGAGTATGAGATGTCTTTAGAATTACATGGAAAGTGTTCTCTGAATTAATGAATTCCAAGATAGTAAGTAAAAATTCCCACTGAAAACAAAAAAGAATGTAAGGTTGCTACAAAAACAGTGGTACTACACAGTATGCTGCTTCAAAAGATTTAATTTTTATTTGGTCTTAGATATTTTTGCTTTTGTGTCAAATTCAGATTTGAAGCGTAAATATATTTGAACTGATTGAGAATTGTTATTGCATGAAAATTCAGATATTCTCTACATATTCTGATAAAATATACGAGAGTTGTATGGTAACACTTGATAAAATGAATATAATGGAAAATTGCATTTACGTCCATACGGCAATTATTGTAAATTACTTTGCTATGGAAACACAATTCAACCATCTGTTGGCATTTCATAGTGTCTGTAGTTTAGCTCAGTTTAAGATGAAGCATTATTTAAATATAGGGAGGCCATTTGCGAATATCTTTGAAGATAAGTTTTGAAAACACGTATTACCAAAGTGACATGCTGGGGAGCTCACTAGGTCACATACCACTTGCCGTGGTTTTGGGGTATAGGAGGGTTCATGACACTGGGCATAATTTAAAACTGGGAACAAGCAAAGCAGGATGCAAAACATGGTGGCTTACGGTTGTTTCTTAACATCTGTCTGTCTGACGGGTTTGCCTAGATTTTAGCATTCAGACAAAAAGAGTGCAGAGGTGCTGCGGCAGCTGGCTGAAATCCTTCTCCTGCAGAGTGCCCAGCACCCAGGCTCCCCGTCCTCAGCTGGCACGGGCTGGCGCCAGGCACAGGCTGAGAGAAATGAGTTGGAGCTCCTAGCCCTGGTTTCCCTTGTCCATGTTTAGGGTGCTCACTCTGTCTTTGTAGTTTCCCTCATACATAATTTGTATTTTTACCTCTGTTTTAATAGCAAATGTATGTTTTAAGTTGTTGTAATAACATCTTAGGATTTTATACCTATAATAATGTGATTGAGGTGACAGAGAGAGAGGGAATTTCTAGTTGCTTTCTGAAGAGAGGAAAGAGGATGTATCTGCTATGAAATAAATGTTGAGTACACAGGTGGCCCCACACCCAGACCTAGGAAAATAAGACTGCCATCACAGAGAGGGAAAGCATCCTTATAGTAAGCTACAAATGAACCATTATCTTTATTAGTAGTTTATCATCAGTGTGATCAGTAAATCACAGTTCAAAGGAAAAAAAAAAACGAAAAAAAGGAGCAAAGCTCTTCAATGCTAACAAGAAATTTTAAGAAAATGAAATCGTGCTTGCAATATCTTTGTTACTGTTCCAAAAAAATAAAAAATATAAAAAAAAAAAATCTAAGAAGTGTGTAAGACACTTGGAGCTCACTGAGATCCTCTTGGCAAGAGACTATCAGTACCTGGTAGCCCTGATAGCCACCTCTGTGTCGCTTAAATAAAAGATTCTGCCTGCTGCTGCCCTGCAGTGCTGGGCTGCCTGCTCCCCTGCCTCCCTGCCTGCACAATCTGGACAATGGTTGAGTTCGGTAGTTTGCTCTCTGATTTTTTCTAGGGTAAAAATACAGGTTTGGAAGCAGAAATCTGTAACTCACCTGGAATGTTATAAATCTGTCTTTGTTAGAGAAGAGTTAAATCCTTCATGTCAAAATACTTTTCACTGTGAATGATCTTGGTAGTTTGTTCATTCTAGCACAGCACCCGCGGTAAAGGTTATCCATATTATAGCAATTTGCTTTATATTGCATCAAACCTCCAAAATGTCAACATATCATATATTTTGTAATGCATTGATTCTTGGACGATAACTCTAACTCTTATTGTTTCTAAAAGGGTGCTGGTGCCAGAAGAAAAGAATGATTGATGGGAAACAGACACCAGCCTGTAGACACTCATCCTTTTGCTTCGGATACTAATTTATCAGTGCGTCTGGGCATCCTCTGTGAGCCCCGAAGACGGAGGATCACTCAGGGTTATCAACAGTGTAGCTGAAGACCTGCAACTTCACAAATTATTATCTGCTATTGGACATCTTTTACAAGAAGCCCTGACAGATAAGTTGTAAGACAAAGGACAAGCGCTGCGTTGCTGTGAAAGGTTGTCATTGGGGTCTGCGTGGCTTCTACCAAAGTCTTCAACTTAGTGAAACAAACACCCTATCCTAATGCTTCACGTTTGAGTTGGAACCTATTCTATAAAATATATACATGTATGTATATGTATAACCTATAGATTGCAAGTACGCCAGTACTGAGCATCCTTTCAAAGGTGACATAAAAGGATTTAGAAATGTATTTGTCAAGATTCCTGTCACTTCACGCCCTCTGGGTTACCGTATCCTCCGTGATGCAGCACTACCCTTCTGTGTGGGGACACTATGATGTGTGTAAGACTCAGATTTACACAGAAGAAGGAAAAGTATGGGATTACATGGCCTGCCAGCCAGAAGCCAGAGACATGATCAAATATGTAAAAGTGACTCTGGATCCTCCAGACATAACATGTGGAGACCCTCCTGAGACTTTCTGTGCAATGGTAAGGCAAGCTTTTAATTTTGCGTAATTAGTGGGTATATATTTGTGATAGATGGCTTCAAAATGGAAGCCCTAGAGCACACATGTAATTATCAAGAAAATCTGCATCATATTCTGAATGTGAAATATTCTGCTGAACGAAATGCAGAGCAGTACATTAAGCTGGGAAATGAGATGTTCTACTTACGGGGACCTGACTTGAATTTGTCTGAATTTGGTGTCTGTCTGGGTCAGCTTTTAACAACCTAAAAGAAAGCAGTGTAAAACTCTGGGTGCACTAACCTGTAACGGGGGTGCATTTGCCTGGATCGTGAAAGACTTGAGTGAATTGGTTCCAATATGATCACCTGAAAGCACCATAGCATGCTATAATTCAGCATAATTTCTGAACATGAGACCATTGTTAGAAACTCAGACTGCAGAAGCTTAAAAAGTAGTGGTGGGAGCTGTGCTGGTGGAGTTTATCTGACAAGACCATGCAGCCGCGGGCAGCGTTGCCGGAGCTTTGCTGCCAGCAGGTGCCTACCAGCAGGTCCATACCTACATGTATGGACAGTGCTGCAAGAAATGCTCTCAAGTGGGGACCAGCTGTACCAACTACTGACAGCTTTTCTTATTTAACTGAAACTGTAGGCATTCAAGCCAACTAAAAGAGACCAAACTTACACTCCTTAATTTAGATGCTTTTGAAATTAGAGACTAGTTTTGGAAACGTTTGGCTTGGTAAATAATTGTACAGGTATGAGAAACCAGGTAGACACTATGTGTATCAACCTTTTACAGCTGTGCTGCTCCCAAATGTTTGATAGATCATACTATAAGTGGTCATTTGAGTTCAAAGAAATCTTCAACTCCTCACAAATAGAGAATTAATTTTCTTTGCTACTGAGTATTTCTGTTAAATATTGAGTGGAAAATACAGTATTCCTTGATCAGAAAATGTGAGTTTGAGATGCAAAACATATGTACTTACATCTATTAATAAAGCACTGGAAACATAGATCACATTACCTACATAAAATTAGATTTGAAAAGCCAATGAGTGAGATTATCATAACTGAGAAAAGCCTACAAGATATTTATTTGCCTGTGTACGAATCATCATTGCTGTGTGACAGCATCCCCACAGGAAGGAAATTTGCTTTTAAATGCCTTATGGTATCATTTTCAACCACTACTGTTCTGTAAGGAGTTCAGGTCCAACCACACATACATTTAGGGCATTATGTGCACACATGGAGCTGCTTCCCACGTACATTATGGTAATAGCCACGTGATAAATTGCTGAGCTACGTGAATAAATTACATTCACTGTAAACCTTTGACTGCACCACTTGCTCTCTGCCCACTAATCCATCTCTGCTGACATGGCTCTGACACTCGAAACCTCTGAGCAGCTTCAAGCAGCCACTGTTTAAAAAGAAATAAAAGCAAGTACCCCGTGTAATACTGTCTTTTTGTTTATCTTGAAGTGTATTTTCTCGCTCAGAATAGTAATAGCTGTGATTTAGCCCTCAATCAGTGACCTTTAGTAATTCATCATGTAGCGAATAAGAAAAGTTGTTTTTTTTAATGCAAAAGAAATTGGCCAGCAAAACTTGGTTTTTCCTTCTAGTGCGGATAAGACAGGAACTGCGACAATGTTTACATAATTTTTTAAGTTTCTGAATGTCTTGTTATCAGTCCACTCTCTAGTTAGAATAATGATTTTAAACAAAACAAAAAAACCACAAATAAACAGAAAAAAGACATCTTGATTAAATCTAAGTTTTCAAAATGGTGCCAGATCTCCCCCTGAAAACATTTGACCTAGCAAGGTCCTTGATGCTGTGATGAGGGATGAAAGTTTACTTGGGAATATCCTGAGGTTACAGCTGTAGCTTGCTTGCTGCTTAAGCCCTTGAGATGCAGAAGGCCACCAGAATCCTGACACGAGAAGTAAAGAGGAAGAACTGGGGAAAGGAAGAGAGAGCGTGCACAGTACAAGGGTGTGTATTTACTGATGTGAGTTTAGACTGACTGACTCCTACACAATAAACCATTGTATTTGCTTTCAGTATAGATGTATATTGTACATATACACTATACTGAAATACGCAGTGGTAATGGCTTGACTTACTTAAAACATTAGGGAAATGCCAGAAATATTTGATGTTCCTGGGGTACTGCTCAGCAGCAGAGCATTCTCATCCCTAAAAATGCTTCATGTCTCTCTGTACTATAGCTACATGTAGAAATTACACATTTCCTTCAAAACGAGGTTTTACATATTTGTAGGGCTGAGCCTCTGACATTTCCCAAGGAGGAGATTTTTTTATTTTTGCATTGATTTTTAGTTTTAGAAAACGAGTTAAAAAGCTAGCACTGACATACTTAGAGAAGGTAAGCAGTGGAAAAGAGCGCATTCCTGTTAGGCATGTTCTTGCACTAAAAAATCCCAAATTCGAAATGACAGAGATGGAAAGGTTTCTTTTCAGCATGGTGAAGCGCTGAGCTGACATATACAAATGCTTGGTTTTGTTGTTGTGAGTATTGGGTATTTGCATGCTAAACCTGTGTACCAGTGTTTTGTTATTGAAATCAGGTTAACGCTGTCTTGGAGGAGATGGGAGTCCTTTCATATACCAAACAGCAGAGCTTGCTTCTGCGGGACAAGGAGGAGGTTGAAGCAGCCTCCTGTTTTGTTTTCATATCAGTTCTCCAATCAGGCTTAGAAATTTTTTGTTCACTAAGGACTATATGGACTAAGGTACCAGCTGTTGAGTCTGTGTCAGGTATAAGTGTAGTATAGATTATATTCCTGAAACAACCAGACTGAGAGTTCATCCAGGTCCTGCTGGGAAACTGTGGAAAAATCTAAGGCAGTCTGCAATAACACACAACGCAATCGTGCGTTGCAATGCACACAAGCATACAGAGATGAGCAGTTAATGGTAAAATTTGCCTCCTACTTATTTCTGCGTATTCCCCATGGAATTAAATGTTTTACGAGGCCATTATTAATTTTTGCTCGGTAAGCTTGTTTAGTTGACAGACCGAGTAACGAGATTTTGCGCACATAGATCTGTTGCAAAATGCAGCACTCCTGTAGTTGGTAGCTGAACCCAGTACATGGCAGCTCAGTGCTTGTAAGTACCTTTGGGTCGTCCCTCTGGGACAGCGTCCATAGGTATTACGGGGAACATGCAGCAGGAAAACTATCCCATAATTGCTTTTATGCAATCTATTCTGAGAATAACATTATAGTTTCTGGTGACATTCAGTATTGAAAACTCATGAGATTATTCTGAAACCTCAAACCCCTGGAGTCCTATGATTATGTGAGGTTCTCAGCTTTCATTTAAAACATCATCTTTATTTTCTTCGTCCTTCTGGTTGCAGAGAAAAGTTTGAAAATGAAACTGAGAAGCTCAAAAAGCAAAAGCAAAATAAATAGTCCTCCAAATTATTATTATTTGTTTCAAATCATCATTTTTAAAGTTGCTCAGGATTTTTAGGGCTTGGGAAAGGATTTTGCTTGAGAGGAGAGATGCATGAAAGAAACATATAAATGAATGAATGGCTTAGAGCAGGGAACGCTCACGGTTTCTGGCCATGGAGTTGCTTGTGTCTCTAAGGAGGATGTGACAGCACCCTTCCCCAACAGGTAGTACTCCTTCTGCCTGTGCCATAATCAGTCCCCTACAGAGAGGGTTGACTGGTCTCCTCTGGCTTCCCTGTATGTTTTAAAGCAACCTCTAGCTGCTTAGAGTGAGACACGCATGCTGGCAGACAACCCACCTCTGCTTTCTCTGGCATTCCTTCAAGGAAATTTGGCCATCCTTTGTCAGTCACAGCCAGGCACAGCATTTGAGCCAGTGTGACCGTTCCCTGCGGGTCTGTAATTCATAAACTTTGAGCGCTTGGCATTGGTAAGATGGTGTCCAGCACCATGCGCTTATGCTTAGTTGGCCTGGGAGGAGAAGGAAGGGAAAGGAGAAGACAGTAGAAAGAGAAGCTACTTTACATTCTCAGAGCTGCAGGATTCACTTCGCAGAGACACTGTAAGCAAATTTTTAAGTACCTGGAGATGCTAGTTCTTGTGACCTGCAGCATTTCAGTTTACAAAACAAATGTGCTTTAACAGTGAAATCTTCTACTTCCCTCTTTTTAAGCGCTTGTTACAATCTCACAAAACTCTGTCCAGTTATAAAGAGAAGCAAATCCAGCTTTTCATGACCATCACCATCTCTTGACCTACAATAACAGTGCGTAAGTGGCTTCTGACTTCCTTATTTCTAAAACAAATGCTGGCTGTGCCCTCAGTAGGGGCATCAGGAGCCCCCCTGGTGCTGCTCACGGGTCCCTTCGCCCCAGAATCACACCTGCCCCTCGCGTGGGCTGGCCCCTCTGCTGAAATCCAGCCTTTAGCATGGGGTTTACGTTCAAATCTTTGCCAGGATTACTGTGTAAATTCATCATTGACTTAATCAGGAGACTCCTAGTGGCTATTGCTGTAACTTGCAAACTGGAGACAAATTTACATTACCAACCTGTGTCTGCAGCTGAAATGGCAACATTAAAATACAATTTTCTGCTTACGTTTAGACCTAGCTATCATAACGCTATCCCACATCCCAGTGGCTAAAGAGTGATGAAATTATCAGCAATTATCATTGCCTGCAGCTAATTTTCTTCATAGGTTAAACAGAAACTAGAAAAGAAGCCTACAGACAGGAGTCCTATGCATTTGTACAATTTATAGAGCAGAAATGCTGATGACAGTAGAAATTTGAGCCCTTGAGTGCTACTCTGTATTTCATAGCCAATCAAAACTAAATTAAGAAACAAAGATTATTAAAAACTCTTCTGTGCCTGTAATTTTGGCATAATATTATGAGGTGGACGTTAAATTTTTCCCTCTGAGACTTTCAGAGGGAAAATATATCATTGATATAGCATTCCTTTAATTACAAGTAGGCTCATATTCCTTAAAAAAGGGAAAATACTCTGTAGCGTAGTTAGTGATACTATTATTATGTTTACTGAAATAATTAAATGAACAGATATTCTTCTGAGTAACGTATAAGTCAAAATGTGAAATAAAAATGTAAATTTTGGAAGCATTTTGGCATGCATACATGCATTCTGGGGTAGGACATTTTAAAACAGTGTGGAGCAGTACCCTTAGGAGATGCCGATAAGAGAAAAGCTTTTTTCTTTTATGGGCTCAATAAGGACATACAATCCTTCATTTTAGTTCCACCTGTGCAATCTTACAAGGGTGGAATGGGAACAGGGAGTTAAAGATGACAGTATAGTTACTGTCTTGTTTAATGTGGATTTTCATAGTTGTATACTGTAAAAATACGTACAGCTCAAAGTTACTCCAGACTTTATTTACAATACCCTGCATTCATCTATTTTGAACTCTTTTGAGCACATTTAATTAATACAAGTGTTGCTTTCTCATTGTTGGAAATAACCTTATCCTCCAGGAAACGGAGTTTTTATTTTGGTGTTTCCTCTTAAGTCACTGGATATATCATTTCATTTAATTTCTAATACTGCAAGACCTATATGGTGAGCTACAGCCCCCCCGCCTTCCCGCCCCTTCTCTCTGCCATACATAGGGCAGGACACCTCTGCCACCCCACTGATGCGGCTGTTCCCATCAAAGCACCGCTTTGTTCCTTACATTTCAGCCTCAGACCAGAGCAGATGGTAGGATGAGAGGGAAGTGAGAAACACACAACATGCCCTTTGCTCTTTCTGTGTCCCCCCCCGCCAAATCCCTCCCGCTGGTCAGCGTGGAGGCAACAGCCTACCTGTGCCTTTGGTAGCAGCCTGCCCACAGACATTTCAAACGTGCCTTGATCCTCGGACCTCTTGGTAAATGAGTTCTTGGTTTCATAAAAGAGAAAAAAAATGAATATACTTAATGATAGCAGGAATGAAAAAAACCCGAGGTTTGGTAAAATCTCTGTTTTCTTCTAACTAGAAGCAATCTAAAAATTAATAATTTCTCATAAATCAATACTGAGCCAGAAAAACAGTTTTGCATTATATCCATTATCACACATCAAGATTTCCCAGCAAATCATTAATGAAACTCTATTCAGTTGCTTTTTTTCTTTTTCTCCTCAGTTACACTTTGGGTACTGGAATGTCTTCTAATCTTAAATAAAGCAAAAGAAATGCCCGCAAGTACTTAAGTTCTTAAAAGTATTTGGGCGTAAAACAGGGTTCCTAAACAAAGTCAAGGGCTTTTACTTATATTCAGTTGCAGAGTTTTAAGGCACGTATCACTACTGTGTGTATAAGTGCATCCTTTTAACAAAATTGTGTATTTTATAAATACACTTCATAGAAGCTGCTTAACTGCTGCTTTTAACACTGCCAAGTACCATTGGTACTTGCTCTCCTGTTTTGTTTTTTTTCCCTGAAGTTAACTGGAAATATTAGACATTTGTAGATAACACAGTGATCAATTTGTTGTAATAATAATTGATCTTAGAAAGCAAGGGATTGCTGGGGGCGAATGTGGCTCTGCAGATGAGGTTTTTGGAAATACCTGAGCTGGCGTCCCCCCTCCTGCCCTCAGCACCCTGGGTTCCCCGAAGTGCCTTCCCCCACCAGCTGAAGGGGGTATCTGGGGCGAGCTGCCCAAGCACTCTGCGGGAACTTGGGCTTTTTGTCTTGATTGGGTGTAGAAACAGCAACAGAAATTTTATAAAGAAGTAAACAGCTTTCACTATAAAATGGATACCCTGACATCCACGGAGAAATCTGAATGTGCAGCTGGACCAGAAATGTCCGCTCAGCAGCACCTTTAGTGCTGTCTTCTGCAATAAAACAATACTACTTTAAAAATAAAGTCTTTACTAGCAACACATTGTAATGTGAACCTGTTCTGGTGAGGCAGAGGTGATCTTGAGCCTGCAGCTCGCTGTAGGGAGACTCTCCTAACAAGATTTACTGGGGAACAGAGAGACAAGGGAGTAAAGCAGCATCCCAACCGGTGCTTCTTGCCCAGGGTAGGACAGTGCACCTCCTGGGCTGACAGGAGGTGGTAGCACGCGACGCCACTCTTTCTGTGCTAGAAACCCTGAACTAAGATTTTTTTTTTTTTCTCATGGTGGGTAAATCCACCTTTCAGCAGAGTGTCCTTTGCTTTCTAACCCACTGGTGTCAGGCAGGCAGCCTGGAGGAGCGGTGGTGCAGGATCAGCCCCTCACAGGGAGCAGCCGGTTTGCTTTCGCACGTTTCAGTCACAGGCGCGATGCCCCACGGTCCCCAGTGAGCTGTGCAGCATTAGGCTTTCCAGGCTGGTGTCTCATTCTGAGGACAGTGTACAAGGAGTGTGATAGTATATTTCCTCCCGCTGTGATGGACAAGTCTCAGAGTGCGAATTTTGGATTTACTTGGCAGAAATGAGTAGAACTAGTTTTTCGCTGCTTAGGTTTGTCCAAATTATCTGGACAAACATATATTTCCTTCTTGATTTATTACCTGTATGTCTCTCAACCCCAGAGTTTTGTGTTTCTTTCTTGCAGGGCTTGTACTTTGTAACAGCTAGGAATCACTGGAAACCAAATGGAGGTTCCTCAGGCACTTCCATATATTAAAATTTCCATTTGCAAGCATCTTAGTTGAAACAAAGCCAAGTGAACTCGGCTGAGAATTCTACAAACCCTGGTACATCAGGACAACCGTTCTGGTTAGCGGGCTCCCCTGGAGTCCTTCAAGAAGGCAAAAGTTGATAAGTTGACTCCCAAATAATGATTTTAACATTTAGAAATTTAAGTTACTTATAAAGCAGCCAGTCCTATTTATAGCCCAAGTCACCCCATGCAAACATTTAAGCCCACAGTATTCTACCAGAGCATTCAAGAAAAAAAAATAAAAAAAAATATACAGACTGAGGCAATAATCAATCTCTCTCATCCCTTCTGCTCTGTGCTGTGGAGCAGAGGGGGAGAAAACCAGACAAGCATTAGCAGTCCCTGTTGACAAAGTATGGAAATTACCCATCTACTAACGCAAGGATGAAAACCTGTCATTTGTTTTTATCCACAAAGTTTAGAAAGGGCTGAATTTGTGAGAGCTGCTGAATTTTAGTATGAGTACCACTGCTGCTTTTTTTTTTCTCCTTTTTTTTTTAAATAATACTGATACTGTTTTGCCAAAGCTGAAATTTCCACTTAAGAGTAGCTAAAACCAGGTAAGAGATCTGCTAAAGCAAATATTTCTTGACTTGTTTTCAAGGCCTGTAAGTACTAGCTGCATCTGAAAAGTCAAAAATAATCCCAGATACTGTTAAGGTCATTGACTGATGAGACGCACATCCCTGTGTACTCTGGGATGCTAATCTCACTAGCTGAAAAGTAGAAGGTAGTTCCGTACCCGATTTACTTGTAGAAACAATGACTGTAGAAACAATACACATTTTAGGTATGGAAGTTTATGTTTTCACAGGTCACTTGCAGTGACACCATCTTGATCTACAAGTACAAATATAGATAGAGAGGTGAAAATCCTTGGCATTGAGCTGGCTTGGCAACGTGCATAAGTGATTTCATGTAGCTTTGATGTTTGCTGTATCATATTTTCTGTAAAATGGTTTTATCTATTATCTTCTAGTTCTTTAGGCAGATTGTTTATATGGCATTTAGGAATAAAAAAAAGAAGAGGAAAGAAAAGGGCGCAAATGAATTTTAATTATATTTATTATAAGCAAGAAATTGTACTATATCAGAGATATTTTATGTTAGGCTTCAGCCCAGAGAGAATTTTTATAGTTACGTAGCCGTAAAACCTTTAAAGGAGGACACCATTATGATGAGAGGAGCATTTTCCTACATGTACATACTGTGTCTTTCCAGCATCCTGCTGCATTTTAGATTTTTATCTGTGAAACTGTCAGGAGCCATCATTTTAACTCATCAATTTGATTTTTACCATCTACACCTGCTCATAAGGCGCTTTCCTCCAGTGAAAACTAGAAACAGAGCTGCTTGTGAGTGACATTTACAAATGACTGGGGGGAGGGGGAAGGTAAAAAAAAAAAAGGAATAACAAACAACTACACAAAAGCCTTCATCTTTTAAAATCAAGAGTGCGCAGCATAGTTATAGAAAAAAGAAAAAAGTGCAGAATATAATTTTCTGACTGCTAAACCAACTCTTTCTAGATGTGCTATTTCCCCCATCTATTTTTACCACAGCCTTCCAGACTCTGACATGCCTCTTGGCTTCCTTGACCATATGGATCTGCCAAGCAGTATGAATTCTGTAGGGATAGCCTGCAGAAATATCCTAGCAAGGTGTCTTACTTTGCAGGTTTGCTCAGACTTCCAGAAACATTAAGTAATGGGGTTAATGGGTTTAAGGGGTTCAAGCATTGTAGCTTTCCTTACTAAAATTTTGGGGTAAATTTCTGCCAGCAGGTTGCACCTGGGGTCCTTTTTTCTGAAATAGAAGTGAGAGAAGCTTTTGAAAATAAAAGGTTAAGAACATACAAGCTTTTTGTTACCTGAAGCACTGGCTTTGATTTTTTAAAAAAGGTATCCTTCAGTAACTAAAAAGCAGGTAGAGGTGAATCATGATGTAGATTTCATGCCTAAGAGTCAGTGTTTGACTTTCTCTAAACAGGACTCAAAGTGTGAACTTCCATCAGAATTGATGTATCCTGTGTAAGTCGCACACAAGGACTTGTACTCACAGCAATGGGTCGTGCCCAAATACCACTTCCTTAGTAGTACATATTATCCTCTGTACTGTACCATTTTGAAACTCTCAACTGAAGCTTTAAAACCATCTTAAATAAAAACAAAATTAACAGTATGCCTTTATCTTTTCATCTTTTTCTTGTCAGAAGTAATTTCACTAAAGTTCATTTATTTCCAGCCTTTCCAGATTTAGTCATTATACTGGTGCTTGGTCTTGAATTACTTCACCCCTGTGAGCTTTAGTGCAAGGCTGATTGTCTCTAGTGACAGGACAGAATTTGGTTAACTGGTTACATTTTTTTCTTGGGTGCAGATTTGGCAATTTGGGGGCATGCAAGAATGCACCAACAGCCTGGTTTAGACCTTCTAGCTGGGAAGTGCCAGCTAGAATACATATATAGAGTACATAACAGGGTTTGCGTATTAAAATATATTATTTTAGCTTCATGCATCTCATGGCTTATATGTAAATAATTAAAAAGGACAGAAGACTTATTATTGAATAATCTTCCCATAGTTCTCCATAATTGCACCATCATCAGTTGCAGCACTCAACATTAGTTAAGCATCATCATTTATGAACTTCAGGTTTTATAGGTTTAAAAGCAAGTCTCCGAACAGGAGTTCAACAGTTCCCTTTTTTTCTTAATCAGAAAAGATGGGGGGTTCTGCATAACATTTTGAGAAATTTTAAGCTGAAGCTGTAATAGAGAGTATGCTGGTTTTTAAATGTTAAACAATAGACAAATGGTCGATGTCTGAAATTTGCAGGGGGGTTGTTTGTTTTTTGAAACCATACACACATTTGTTTCCCCTCCTTCTACAAGTTGTTTCTACAAGTCCTCAGCTGGTGTAAATTGGTGTATGTGTGTTGAATGGGATGGTGCAACCACCATGGAGAAGGTAGCTCCTGTACATCTGCCACTTGTGCCGTCCCCGCACCCTTCCCCAGGGCCAGCCCCTCTCTCTAGCCTTACCAAGATGGATGCTCTTGAAACTGGTGGAGAGTAGGAAGGCTGAAGAAAGAAACAGGGAGTTGCTCCAAAGAACACAAGAGCCTGCCTTCCTCCTGGCTGGATCCCTGTCTCATCACACCTTAAGGGCTCCGCAACTTGAGAAGCCACCAGAGCTCATGGTTTTGTTCTAACTTACACTTCTGCTACGCTTTTTTGGGCAAGTCTCTTTTAAAGTGGTACAGACCCAGTTGTGGACCTTAGACAGGTACAGGTGAAATGTTTTCAAAATCCATTTGAAGTCTTAAGGTTGAGGAGTTCAGCAATAGGATGGGAGAAGCGTGTGCTGAAACGTGGATTGGTTTCTGAGGACTCCCTCATCATGCTGCTTTTCCTACGCGCAGTCTCCAAGAGAGTAAATCCATTGCAGGAGTGCAGAGAAAGTGGGCACAGCCTTTTTACAGGCAGCGTTCAACTCTCCCAATCAATAATAATCTGACTAAGAATTTGGAGTAAATGTCATTCTGGTGATTGTATCTCGTCAAGAGCCTTGTACTGGTAAGGGATGCGTTTGGAATGATAAAATTGTGCATAAGATCAGAAACAAAAATCAGACAGCACAAGGGTCCCACTGAATTTAAAAAAACCCCTGAGGCTAAGGTTGAGTTCCCATCCTCAAGGACATTGCACCGATGCTAATGCAACTGTCAGCATCCTCCTCCTGCCAGGCTAGTTCCTTCTGATACCTCAAAAGAAGATTTACAGTAACTGACCAAGAAAAATAATGCTTTTCACAAATTAATTACAGAGATGAATGGCACCTATGATGACCTGTTTTAACACTTTTTTTTTTTTTATGACACCACCTTACATGAGCTTCTCTAAACTCCTGTCCCATAAGCCAGTCACAGTTGGTTTATTTTGGCTGTCATCCTAGCCAATGTCCAAGGCCTCAGAAAGTAGAGGTAAGGGCGATGCTGAGCAAGCCTTTGCTGTCACTGCCTTTACTCTGGATTAGTAATTGGTTTGTTTATAATTATGAGCTGTATAAAGCCTTGCAGGAAGAGCAGAACATGTTTACTTTTACAATGATGAAATAAAACATAAATTGGAGACACCTTTGGAATTCAAAAATGTCCTTCTTAACCAGAGATCATCAAACCCATAGAGTTTTCCTGGGAAATATACGTGAAGATCGGCAGTGCAGCTATAGCAAAGGGCTGCTGCTGAAGAATAGGGCAATAAACCTCCTTGCTTGAGCTAGTAATGGCACTCTACAAGGTAATGCTGGTCTTGGTGGCAGGCCCTGCCCTATGTCTCAGGGGATGTTGCAGCCCCTCCGTGCACACAGAGAGAAGCGTGTGGCAACGTTACATCTCAGAAGACGACAGAGGTCCCTCATATTTCTGTACGGATCTTGGAAGATTCTTGTATAATTTGTTTGCAGGAGAAATCAGCTTTTCTCCATGTAAGAAATGCTTATGAGATTCCAACAGTATTGTCAATGCAGACTTTGTTAAAAGACATAATCTGGCTCATAAACACATGAAGCAGAGAAACTTATAATTGAGCCCACAGCACTGCTGTATCTGATGATACATATGTCTACTTCAGCCTTGCACTTTGTAGATCTCCACATACCAGGTGGTTGGGTTCAGTTATTGATGGTTTTAATAATTTATAGTTTTTTGACCTAGGATTCTTAATGCTTTATGAAGAGAAGCAATGCAGAAAGTAAACCCATAACACAAAAAATGGGCATGCTTTACAGGTAATTTACAGAGCCTTAAGCAAATGGAAAATGAGGGTTGTCTTCTACAGTATCTGTGGCTCAACATCTTATTCTGCAATCAGTGAACATCAGGTGTTGAGCAGATCTGCAGCCATAGAAAAGAGCTATTTTCCAATTTGGTTTGGGTTTTTAGGGGAATGTTTTTAGCTTTCCTCAGTTTGAGTCAGGTTCCAAATATTTTTTTTGTAATTTTCTTTTTGTTAATTGTATTTATAAAGGTCACAGAACTAAAGTTGCAAAAAACCATATCTAATTTTAACCTGCAGTTGATTTATGAAATGATACTCAATTCCTTGAGTTTGTGAAAATAACATATACCACTAATAATCTCTTGGAACTGATTTAACACCATATTCTATTGCAGTGCTAGGAAGAAGCCAAGGACTTGTAACAATCAGTCATTTGCAGTGACATTTTTATTACTCTTTCAGAAATGCTGTGCTTTAATTGTCTCCCTGCTTCAAATCAACTGCTTCGTTTGCTTTAACAGTAGTTTTTTCTCTATAGTTATCATTGCCCTTGCTATAAGAAACCTAAACTCTCTGTGTATTCCTGGCATGATAACTGCAAACAGGAGCAGAGGAACTATTCATGTCCCTCTAATTTAAGAGGGTGAAAATGCTATATTGATTGCAAGTCGCATTTTATGGAGTTCACACCAAATTCCTTATAGACCTACATCCCAGGCAATTCCCCCTTAATTCACTAGGATCGAGCTGAGAGAAAATCCATCCAAAATAATATACTTTTTTTTTTTCTCTGTTATGAAGTTTGCACCAAACTGCCCAATAGAGAAATGTCTTTGCTTTCAACTATTAAAAAGAAACTATAAGATCTTAATTTAGTAGCGATGTCACTAGTGCTTTAGCATCTTCTGCAGTGTGCCTCCAACTGATGAACCAAAGCACAGCTATAAATAGCAACGTCTTTGTCAGATTGTGAGAGAAAGGGGTTGGGTTTTTTCCCGCCACATTTCCTGAAAGGCCATATAGTAAGACATGTCTAATCTCTTCTTTTGCTTAGTACATAGATTTATCTGTTTGATGGGTTACTGAATCAAAAAACTGATCTGCTCTCTGCTGGTTCACAACGTTTCAGTGAACAACAGGAACACAGCCCTGAGGTTGTGTCATAGATGATTGGCATCCCAAAGTTTAGTGATTGCATTAAGTTCTCTGCTTTACAGTTCAGGACTTTGAGGTGCCCTTCCCTTTTCAAGTGAGAGGTGGTTTCCCTCCACCCCCAAAATGTGCCTGCCTGAACCACCACCTGGCCAAATTGCACGCTCAGACCTGCAGTCCCTGTGTATCCCCTGCGCATCCCAATGAGGAGGGATGCCTCCCCCCTGGCACCAAATCTTTGGGAGATCCCTTTTATGGTTGGGCTGCTCCTTCACTGCTCTGCATCTGATAACTAAGAAGTTGTGAGAGGAGCAAATGGCTTGTTAGATTGTGTCTACCTGCTCTGTATTTCAAGAGAGTACCTGTCAGAAAAACATGAAGTTTTACAAATCCCCAGTTTGAGGATGCGAGGCAATGGCAAAGAGGAGGGACTCGACAACAGCTGTGGCAGCGCGGCTGTTTTTAATGGTAAATGGTAAGAGGTTTTAATGGTGCAGTTGAAATCTGTCCTGGATTCAGGCAAAATAAAGACTGAAGGGGGAATAAAAGAGTTAATTTTCAGGGCTTGCACGCCTTCAGGTTTGTTTGCTTAAGAATATTTTTTGAAGGTAATGCTAGATACTAAGGGAAAGTTACAGCGAGGCTTGTGACTAATGGATAAGATGCAGTGCGCTCTGTGATGCTGCAGGAAAGATGCTGATGCATTTAACTGATACCAGAGAGATAAAATAGCACCGAAGTTAAAAAAAAAAAAAAACCAACAAAAAAAAAACAACCAACCAAACCCCAAACAAACACAAAAGACTGCATAAAGTTTTTGAGATCCCACCCTGGTATCATTTTAGAGGATGTTTCTAACCAGTAGCCATACAAATAAATGCAGATAACAACGTCATACAACTCCATTAACTAGGTGAAGGAAAAATAGCAACATTTTCATTTTAATGAGATGTCTGCTCTCTCCTTCTCTGTACCGTGCATCTTAATGTACCTTGCTGTCTGCACTGACTTGGGGCTCCAAGGCTTTGTCATTTCTTGGCAATTCCATTCTCTAATTTCTTCTGACACATGGTGCTTAAATCCACAAGAAATGTGAGGTGAGGCAGAGAGGATTCCTGCAGACTGCCGCGCCATAAGAGGAGCACTCATTTGCATTATTCATTAGATAAAGGCACTGATTTGCATCTCATTTTGGTCGTCTCCATTTCCAGGCAGAGGATGTAGAAAATTCACAGAATTGTTCAATTTTTATGTTATTAATAGTGTTCATTTGGGATTAAGTCTCCAGTGTCTGCTGCCCCGTATTTTGTCCCATGCTTATCTTCAATACCTATAGAAATGACATTCTTTTGTTCTTTTTATAATGAACTGTAGCTATTTACTGCATAGTAAAAGTGTGCTAATCTGTTTATCATTGCAATTTTAAAAGTATTTTTTTATCAAAGCAGTAATTCTATACTTGGTCATTATTTGTAATTAGATTACGATCTTTTTCCCCTGTTGTTCTGAGGTTATGGTTCAAAAGCAAAATCTTGTAAAGCAGCTGCAATGATTATGTGTGATCTGAGAGTATCTAATTTTTTTTTTTGCTGTTTGGTATTCTTAAGCAGTAAGCTTTTAAGAACTGTATGCATTCTGTTAAGTAACATGTTAACACAATAAAGTTGAGAAATAGAATAGCCCTAGATAACTTTCAACACTGCTTTGTTCTTTTCTAAGCTTTATGAACCAATTTACATTATGCTTAGTGTTATTATTTAGTTCAGAAATCTGTACTGTAAATACGATATCAGTATTGTCACTCTTGAGCTTTTTCATCCTGTTACTAAATACAGGAAACTATCTGGTGAAATCAGGAATTCTAGAAGACATCAATAAGTATCATTATTTCATAGATGCTTTTTGAGAAAATACACACGATAAACACCCTGGAAAACACTGCTGAAACCCAGAGCTGTTTCCTGACCCGTTATTTACCTCCTAGGACAGCAAATGGCTAAAACAAATGGTGGCTTATTCTGACTTTCAAAGCCCTCAGTTAAGCTTGGTTCTTCGCTGCACTGGATCTTGTACAAAAATAAGGGAGGGCATTGTCCCTGTTTTAAATAGCTTACAGTATAACTGAAACACAAATGTAAAAAGTAATAAAAAAAGTTGGGATCTGAAGACTGACTTTAGCAAGATGAGGTGCTGAGGCTGATGATTATGCATTATTTCTATTTTTTTTATTGTTATAATGGCATGGCTCTATGGCTGGTGCTATAGTTGTCCGATTTCTTGGGGGTGCCACACTACACAAACTCACATTGGGCTTGGATTAGAAGGTGATAAAGGCCACGGCCCTAAACAGCAGTTGGTCAAGACAGTTCATCTGTAAACAGCATTATGGCAAAAAATACAATTGCAAAGTGCATGTGAAAATCAAACTGGCTTACACTAGGACCCTGCCTAATACACAACTTAATTGTAATTGAGTTTGCCACAAGTTAGTGACACAGCTGAATCTAAACAAATCACCTAGGTAATGCGCTGATTGCACTAACAGCAGTTGTTGTCAGGGGTGGAAGATGCCATATGGCTCCTCTTCTCTACCCAGGTCAAAACATTGTTAGAAAGAAGCTTAAATACATTGACACAAATGAGGAATTAGCCGATCTGGCTTTCCTCCAGCCTGCGGCGTGCATACACATCCTGGGGTCTGGCCTTTCCCAGGACAAATCAGGGGGCTACCCAGATTTTTCCACCACATACTGGGTGGAGCAGTATCATGGTACTTGATAAAAAACAAAGGCAGCTGGCACTTGGGCGCATTGCTTAGGCACAGTTTAGCTCTCTGAGACATGCCTGGATTATGTTTGGGCAGTTCGTGAAAGGAAAAGAAAGTATAAGTGACACCAAACACAAGCCCGGGAGGAGACGTAAGGGACGAATGAAACAGGAGCCAGTCCTGCACAAGGCAGGGTCAGGTTCAGCCCCAGGGAGGCCTTTACATGTGAATGGGGACATGAGTCAAACTACCACTAATTGCAGTGAATTTAGCACAAGTCTTCTGAAGTTTATACAGACTTTTTTATTTCTTGTTTTAGGAACAGACAAAACTATGGTATAAATTTTGCAGTGCCATGACCAAAATGTTACCCCTCACATTCCCTTGCCATTTCAGAATCTTGTCCATTTACAATAAATATCAAATGCTAAAACCAGTCACTAACAACATCATAGCAACTACCCACTAGTACCACTGCTTTTCAAAGATCTTTTAGCATTTCTATTCTAATCTGTGTGATGCTTTTCTAGGTTGCATCAGGCTGAAGCACAGCAGAAGTGGAGTTTATGCTATGTTAAATTGTTATTAACTACAAAATGTCATCCAAAGTATAGTCTTCTGCCAGTTTGAGTTACATACTTTTATTATGCTTTTTGCTTTGAAAAATACACTTTTAAATTTTTTAAATGTGCCAAGTAGGCCAGATGCTGCCCTTCAAAAATAAAAGTTGCCTTAACTGATTCTGTGATGATTTGGGTTGTAGAAGAGCCGTAAAATTTCTGCCAGACTCAAAATATCTTTCCTTGAACACTGGTCCCACTGTGCTGATCTTGCTGTCAGCAAGGGTTTGCAGATCCTTGGTTATGAAACACCTTGTCACCACTCACCCAGCAGCTTGCTCCCGCTCCACTGTGAAGTTTGTTAAAGTACTTTGTTCAGATTTTGAAATACAGAGTGGGTTTCCTAATGATTTTCTTAGGGAAAGGGTTGTGGACGGTCCTTGCTACAACTCAGGGTAGCTATTCTGAAGCGTGTTACAGAAGCAATGGATAATCCAAAGGCTTCTGCGCGTTGGATTATTCTAAAAAATATTTACCCTTAAAAATGTCCTTGTCTAGTGCAAAGTGAGGAGAGCAGCTGTTCAACATTTATTTTTATCTTCACTCTTCAATGGATATTAGACCTCTGCCTCTTTTGGGGCTTGCCACAGTATCCCTGATGAATTTACTGCACAGCTCTGCCTCATTCATTACAAACCACCTATGTTGTCTGCCATGGGCTTCTCTGCACCTGGGAGAGTTTGGAGCAAGTCCGCTGAAGTCTCTGTGGAAGTGCCTAGACCCTGGTTTGGATGCTCCGTGCTGCCTCGGCCATACAAAGTAGCCAAAAAGCAGGCTTGAGGATGGAGCAGAGGATTTTTACTGGCACAGAAAAACTTGTCCAATGGCAGAAGACTGGCAAAACCAGCTCAGTGCCATCTGGTTTTTGACCCTCTTCCTATTTCAGAAGCACATTAAGGAGACAGACTGTGCCAGCAGCTGGATGATGTGGAACAGACCTGAGAAAAACCCTTCCAGACAGTCAGTGCAGCTGGTACGCTGGGACTTGTGTAACCAACACGAGCTGGAGCAGCCTTTGGGATGCTCTGAATTATGCCTAGAGTTGCTCCAAGTCTTAATCAGGATGAAATGCTTTTTAGGACTACTTTTCTCACTCTTCATTTGTGATGAGCATGAACTGGTAACCAAAATACCTGAATTTGCTCCACACAGTGGGTAACAATTTCTACAATATATTCATAAACTAAAAATGTGAAGCTGTTTCATATGAGCTTCAAGAATGACAGAATCACAGAAT
>KZ505703.1:989554-1174693 GCA_002844005.1 Limosa lapponica baueri
CTAATCATCTTTGTAGCCCTCTGCTGTACCCTCTCCAGCAGTTCCCTGTCCTTCTTGAACTGGGGAGCCCAAAACTGGACACAGTACTCCAGATGGGGCCTCACCAGGGCAGAGTAGAGGGGGAGGATAACCTCTCTCGACCTGCTGGTCACACTCTTCCTGATGCACCCCAGGATGCCATTGGCCTTCTTGACCACAAGGACATATAACTCATGACAACTGAAATAAAATTGTCAGTCTAGTGGGTCATGCCAAGAGCTGATCTTAGGTGATTCTTGGCACTATGAAAACTGTCGTTTGCTGCACAGATGACCTTACAGGATCCAGCCCTTCTAACATGCCTCACTAATTACAGAAAGCTGATCCTCATGTGTTCATCCCTCGTGCAAAATTCTGAAAGCTGAATCAAATAAAGTGCCAAATATATTTTCAGTTTGTGTTGAGATACGCCACTATTTCAGTGAGTCCGAGAGAAAAGGAATATTGCTTTCCTTCAAACAGTACGAACAACACTTCAAGGAGATTACATCTGTTACAAGAGGAAAATGCTATCTTTATGCCTGTTTGTAAAGCAGCCAATGGACAGGAAGTATTTCAGAAAGTTTTGCAAGTCCACATGATGTTCCCGAGTACCAGAGCACGCATTCGAATCGCAGATTTAACAGAGAAGAAAAGCAGGGGGATTCATGCAGCCAGATAGCTTGCTATTGACTATGTATCTGAGCAGGATCAAACCCACAAGTTTTACTGTCTAAGAATAGCATTATCTTAAGTTTAAAATACTCCCTTCTGATGTTCCTTTTCAGTTCATAGCATGTAAATCAGTGCTGCTTCCTGCCCTTCAGAGCAGACCAAAGCATTTGTAGGTGTTTCGCTGTGATAGATGTGGAGATCTGCGAGTGTGTGGAATCAGTCCCTTCTCCAGAGCAATGACTCATGTATAACTGGGGAGGCTGACAGAAATCCTATAGAGGCATGAACCAATCTAAATTACAAGGGCCAGAAATTAAGATGCACAGAACAAAGTTGGAAGCCTGCTTCTGAGAAATGCAGATGTGCAGTCCCTGATGACTTTCATTGCACTTAATATTTGTATAGTGGATTAAATGCATGATGGGGTACTCTCTAAAACTTGAAGACTCAAATAACGTGATTTATACCTTGATCTTTCAGTTCATCTGAAGTGCCTGTGACAATCCCTGTAGTTTCAGGAATGTGCAATAAACAGGAGTGAATGCCTGCACCTCATCTCACACCAGTTCCACAAATGAGCTGGCGACTTCCCACAGTACCGCAGTGCTTCTAAAGATTTTAATATGCAAGCTGATAACGAACACTCTGATTAAGGATTCTCCCAAAGAAAATTAATATCAGGAAATTATGGGAAACCATAATTTGTATTTCCTTTATTGTCTCACCATTCACTTTAGGTACCTTCAAAAGAATTAGGTGTATTTTTTAGAGCTTTAGAGGCTACATTGAATATGTCAGCACATGAAAGTTCCTGCTTCTGTACAGAATTCTTGAAAGGCAGTCACTGTGGTAGCTTTCAAGGAATAGCTCGAGTTTGCCGTGCCAGCTAAATTTAAAAGATTACTGTTACAACGTGGGCATTGCAGTAAGTTAAAAAAAGTTGATGGTGCTGTTACAACTTAATATACTTCCTGAGTGTCTTCGTGTTTCTTATAATTTCTCACACATCTCCTTGTTCAGCTAAGCAGTCCACCCTTTTCAGATTCTTTTTGTTTAAAAATCTTTCCATGCCTCTCATCCTTTTTTTGTCACAAGGGAATGAGAGTTCTCTGAACATGAAAACAGTGCAATAATAACTGGCAGTAACAACGTCTAAAAAGTTGTAGGAGTCTGCAGGGGAAGTCAGGCAGAAGGTAATATTATAGTCTGCATTGGCACTTAACCATACATCTTTTCCATAAACTTAGTGAAGACGGGGGGTTTAACTGATTGATTCTGAGTGAGTGGTTTCTACAGTGCTGCTATAAAAATTATTTATACAACTGTATTATTTAGAAGCACTTGTATTTATGAGCCCTTCTTGTGCTAGCTAGATGCCATCCAAACAGCTGGATGATCCCTTACCCCAAAGGCAAGCTCTCATCTTAAGAAGACAACAGGTACAGACAAGTTATGACATACAAAGTAAAGGGTCAACACTAGTCAGCATGACAGACAGTGCTCATAATACAGCACATGATTAATATCTAGTGTCACATTTCCACTAGTCATCACTGCAAAAGAGAGGCTTTTAAGGATATCAACTTAAGGAGATTCATGGTCTCATTTTACTGATGTTTATGGAGAACTCTTCCCAAGTGTGAAAAGCAGAACAGGAGAAAGTACAAGGGTGCCTGTGTAATAAGTAAGTAAATAAAAAAATTAAACAGGAAGGAGTGAAAACTCTTATCACCAGGCAGTGATAGGAGGGAGGAGTTGGCTTCCTGATATCAAACTACAGATGAGTGGGGCAGGAATAGGCTGTGAAGGGTTTTGAAAGTGAAGGCAGCTGATGGTTGATGAGAAGGGGGAGCTGGTGCTGGAGTGCGATGGGAGCATGTGGTGACCGAAGCAATGAGCTAGAAAAATGATCTTTGCAGCAGCGTTCTGGATGGTTATCAACAGGGCAAGATTGCATTTGTCAAGGCCTGAAAAAAGGTTGTTGCTGTAATCAAGACATGGTATGGTGAGAGCCTGAATGAGAGTTTAACTGGGAAGATGGATAGGAAAGACTGTATCAGAGATACAATAGTGATGTAGTGTGGAAGCCATAAATCATCTGGCAGAGCCAATGCACTCTCAGCAAGGTCAATTAGCCCATGATGAGCACCACGCTGCCAAAGCTAGGCTGCTGCTGCTACCCAAGCTATTTGGTTTGTAACTATTGCTGGAACATCTGAACAACAGATTTATAGCTAGCTCAGATCTCTGCTCTGTGCAACTAAACACAGTGTAAACATATTTAGCCTAAGTGTGACTTCCCAAATTAATCCACCTGCCAGGCAGGAGGTACAGCAGATCCTGCTCGCTTTAAGTCACTCTCTGCAGAATGTTTCCTGCAATTCTGGTTTTCCTTCTTTGCTTGCAGTCCTGCTTTTGGCTCACAGTTCTCAATTCCTGTCACTTGCAGCCTCCCTTCTATTGCTGATCAACTCCCTACAGCAACCATTTTTCCTCACCCAGTATCTTGTGCTTAAAACTGAGGGTCAGGTTCTACTTTGTCTTCTACATCATTGGGGAACAGTGTTTTGTCATGATAAAAAAATGGCTGGTCAGCGATGACGTGTACTGGGAGGAGTCACATACTCAAAGGAATAGCAGCATTTTTTGGATCTGTTGTTTTGCTGTATTTCTGATAAGAAGCATATTGTGATTTCTCTTGCCTCAGCATGGCAGATTTTCCATGGCTTTATTCAGGGCAATTAAACATATGAGGGTTTCAGATGCCTACTTTCCAAAGCATATGCTAGTCATTCCAAGACGTGCCTGTCCTGGAGTCATTTGGCATTCCCAGACTGCACTGGTACAGGTTCACTGGTACAGGCTCCTCGTTTTCCATCACAGGCCTAAACCATTCAGTGTATTTATGATAAATAATTTTATATGCAGGAGAATGTTTGAGTGCTTTCCAGTGATGGCAATTGATAAACACAGGAAATCTGGATAGGGAAAACACAGAACACAAAATGCTCCTAAAAATGGTTACAAAAACCTTGCAAATTCTTGCTGTGGTACTTTACATTTAACTACCATCATTTTATTGTTTTGGGTTTTTTTTGTGTTTGGGTTTTTTTTTTTTTTTTCCCTGAATGGCCAGGTTACGATATTATCTTTAAAAATATTTTATATACTTGGGATGACATTTTCAGTGAGTTGTTAATTCTGTAGCTTCCAGATGTTAAGCCTTTGAAGCAAAAAATTAAAACAAGTGTAATGTGTTTGATTGCATAAAATAAGACCAATCTAAAATGCTTGTATAAACTTGCTAAACATTAACAGTCAATGAGTTTATGACAGACTAGAGCTACATTTACTATGCAGTATCTGTCCACAGAACAAGAGATTTAATGACAGAGAGAAGTAAAATTTAGTAGCTAGTTTCAACCCATTCCTCACCAGCTCAGAAGGTTCATGTTTTTACAGTTGAGGCCCATGGAAAACGTTCTGGTCAGCATTAGCAAAGCCAGGGGTCTCTGCTGCATTCATCAGCAGTGCTGTGGAACACTAAAAATAGCGGCTGGTGCCACTTCACAAGCTAATATAAGAAAGGATTGAAAGAGATTTCAACTACAGAAGGGTTACACATAGTGATTGACTATTGCGAGCATTAGAGAACATTGGATTTCTATCTAAAATTTGTATTTGGGCTTTTATCTCCATTTTATCTGCTTTAGACCTGCGTGAGCATGACTCTTCTCTAGAGCGATGTGGAAGAGGGAACATGCAAGGGTACCTTTTTCTTAAGCTTCAGCACAAACTCAGGCTGTGTTTGACAAGATGGCAACTCCTACCTAGCATCCCAAAGAATACAAGCAAGCCTGTTTCCCTCCCCTGTCCAAACAAAACAAAACAATAAAAAAGGTGAGAAAGACCTCCGCTCCCTCTGTTTTTCTGTGGAGATGGCACTTTAGGATGCTGGACAATTAGTGGTGTGTTTATAAACATCTTTATAAAAAGTGTTGTTTTCAGCAGAATAAATTCAAGGGTCTCACTCATCAATTTTAAAGTGAGAGTTGCAGGACTGCAAGGTCAAAGGTACAAGCTTATGCTGTTGCTGCTTTGAATATGCCAAGAGAGGGATTTTCACCATAACTGCACTTTGCCCTGGGGAAAAGCCTGCTCCATTATCTTTTCAAATTAAAATGGACACCGAAAAGCAGTGTTACATGAATTAAGAGAAGGGAGTTTACACTGTGGCTTGATTTGGAATAATTATAATCACAGGGAAGTATTTTTCCAAGTACACTCTCTCTCCCTAATTAAACACCCATGGAAATGCCTCATTTTCTGGTTATTGCCAAGGTGTGTTTCAAACTCCGGTAGAAATGCTTGATTGTAATTTCATTAGAATTCCATTTCTCCAGGCTATACAGGTGCAATGAAAGAAGAGGTAAAATTAATTAAAACTGTGGACGTGTTTATACCCGCCAGGTGTCATAAAAGGTAGTGGCTGAGACATTTTTCAAGTAATTAAGCAGACAGTTCTGCTTTTTCTGATGAGTTATTGTCCTTCCCTCTTTAATCTGTGTAAGAGATTTCATCACGGAGCTATTGTCAGGTGATGGGATTGCTCTTTACAATCAGCATCCCCCTCGAACCACCGCGCGCTAATCGAAATCGCATCATTGCTGCGAAGAGGCAGTGACATGCAGTCGGCACGTTTCCAGAGTCAGGCTTCCTATGCCAAGGTCTGTCCATAATTTAGTCTAAAAAGGGTATAATGCAATTTTCAGTTTAACCATATGTGGGTTAAATAGCTTGAGTGTTTATTCGAGGCATGGCACAGCTTCTGCATGTAAAGCTCAGTTCTCAGTGAGAGAAGCATTTAATCAGATTCATGTGTGTTGGTGGTGTTTATGTTATGGGATTTTTTTCAATTCTGTTTCTATTTTGTTAGGAGTTTGTCTTCTGGCCATGTTGAAATAATCACTAGTTTTCCTGAGGATGTGCAAATTGCCGTGATTGCATCCTTAGGCGATATTGTACATAAAGCTGTAATGATGGCATTTTCTGAGTTTTCAGCACAAGCTAGGAGCCAGAGTATAGCACATTTTCCTTCTCTGCATTGACAGTGGATATAAATATGTCTCTTTGCTCTTCTCTTTGGGCTTTCAGTACCATAAGCACAACCTCCATATATCTGCTGTGTAATGTACACATACAACACTATGGCTAGGGGCAGAACAGGCGGCTGTAGCATCCACGGTGCTCTCTGGGCTCAGACGTGGCAGAGCACATCTTTGGTACCGAGGGCAGGGCCAGCCTGCTTATATCACCTTGTGAGGAGGTGACAATGAGCCTATTGTGCTCCTGGAGCAAAGCAGCAATGCCATTGCCCCTCCTGCAGTGCTCATGGAAGAGGCGGGCTTCGTCCCGCACCCCAGAGAACGGGCTAGAGCCTGCATTGTGTAGCAAGTTGTGCCTTTTCTGCATTTTAGTGTTTTTCGTGTCTCTTGCAGTCCTGTAGCAATGATGTAAATGGATAACCAAGCCTGCCATGCTTTCTTAGTTAGGAAAAGCAATTAGTCATTTCTTATTTTATTTCCTATTTCAGTTGTTTTGTATTTTGCAATCTCTATTGATTAAATAGTTCCTAATGGATAATTTTATTTTATTTTTTTTAATAGTGCAATAAAAGGAGTCAGTATAAAATAGATTGCTCTGTATTTGACGACGTGGAACATGCTAACTGTATTCAGTTGCAAATGCCCTTAGCAATGGACATACTTGCAGCAAAAATAATTCAGAATGTTTGTGTCAGGAAGACAATATTCACTGCATACTTCCATTTAGAGTTAGTGTCCTCCCTGAGCATATGTTTTTCTTGGTTTTTACTTAATGCTCCATCTTTATTAACTTTATATCATTTTAATGAGATTTCCTTTCATAATATTGTAATATTCTCCTACTTTCAAAGCTACCCCTTACAAGGTCATCTCTGATACATGACTAATGCATTTGACTAAAATGCACAAATAAAGTATGATAGTCACATTAAAGCATATGGAACTGTGCTGAGAATAACAACTCAGTCCAAGCTTTTAAAAAAAAAAATAATAGAAGTCAGTAAAACCTTGGAGATGAAAGATAAAGTCATACACTTCTAGAACCAAATTCAGCTTGTGTGTACTTTGTCCTGCTGTTCTGGGGCCGAATTTGACCTTTTGAGAGTTGAAAACGGTTTTTGAAACAGAGTTGTTACTTTTTTTTTTTCTTTTCAAGTTTTAAATAGCTGTTTTGTACTCTTTCAGTACTAAATTTTGCCTGCTGCAACAACCAGCATAAATCCAGAATCTGCCTTGACCTAAATGGTGCTCCCTTCCATTTCTACTTCACATTCATCATAGTTTTTGCAATGCTCAGGCTTTCAGTTAAACATCATATGAGTAAATTCCATCAGTAATACACTTTAAATATGTTACCTGACTGATTGGTCTCATTTAATTATGTAAAAGAATAAGTAGAGCACTTCATTTACTACACTTGTGCAAGTCATACTACACTGTTGTATTTCTCCCCAAACAACACCAAACTCTCATTTCTTCCTCCTGGAGGAGTCAGCCCAGACATCTAATAATTTCAGTCACCTGATTTTGAGTCTTTTCTATTTCTACTATGTCCTACAGCAGGTGAAATAAGCAAAAGTATATTTTAAGAGGGGGTACACCAATGATTTATGGAGTGGCATTTCAATATTTCCAGTGTTTCTAGCCTATTCTTTTTCATCCTAATAATATCTCTTTTTTCCTCTGTTAAAGTTTCCGCTCCATATGTGTTGTGCTGTCTTTGTGGTTCTTTTATTAACTTGAAAGGGCCCTGGTTCTTCAAATATTTGAAACAATATCAATATTTTTAAAATATTTCAAAAATGGTTTAGTAGGCACTGAACTCCTCAAAGCTGAAGCAGAGATACTTAGAAAATAGTTTTAAGTGAAATACAATATGGACGTTCTCAAATTTATCTAGGAAGAAGATTTTCTGAGAAAGTTTTAGCAATTGATATTTTACATCGCTTACTGGAACAGATGTGTGCTTGTAACATCTTGGAAAACAGTTGGTACGGCAGCCAGGTGCTTTTAGAGCATCTGATGTCATGTGCAGTCTCTAACTATTCCTCCATGCAATGGGGTAACTTTTGATTAATATAGAGTACTTTATTACTTAAACTTATTTTTAAGTATCTCATTACCAATTATTAAAACAGGTATTGTTAGAAGTCCTTTTTCTTCCATGGTACTTATCAAATTTTAGATCAGAAGAAGAGAAATTCTCACTGTGAGTACTCTAGCACTTTGGGCAGTGTTGCCGCAGCTGCCCTGCTTGCTCTTTGACTTAGTGCCTCACATTGTGCTGCAGCCTTCCCTGGTAAGGTAAGGGGACACAGCACACAACCTCACAGTCCTTCAACTTTGAGAGCTTGAGAACCAGCACTACTGCATAAACTCAGTCAAAGCACTTCCACTGGGGGCATCCAGATCAGACCCATAGCATTAGTACCAGCTCCAGCAGTGACAGAACATCAAACAAGCAGTCTCTCTCCTACCAGCTTGCTCCACTGACCTCCCACATCCCCACTTACTGAGAGCACTTCCAGCAGGAACATACACCAACACACAGAGCGGAGGTTACCATACAACAATTTCTACAGGTAGCCAAAAGGTTAGAAATAAACACACTGGCTACCCATAAAATGCTGTCCTTAAATTAATATTCACAAAATCCTAAAAGAGTAAAAACTACCTAAGTCCTATTCAAGTCATTGAAAACTTACCTTGCTTAGAAATGACCAGAAGCCATCACAGCCTTCCAAACCCTTGGTAACACCCACAAACCAGCCTTGACGTGCTCACTTAAGCCATTAGTTAACAGACAATCACCATCACTGACCTAAATTGGGTAAATTTGTGGAGATTCTCAAACAGAAGAATCATCCACATGTGATTATCACCTCATTCCTGAAAGCTGGGTCCATAGTGAGGAGAAGCTTGCCTCATGGTTCTCAAAAGAAGCGAGCCTAAAAAATCGAGTTAAAAAAAATGCATGTTATGATACTCATAATTTGGTTATTTAGAAACGGAGCATTCCACCAGTATTGTGTCTCTATATGATGAAAAAGATATTTGTATATATACATATGTTTATATATATAAAAAATATATTTTTAGGCTTATGTTTTTAGAAGTAACAGTCTAGTGTTGAGATTACATAGGATTTGAAGAATGCATCTTTTAAAAGGATAGTGTTCCCTTCAAAATGTGAAACTAGGAGCAGAATGGTAGCACCTGAGAAAGATGTAGGTGGATAGAACTTCAAGAAATAAATCCACTAGTGCAAATCCACTGTCATCCTTAGATATCTGGAGTGGGGTTTTTGATGCTTTCTCAGTAGAGGATACTTTAATTTTATAAAAAAGTATGTATTTTTTATGGTAAGAATCCAAACCCATAAGTAAATAGGTATCTTAGAATAACACACTGAAGCTTAACATTCAGACGAGCTAGCTAAACCATGCTATTTGTACCTGTCCTCAGCCCACTCTTTCCCTAGCCCACATACATGTGTTTTTCTAGGTGTGGGATCACTGAATTTTTATATAGCATGTAGGCAGTTATGTATGTAATTACCAGTGTGGCAGAAACAAGTTAATTCCAATTAACTAAACTTTTCCACTGCAATTCAGTAAGTGAGAATAAAAGAAAACATAATAATTGTAACCTGTCTATGGCTAAATCTAACAAAGCTGAGCTATGCCAGCAGGGACTGGAAAACATGCAGTAGTCTGCATTTCTGTAGACGTCCTGTCTTATCTTCTCTTGGGACTACAGGCCTCCTTTGTTGCTGATAAAGGTGAGAGAGACTCCATCACTTCCAGGAATGGAGGCTGAAGCCAGACAAACATTTCAAAAAAGTGAAAGTTGATCTAGTGCAGCATCTGGAAGAGAGATGGTTAAGTTAGAGTATTTGTTGCTATTGTCTTTCCTACTGGCCACTGTCCCTGGAGTTTTTCTAGTTCTCCACAACCTGAAGTTTCAAGTGTCTTTAGAACCTTGATGTTTTCACCACATTGCTACCTGGAACAAAAGCTCTCCAAACCAGTAGTTGTTTAGAGAGGAGGCATTACTTTATTCGACGTCAGTTGCTAGGTGGAAATCCACAAATCTAGCACACCTTACCCGGGATATTCACCCCTTACTTGTACACAAAAGATTCTCATTATTCCGCCTACCTAATATGTATCTCTGCCTAGGCTTACATATTCATTAGGATGACCAAATAGCCCTTTTGCATACGCGTATTACATTTTGCAGCATTGGCAAAACACTTCTGCACAAGTGCGAGATCGTTAGTGATTGTTTGGATAAGGATACCCTTCCTCAATTTATCCTTTTAAGGTCATCTCAGGACAGTAGAAGTTTACTATAAGTTTGCCAGCTTCTTGAGGATGATAAGGATGTTCCTTGAAGTAGCCACAGCTCTGTCGTAATTGGTATAGGAGTACATACTTTGACATACGACAGAACCTTGAAGTGATTAACTACTTCTTGTTATCCCATCCTTATCACTATCAGCTCGGTGACTATTTTCTCACACAGTAAGAAGCTCAGTAATTAGCTATTTTCTCACACAGTAAGAAGGAAAGTAGGAAGCAGGCAACATTTTTGTTAGCATATGGTTATAAACAAAGCAGAGGCCTGTCTTTGGTAGCAACATGGTTCAAGTTAGTATGTCCTTTGCTGCTGTCTCCTCCTCCCCATCCTCACTGCAGTTATTGCCCGTTTCCCCTCAGCAGAGGCCACAGAGGGGACTCCCCCACTGCTTCTGCCTAAGGTCTCCTGGTTTAGCTTAAACCGCAGCCACAGGGTGGTCAGCTAAACTGATGAATTTTGCACTGAAGCGAGCAGCCAGTCTAGTCTGCCAGCTCTGCTGTGGGTCACTGACCTCCAGGGAGGGACAATGACTTACACCCCTCCAGCTAGAGTCACTAGGGAGTAGATGTCAAAGCCCTTCATGAGCTGAAAGTGTCATAGTGTCTGGCTCCAGCAACATCTCATATCTGTTGGTTTTGGATGAGTGCATTTATGTAAAAAAAAGCTGCTTCTCTGTTTTTTTTTTGTTTGCTTTTTGTTTTGGCATTTACACAAAGAGGGCTCAAATTCCTTCAGCATCAGTTCTCTGTATCCAGTCTAATTATGATCAGACTAACCCATGGAATAGTAAACTTGTGCTTTCTCATATCAAGTTCTCACCCTCACTCGTCGTTTTATCTCAGCCTTGTAGGAACATCCCAGCAGCCCCTCTCACATGTGCCCACGTGGAGCTGTGAGATCTTTTTGTTTCCTTTCCCCAGCTCCTCCAGCAGCTGTGCTGATTTAAATCCATACGCAGCCTTAAATTGCCTCAAGCCGTAGCCCTGCCAGTCTCACCCATGGCAGAATATAGTGTCTCACTAGCTGCAGAAACAACTCCCCATCTTTCTTCTGGACATCTTGCTAACCACTGTCAAAACTGTTTTGTGGCCCAGTGCCCTGCCAAGTCTCTTTCACATTCAGGCAATGACTTACATTGTTTATTCTTCGGAAGGACCAAAGGCTATCCATAAGTCCTTGTTTTCTGCAACACGGTAAGCTGCTTGAGGCAGCTTGGGACGCCCCTTCTGTGCACTTGCAATTTGCTTCTTTTCCTGGATCGTTCATATCAACAGTAACACGTGTGCATGGCTGTGTGCCGCCGGCACCCTCCACCACAGGTCATGTCAGGTGGGGTCTGAGTTGCATGGTGCCCATCGGGGAGCTCCCAAGGAACATCTTTCCCTTGGCCCAGGAGCCCCAGCGCCTGGGCAACTTCCAGTCATACACCTAGTGCTGCAGCCACATAGTTCTGCACTTTAAATTAAGCACAAAGTTGCTTTTTTAAGGAATACAGTAAAAGACCTTTACACTTTAAGACAAAATTATCATGTTTCTTCTGTACCTGGTTGGTCTTGTCTTGTTTTTCCTCCTAAGATGGAAGTTTTTAATGGAGGCAGTAGCATTTTGCGCTCCCAGGGAGGCCCAGTCTCACTCCCTTGGGGAGGCTGAGCTGGGACTGTGCAAGATCTCTCTGTGCTGACCTCACTGTGGTGTTATTTACTTGAAATTAGCAACATAAGGAAGCATTTCCTTCCTCTTTTTCACTACTTTTACCTGAAACAGATCTTTGCAGTAAAGGATTCCTGTATTTTTTGGTGTAGAGTGTAACTGATATAGCTATTTTAGGTTTGCATTCTTTGCTATTTCAGAAATTACTCCTTAGTCTGGGAGCTTCTGATGAAGTTCATTAGTTAACAGGCTAGAAATCTGACCTAAGGAACTTGTATATTCCATTTTATTAAAGCCATCAGTATTTGGGCAACTCAGGATTACTGTGATTGGCAGTTCAAAAATACAATGATCTTTTATGTCTAGCGCATGTTATGCTGGAGAATATTTAAATCAATAATAATGCTATCAGAGCTGGAAATCAAATGCAAAATAATTCCCTGGGCTTCCCGTGTATAATGACATTTGCTCTTTTGATGAATTGCTAATGTGTTCTTGGACAGAAGGGCTGGCAGCCCAGCCAGCTCTGCTATATAAATGGCAGAGCGGGGAGAGCGGGATTGTATTTACCACTATTTACTGCTAACAAACTATGCACCTTTCAACACATTATCTCTCTGCTATGAATTATTCCAGTTCTGAAAAAGCAACATCTAAATGAACTTTAAGGCTAGTCTTTAAGAAATCACTGTTTTCTTCAAGAAAATGTTAGCTTGCTTTGTTTGTTTTGAAGTGACAGTATCAAATTGAAACATAATCTTTTAAAAAGGCAAAAATGGTTTCAGGTATGGTGCATGCGTAATCCTCCCAGCAATTTCCATGACTTTAACTGTAAAGAGTTTTTTTCCTATGTATTTGTTTCCTTCATGTTTGTTTCTGACACCCTGCGCAAGAGGAACAGCCTGACTAATAGGCGGGCAGACTTGTAATGGCAGCAGTGAAATGAACTATATCGAAAGTACTGTCCTATGTATAGATGATGAAGGGGTGAAAAAACAGAGGAAAAAAAGTCCTCTAATATTTTCATTTTATACAGGTAGTAATTTGGGGGTTTTATCTTTAGCAGTAATTGGCTAAAACTGACTAAAATAACCAAGCGCAGATAAATCTGAGAGGTGTTTTACTTATTTGTTTAATAATGTCACCATAAGGACCAAAAAAAAAAATGCACTGAATTTGAGTTTTATTACTGTGTATTATAAATTTTGTCAGCATTTAAAAAGAATACTAGTTTTGAGATTTTTTTTCTAAGCGTACTGCTGTGCTATGATTTCTTTTCATAGTGGATTCATAAAGATTTTAAAAGCATGAAGTATTTCTGATTCCCAAAGGACTCTGGCTTTGCTGAAAGATGACAGCTATAAGACAGTACAGAAAACTTTATATTAGTGTGGGCTCTAGTAATTTTTAGCAGATGCATCTTTTTTAAATTGAAGTTGGAAAATAATATTAATTCTTTATTATTACGCTAACCTTCCTGATTAAAATACATTGTATTTGATAAATGGCTACATATATTTATGTACACATTTATTGGCTATATTTAGGTACACATATCTTGGCTATATTTAATAGATGTGGCATGGAAAGATTTGAAACCTTACCAGCCCTTTTCCAAAAACAAATACTTTTCCCCATATTTACTTATTGGTTCTTCTTGAGCTTTATATTTAGACCTACTTATCTACCAGATATTACAGTAATACCACACTGCAGTTGCTTAGAGAAATCAAGAGAAAAAGTTAAATATATGCATTTCAAACACAGAAACATACTTCCTGGGTTTGTGCATTTTCTAATTAATATGAATTTTCTAATTAATATGTTTTATTCCTTATGAGTGATTGAATGGCTGTGACCAAAAAAAAAAAAACAAACAAACAAAAAAATTCAAACAAAACAGAAACCTCACCAGGTAGAACATAATCACATAATCCTTACAGAGAGGAGCCAGCAATTCAGAAGATGATAGGGTCAGGTAATACCTCGCTTTTCATTAGTTAAGATTTCCTGAGACTTCTGGTTTCAATCTCACTACTGAAATGCAGCATCATTAGGTGCCTGGAAATTTCTTTTTTTCACAGTTCTTGGTAGATTGCAAACTGCTTTCAGCAAACTGCACAGTATTTCCCCGTCTCCCCATTATAGGTGCCTTTGTCATGGTTTGTCATGGTTGCTTTGTGGCTCTGTCTCTGCACTGCTAAATGGATCTATACAATGTCTGACGTAATAACACTTCACTCTTAACAGAGTTTCCAGCAGAAAATTAGAAATTGTGAATAAGACTAACCATGATTTGTTGTATGGAAATTGCATCCATTCGAGAAAAAAAAAGTTGTCTGGGCTACAGTGAAATGAAACGCAAGGTTCCCAAGGGACCGGGGATCTCTTTTTTTGTATGGTGAAACATTAACTAGGATACTCTCAACTGCATTAATCTGTAGATTAAGATGGTAAGTCACACCAGGTGTAGGACAAAGTGCTTTAATGGAATCCTTTGATACATGATGCACCTACATCTTAATAAAACTTCTTTCCCAAACAATCTCAGCAACAAAAGGGTGATAGGAATAGCCCCTTTATGCCCCAAGGATAACAGGGACGTCAAACCTGGTGGTGGGGTTTCATCTGCTTTGCTGGGTGAAGACACATTGTGGTGTTTTGTTCTAAGCTCAGAAGGGAAAGGTGAAGCAATGGTTTTGGAGTTGATGCTCCACCAAGATCTGTGTTTGCCACATCCCTCTTGTTGAGGCTTAGAGTGTTCCACCACTCAAATAATGCTTTACCTTTTGCTGTTAATGCTTTGTACCTGTAATGTTTAGGTATTTTACAAGCTTAACTCTTAAGGTTTTGGTGCAGTTGTGTATATATATATATATCTGAAGTCCAAGACACTCGACATTAATCCAGCTCTGCTTACCTTTGGTGTTTCTGTTCACTACCACCAAATTCCACAACCCATGCTTAAAAATCCTCAACTGCCTGATACACAGTTTCCAAAACATCTCTCAAAAAGTGTGTTAGACTGTCAGAGAGAAATAACAGGCACAGACTTTCTTCACTACCAGTGCCTGTTTTGTTCTTCATGACCCACAGGGTCTCTAACCTGACCAGCAAGCAGAAAAGTCGGGTGGCAGTGCCCCAGCAAGCCCGCCATGCCAGACGCTTGGCCAGTGGCACGCACAGCCGGTTTATCTCCCATACATTTCTTTTCCATGCAGGAGCCGTGGGAGTTAGGTGATTCCTTCTTTTGCTTCCCTGCTTTCTCCGTTGCTCCAGAGCCCTGCATGCACAGGATTAGGTCTTTGCTTATGTAAATTGCCGAGCCCAAAATATCCCAAGTTGTGCATCCCCATTAAAGACTGCAGTAGACACTACTGCCACTCTCCTACCACAGAATGAGAGCCAACTTATTCCTTAGCACAGCAGGCACATGGGTGATGGATTAAGTAAGAGAATTTTTCACTGGCAAATTCTGTTTCCGTTCCCCCCATTGATTCATTGTTTCAAAGGACCCATTATCTCTCCCATTTTCTGTACCATTCTCCAAAAGGTCATATTACTGTTTCTGGAACTATTTGAGGAAAAAAGAAAACTCTGGTTCTTTTTTTTTTTTTTTCAGATCTGAAAAAAGAATATTTTCACAGCTGTTGATGAGAAGGTTAAGAGTGTGCCAGCAACTCCAATGATTAGCACAGGCTGCTTCTGTGTGCTTGTTTGTGGAGAGCTTGTATGCCGTCCTGCACGTTTCTCCTGTTCTCATTGCAAAGCCTCACAGAATCCAGGAAAACTTTATCTGTGAGAAAAGCAGCTGGGTGTCAAAGCAGTTTTGCTGATAAGATTCAGCCTGTTTCACCGCTGGTGCTGACAGAGCCTTAGGTGGCTAGTAAATAATAGATATATTTGTACTGCATGTGTTAGTTGCTGTTATGCAATCTTGCTGGCTTTTGGCTTTTTGTAATGAAGTGTTTATCAAAAACAACTTCTCTAATAGAAAAGCTTCGCTGGTCTCCATTTCAGGTGTCTAAACATTATGTGCACTATTCGTTTAAAAGGATATCTACACACCTGAAGGTTTAGATTATTAACAGATCTACGGTACGCACTTGCATTCACATGTTCAAAGCATTAAGCCCCCTTAGATGTAATTTTATCTCTGAACAGAGGTGCCTGGTAAGAAAGGGACTGCGGAGAGCAGCCCCACTCGCTGCGCCCCTGCCACCTTGCACTTCTGTGCCAGGGCTGGGGACAGGCTGTGGGGACAGGCTCCTCCTGCCCTGCCAGTGAAGTGGGAGCTCGAGCATGTGCACATGTGCGTACAGCTCCCCAAGCCCCACCGAATCCACAGGTGACCATACCACAAGAGTTTTAACCTATTTCTGAGCAGTCACTTAAACCGCACAGGCAACATTTCTTTCTCAGCACGTCTGACATGGGTGCCTTTGCTGAACGTCTCTTCCCAACCATCAGTGTCATTCTCCGTGGCAGGTTCTGTGAGAGATTTAAACATGAAACCAAACCCTGGTGTAAAGCGGGTGCTCTCCTGAGAGGGAGATGAGGAAGCTGCCAACTGTTCAGTGCCAACTGCTGTGGGCATCAAGCAGCTCGCTGTGTCTTCCCCAGAAACGCAGGCATGCACTTAAAATACCCAGCCATTCTCAGTGGAGACCATATCAGTCATACATTAGATATTCATCTTTCATTCCTGGCTATTACTAATTGATAGCTGTGGTCTTTAGCATGCATCATATCTCATTGCACATCATAGCTGTAACTAAGTTGAAAATACAAAGATTCCTTAGAGCTAAAGATTTGAATGAAGAGACTTTATAGATCTTAGTTTTCCATGACGCTGCCTTTTGTACAGTAATTACTATTCTCCGGGTGTTCAGGTCCATGCTCTGCTCCGATTTGCATAAGTGAAATCCAGACTAACATCAGTGGCTTCAGCAGAATTAGTACAGGTTTGCTCTCATTTTCTCTATCAACTTAGTATTTTTCAGAAACTGCTAACGGTCCCAGTGATCCAGGCCTCACCATGGTAAGGGTTATTGAAGCATTTAGACAAAATTTGAGCTTCACAGGAAGGGCAGAGAGATGGGAGAGCAGGGGATGAGAGTTTTGTGCTTCCTCTCCTTCCTTCTGCACATCGCACCTAGCCCAGGATTGATACTGGACCTCTTCCCTGATGCCAAGTCTAGGGAAAGCAATCCATTCTTCAGAGGGGAAGTCTATTAATTGGTGGGGGTTCTCACTAATTTTCCTTAATTAGTAAACCATTTCTAATTGAGAAAGTTGCAGAAAGAAAAAATCTAGACCATTTGAATATCTCTTCCAGCTAAGCTGAGCTGCAGAGCAGACTGCATGCCCAAAGGAAGGTTGAAAGCTTCTTTCCAGATTTATTGCCTTCTTTCTTACCTTTCTCTCTAAAAACCCTGCAGAAAATTCACTTGAAATGTTGATCCATCTGAACTTTAAGCTGACATCTGCATGAACTTGTTACCTGAAGTTTTTGGGTCAGCTTCCTGGCTGCTGAATATACTTTAACATTTCTGATCTTTTATTTTTCTAGCCTTTTTGCTCTGCCAGATTTCAGCAGTTTTGCAATAGCACATAGGGGCAAAAAAAAACCAGCATTTTTTTTGTTATCAATCAAGGGAAAGCAGAAAAGGAAAGGAAATGAGAAGCAAAAAAAAAAAAATTAAAAAAAAGAGAAAGAAAAAGAAACTTGAGCAAAAGTGCAAGCACTATTATTTTTAGAACTGGCAGCTGCTTCTGACGGTTCACCTAAGGTAGTTTTCTATTTCTCCATAGGACTCAGATTCATTCCTCTCAAGATTTCTGTATTGATCCTCATTCTTTTCAGAGTTCCTGACCTTCCTCCTTTCCTGTCCCAGCCCAGCTGGTATGCTTTCATACCTCTTGGCTAGCTTTTCAGCGCTTGAATTTTACATTTCAGCAGGGATACCCTTAACATACTTAATCTACTCATTTATACCATAGCAGCTGAACTGGTTAGAGATGGTCTGTAGATCTGTTTGGTTGGGGTTTTTTTAATAGAAGATGTTATCTATTGAACTAAAAAGTCAGGTTGATTTTGCCATAACTATGAAAATGTCATAACCAAAAGTCGTGGTCTGCCTAGTGCTGCCATTCCTTGCTTCTGTGTATCCCGCTTTTTTTTTTTTTAATCTTCCTCCCCCCCAAAAAAAAGTTAAAAGTGTTTTGTGTCAACGTTTTCAGCAACTTCTGTGCTAGATTCAGAAAATATTATTAGTGGAAATTTTCTTTTAAGTAAAATTCTAAAATTTTCAGTTTTATGTCCAGCAAAGAGCCCAGACTTTGAAATCTCAAACTGCTTCACAAGCTACAATTTCTGTCCTCTTCAAAGCACGGCTGGAAACTGCCTGACCTCCCTTCTCACAGTCTGTTCCCGTTCACTTCTCTACAAGGGACGCTTCTGCACATCCTGTGCCTTGCTGTCCCCGTCACCATCTGAGAGCCCATCTGCCTGCCGTATGCCTCTGAGCGCGGAGGAGAAGATCCCGGAGGCTGTCTGAGGACAGTGCAGCTGCTGGCCTCCCTAGGGCAGTGGGACCTGGACGTGAACTGTGCCCGCAGGAGTCAGGAGGAACTCTTATTGCTGGTACTAACAGATAGGAGCAGCCACAAGGAAACCCAAAGGAAATGGCCAGGCATTGTGAGATGGGGACGGGCAGACAGAGGGAAGGAGGAGGAGGCTTGCTTTCTAGACATTGCATTTTCTGTGGAATGCAGGACATAAAAAAAATAGAATTTGGCAGTTGCTGACTCCTTTGCTGAATGGAAATGGCAACAGGTGCTCTTTCAACAGCTGAGAAATTAGGAAAATAATTTTTTTATTTTCACACTATACAGAGAAGAAAAATATAGGTGGGTTTTGAAGCATGGTAGAGGAAGTGAAAACAAGAGCTGTCTGTGGAGACACTGCAGAGAAGAGCAGAAAATAATTATTGAAGAGGAAAAATCTTCAATGAAATGTATGTTACATTAGTTGTGCTAGAGTGCTTCTTGAACCACAATTAGCACATTCCTGTTCTTGTATTCCACTCCTCCCTCTAGCCCTATTCATTTTACAGATTTTTTCTCCCTTCTTTTTCCATTGCTCCTCATCCTCTTTCTTTATGAATAAGTGAGGTTATTATTAACAATCGATTTTCCTCTTGACATGTAACTGTTCAATGGTTACCTGTCACACTTCTCCATCCTTTGGCCAGACCTTTTCATGTACCTGGTATAATGTGCATAACGTGTAGTTAAATTTAAGTGATGGATCTAATGACTCACAAGACAATTTCAGTGTCATTTTAGAAAAATGTCATGATGAGCATTTCTTGACAGTCCTTAGGGAGCATCCACCCAATCTCAACTAGTTTAAGCTACCACCAGGGAAAAGACAAGGAATTCCTTTTTTTTGCCCCCATCATTTTGAAGTGACAGCCAAGCTAAATAAATAAATGGTATGAAGTAAATTCCATCCTTAAATATATCTGATACTAAAGTTAGTAAGAGCTGCCTGTATTTGTCCAAGGAGGAGCTTATTTTTGGCCACATCTCTTTAGGCATTTCTGACATTAATTTTAGTAGTTAGGATTTGTAAAAAGAAAAGCTGTGTAGAAGAAAAGATCATTAGAATGTGTCTGAAAGATAGGTGTATTATTTTAATCCTTAGGGCAAACACTTTTACTCCTATTTAAAAACACCTCTGCAGTGCTGCCATATAAACATTACTGTGCTCAACTGCCTTCAGCCTGCCCGCTGGTGAGTGAAACCTTCCTGCTTGCTTTAATTGCCCAACATGAATATGAAATGAATGAGACTTTCAAAATTCACTCACTTTGTAAAATTTTTAAGTGTTACTTAACTAATCCAGAGAAGGAGATGTTTTGTCTTAAAAAGTTCGCATTACCTATCTTCAGCAGGACTGAGTGTAATGGCACTAGGCTGATTTATACCAGCTGAAGATCAGCCTGTGGTTTTCAAAATGACATGTCCTCCTAATTAATAAAGGAGAGCTAGGTTTACACTGCCTAAATTGAACCTGTGCCCAAACACATCTCTTTTTCCGCCACTTAATGCTCACAGACCGCAATCGCTTGTCTGAGGCTTTGTGGTTAGAGGACTAGGTCTGCTGGGTGTTTTGTGTTAGGTTTGGTGCTTTGGGGCTTTTTTTTGTTTCTGAGTGTATATATCCTTTTTGTTCTGCTTTGACATTGATATTGTACTTTGCTTTTAGTCTGAACACATAGGAGCAACCAACCTGATCTGCATAAAACATTTGTGTCGCCTTTTCCTCCTGAAATTAGTATTCTTCAAAACAAACCAATATGTTTAGATTGCATATAACATCCTAACTGTGACAGCCAAAAAATGAGTACAGTAGGCACACCATTTGAAGCTGATTATATTAATTGCTATTCAGGTCATAGCTTAGATTAATTATTGTGTTTGTGTAGGATGTTCGTTAAGAGGTTTCCTGATGGCTGTTCAGAAGATTGATTACTTGTTACATTTACCTTGTGGTTTCTGTGGGGAAAGCATCTTTTAGACTTCAACATTTGCAAACATACTGGGGCCGGGCAGGGCCACTGAGAAGTGAGGATACCTACATCTGCCACACTGAGAAGCCACAATATACGTCTGCATTAAAACCAAGCTAGAAATTAGAAAATGCATAAAACAGACATTTATTTAAAATTGCCTGAGTCTAGAGATAGTAATGTAGCCTTAGGCACTGATGTACCTCTCGTAATTGCAGTAAGAGAAAAGAAATAAGCATACAGAAAAATGCCAGTTGGCAGATTTGTGTAGATGAGGCAATGATTTAAAAAAGAGCCCACCTGAATCCTTGCTGTACCCTTCACGCAATTTGCAAAAATCCAAATTTCCATGCCTTGAGTCTCGTCATTTGACAACAGAGTGACCCAGGCCTTGCGGGCAAACGCAATGAATTCCTTCATGTTTCTCCTAGAAAATAGCTGGTTTGAGGCAGAAGTGGGAACATGACACTTCCTGTGGAAAAAAGCACAATGTTCCAGTTAGTATCTGGGAGATTTTATAGGTATTTTTAGGCACATGAGCTTTAAAGGAATTCAAGAATAAAGTCAAGTGTAAGTCAGGTTAGGGAACATCCTTGGATCTGGTGAAGGATGAAGGCAAATGTGAACCATTAGATTTTCTTTTATCTCCTGTAGCACTCTTGAAATATGTTAATTAACCAGATAGACTCTCCCTATTTTCTGACCTGTTCATCATCTTTTTTGTTCAAACAACAAGCACATGATCATAAAGAGCTGTTTACAACACCAAAAGTATGAGGTACTGAAAAGAAGACGAAAAAGGTAAAACAAATAAATCATAGAAATCATAGTTGCTCTAAATATTTTTTCAAGATTGCCTTACAATATAGTGCTTAAATAGTAATAGGAATAAGGTATAAGACTATGTGTGGTCTTAAGGTATAAGACTACTTTGAAACAGACATGAGGTTTGTCTTTGTTCATTTGTATAATTCACTTTTCTTTCTTTACTTCTACTGGGAGGTTAATAAAGCAGAAAAAACCCGAAATGTTTACTTTAAAATTCAAAATAATCATTAGAGCCTGATAAAAGATCTTAGCAAGCATTCAAGATGGTAGTACTGCCAACAGGAGCTTTGTTCCCTGCAAGTTTTCCTACTGGAGCCAGTAGCAGCTCCAGTCAGAAAAGGTTTAGAGGTCCTGAGTATATGAGGACCCTTTTTTTTTTAGCAGTTAGGCTGAGACAAACTGTCAGGTAGAAGGTACTAGATGTGGTGATGATGGATATGACACAATAGCGCCAAACAGATAGTTAACATAGATTAGTTTTGACCTGCCAATAAACCTTTGCAGCCAGCAAACAAAATTCTGTGCCATGATACTTATCTTAATGCAGTGATTAGTGCATGCCCACACACTGGTCCATCCATTAAGTAAATTGATATTGAACTAATGTGAGATCTTTCCCTCATTTGAAAAAAATATTTTAGAGGCACCAGGTAGACTTACTTGTCAAAGCCTGTGGGAGAGTTACCTGCTAGAGTTGCCTAATCCTTCTCCATATTCTCATGCATTTAGTTTAAAAATGGCATGTTATGTAAAATTACGTAACATGCAAGCCATAAAAATAAATTATGGTCAAGTTCCGTTAAGAGCGTGCTACTGGTTCACAAACGTATACTCTTTATAAGAGCATCTTTAGACTTTTGGGGAAAAGAAGGGAGGAAAAAGAGGATTTACAATGTTGCATTTCTGGCTGTTCTGCGTGAGAAGTTCTTGTCCTGGTCTTTGCCAATTCTTTTGTCATTTAGCGTAATGTTCACTAAAATGGGGGAATGAGAGGAAATTAGGCAGTAGGGAAAATGACTTCATGGTAATTCACTTTTTTTGTAATCTAGCACTTTTCCATCCCATTTTCTTTACCCATCTTATGACAGTAACCTTTTATTTTCTTATGCTTTTCCTCTCATGTGCAAAATTCCTCATTGTAGATCAGCTGCTGCCTTCAGATTGGACACTTAATTCTTCACCTCATACAGCAAAATGAACGTGTGATTTTATGTGCATGAATGTAGTTATGCTATTTGGATTGTGTTAGCACATATTAAGAAAAAAAAGGTAGGAATGAGGAGCCAAGACCTCTGGGAACTCCAAGTGATGTGTGATCCTACACTTTCAGTGCTAATGTTACTAACACAGGATAGAGTGTTACTGGCATAGATGGGCATTTTTATGTTGTAGTTAATCCCTGATTTTCCCCTGTGAGTATGTCCACTGTGCTAGGAATAAGGATGGGTGAAATGCTGTGCATTTTGTTTCTGATTATATTTGCCCTTCTGAGGGCGTTAGCTCCTGGAATAAAGAAATTGGGACCATGACTAAAATAGTGGCTATGGGCATGTTTTGTCAGGATGTTATGAGGAGAGATTGGTACAAGTACACTTTGCTATGATATCGTGTTCTAGGGAAAGGAAAGGAACTATAGCCAAATACCTGAGAAAGCCAGGAACAGGGCTGAAAGGGAGAAGATGGCGGGGGTGGCGGGGAGAGGTACTTTTTATTTTTAGCCAGAACTTGCCTGGAAAGGTGCTTGGCCCAGCGAAGAAGTAAACTGCCTTTGGGTGGTTCCTTCATAATGCCTGGTAGGGGGGGCCTCCTGCATACTCATAGCAAATAAGTAGGACTGCACTAACAGCATACCTTCTCCATCCTCAATTCTCAAAAGGAACCAGCGGGACTTCCAGTATCACCTTACCATATAGGAAAGAAAGACCTGGCTGCGGCTTCCTGGCTATTATATTAAGAGAAACAACCTGAAATTATTGAGCATTGAGGATGAAAACAGTAAGAAAAAGAAGTTGTCTTTTTAAAACTTCAATTGGTTTTTCACCTTTTTTTCCTGATGACCTCAGTTCTTCACACTCCTCCTTTCCTGTTTCATACCATTTTCACCTCTCTATTTCAGTTTTATCCGGTGTTGCCAACAGTTAACACTAAGTTTTTCCAAAATTTAGTTGTACTCTTTTTTTGCTTTCCCCCCCAAGTGACTTTCTTTTCAGACTGCTTTCTTGGCCAAGCATACACCCCAGGGCCTACCTGTACGAGTGCAGGAGTAAGGACTGCAGCACCTTGGGCTGGATTCCTGTAGGCAGGCACTCCCGCCACGCTCCAGTCACCGATCCCATTTATACCTCATCACATGTGGTTCACACAGTCGGTTCTCAGTCAGAGTTGCGGTGACTTCAGGGAGGCTACTTTGGGGAGTAGAGACTCTCAGCTGTGAATAAAGAATTCACATTTTATTCTCTGGCCAGAAGGTTTGCAACAGCATGTGTCAGTCAATGCTTCCTGTGAAAAGCGTTGTCTGAGTGAATTCAGTTGCCTGAGTCCCCTGCCCCTGAAACTTTCCACTTCTGAAGCAGTTAACCATTCTGTGGCACTTTTGACAGGTAAAAATCCCAATAACAATACTAGTATCGGTTATGATTGGTCAGGAAACCAAACCATAATTTACTTTACACATATTTGAGTATCAAAATCTTCAGCTTCTGAAGTCTTAATGCATTTTTCAGAGAAAATTGGTTTTAATTAAAGACACTGCAGGAAAACCTAATACATGTTTGAGGACTTAATTTCCTAATTTTTTGGTCTACTGTAGCTTTAACGGCGTCACAAAAGTTATTCCCACTTTATCCTGACTTATACAGATTTCCCATAACATTTCATTAAAGATGAAAATGTAAGAAATATAGTCCAGATTTTAACTAGATTTTCACACCACTAAAGAGTAAATGTATGTTCTTCCAGAGGATGTATTCAGCCATATTGATACCACCCAGGAGGCTAAGGATGATCTCCCCTCACGCTGTGAAGTAGTTTAGGGAACTAGCATAGAATCTGCTTTGTGTTTATCTTCTGCATTACATCATGTAAGAGTAGAAAAAACATAAGTTTCCTCTAAAACTGAAAAAGCAACTGTACTGAAAGAAGGGAATTGTATTGTCCTTACAAGTATTTGGTTTCTCTTGGATCATTGCAAAAATTAAGTAAGCCTTCCCCAGCCCTTCTTACTCATCAGCTCTACTAGAGTCAAAACCAAAGTCCTTCATGCAGTCTTCTCATCATTGACTTGATATTAAAAAAGTATTTTAAAAATACAAAGCATGAAACCACTAAGGAGTCTGGGATGCTGCTTTTATGGATGCATGGTATATTTTCTTACAAGATCATTCTTCACATTTAATTATTATTCTTGGTATTTCACCAGTTCAGAAAAGTTTCATTTCCAAAGTCTACCGTACACATGCATCATTACTGCCTGTTCTGCTAACGCCATGCAGGCAGTGTGCTGCAGCCTGCTCTCAAAGCAGCAGTTCTATTTGCAGAACATTCTGTCTATTCGTAATTTAATTAAACTCACTTGGTGAATTATTTTAAATGTCATACTTCATAATTGGTGCTTTTTTAAAAAATGCAGATATAATAAGGAATAATTAATTCTACATGAAGTTAAGTCCAGTAATAAAATGATTCCAAACAATAAAACACAGTGGGAGAGAAGTCCTCATCTGAGATGACTGGAGGGGTACAATGCTTGCCGCAATAATGTCATTCTTTTAACCTTTACAATTATTCATCATTAAGAGATTGATTTTACTCACAGTATCCCCCATTGAACATAGTGTGTCCCTTCATTATTTTTTTTTCTCCCATTTCTTGTGGGAGAATTTCATCTTGCTGCTGTTTACGTAATTCAGTGTCTTGGAGCAAATCTGCTTCAATTTAAATCTGTGCGAAGATTCCCACAGTCTTTAGTGGGAGTTAAGAGGGACACGTGAAGGACCTGTCCATCCCAAATGCCAGAGTAACAGAACGAAATACATATAAGGCCTAACCTTCTTGTTATTCCTTGCACTGCTTCCTGAAGTTCTCCTACTCCTGATTTACTCAGGAGTGTAGGATATGGCTGTTCTGCATCCCCTTGTCCAAGGCACAGCAACAAGCAAACACCTGAGCTTTGCAAAGACAGTGCGTGGCAGCATGTCGTCATGATGGTGACAGAAGAGCAGCTGGCCATCAACAAAATGATTAAACTGACAATCAGGTGTATCAAAACGCTGTCAAGATGTGGAATGCCTCATGGCAGAGGTTGTCTTCATCCCTGTTAGGGCAATGCCCCTCAGCAGCCTCTGGGCTCAGACCTCTCAATGACATGCTACTGCAATACCAAAGTGTAAACAAATAGGAATAATTAATACACTCAACAACCTAGCAGAAAGCTTTTTTTTTCCCCTTTGTTTAGCTTAGAACATTATATTATTAATATTGTTAATGTAACTGAGCTATAAGCATTTTACATAGACCCAAGGTATTCAACATAGTTGTGTCTTTTGGACCCCAAGGTAAGCTGAAAATGGGCTAGTGGTCTCCTCAGCTGTGAATAGGAGTGAATAGCAGGATGAGAAACACTGAGTTTAGAATCCACCTTTGGCATATAATATGCTTTTTAATGGCAAGTGTGGGCTACCCAGTACAAAATCAGAATTTGATCACCATTACTGTATAACTTACCCTAAACGCTTCGGCAGGATGATGAGCTTCATTATTGTAGAAAGGCCATTCAGAACCTCCAGAAATCTGCCTTTTCAGTCTGTTTATCTCTTGTAGTTACATCAGCCTGTGCCTGACTTTGCCCTGCTAGTCTAGACTCAGCAAATAAAGCTGTGCATTTGTAGGTGATAGTGAAAAAAACCAAAATTTCATTCATGACGGTGACTGACAAACATCAAGCATCTTAACTGAAGGTGTCCTGAAGGACTTGTAACCTGCAGTGTAATTTAATTAAGATATCAAAGTGATAGCAATTATATCATCTATGACAGCTGTCCTATTATAACGCATTTCTTTAATTAACAAAAGGTGATACCTGAGAAAGCAAGTGTGGCTATTAAACACGCTTGCCTTACTCTTGGAGAAACACAATTACTCTTCAGATTTAGTCGAGTCACACTTACGTTTTACTGCCTTTTCATCTGCCTTCAGGTGGGGCTGTGGCAGCTGCTCCACGGTCCCGTGGGCTCCCTACAGCCCCAGGGTGCAGCAGGGACCTACCTGGTCCCCAGCCCAGCCCCACCTCCAAGCTCTGGGAGCAGAATGGTGGCTTTTAGTTTTTCCCACTCAAAAACTAGTGCAAATCACTTTCCTCCACTGACATCAGGGGAGAGCAGCTGATGGCAAAGCAGGCCAGCTTCAGAGAAGCATGATGTACATGGAGCTAAAAGCTGCTGGGAAGTGACAGGATGATCTGGGACCTCATAAGTACTGGGATACCTGCTGGAGCTTTTATTCAATTGCTATTCAGGTTTTATTCAGTAAGAACATCTGTTGGTTTCAGTGGATTCTTGACTAGGAATTAAATTAATTGAATCTCAGGATAGGATTTGCCTCATGGAAATGAACTTCAGAGAATTTAAATAAAACCATAAAGTCCTAATAAAATATTGTCTGTGGCATAAGGTTATTTTATAACATAATAAATATTTAAATGCCTCCTCATATATTCAACATACAGTTTAAAATGTTTTTCTTCTTATGTGTTTGCAGATACAAAAGAAAAAAAAAAACAGAAGTTCCTATTTTTGAGCACCATAGCCAACCATAGCATATATGGAGGCAGTTTCTTCAAGTTTGGGAAGTACAGGGCTCTGCAAGAAAACACTAAGTCAGAGTTAAAGCTGTTTGCAAACTTAAATATTTTTTATTGTAACTCCAAGAGTTTCCAACTCTTACATCTGCAAAATAATGTTTACAAAATTAAGTCTAGAAAAGCAGTCTAAGAAATAGTGAAGCTTTAGAAAGGAACTTTACAGGGCATAATGTCAGATGGAGGAGTTGATTTTATAATCTAAAGCTACTCAGTACTGTGTTCCAAAATACATACAGATATGTATAGAGATATAGGTGGTGATAGTCACAAGTGTTTGCAAAGAGATAACCAGATTATTTTTTTTAAATAGCTTTTATGACAAACAAGTACCTCTCAGCTTGCTTGTTGAATAGATTACACTAATAAATCATTTTAAATAACCTTACTATGTCACTATGAGTTATTGTTGGCCAACTTTTTGAATTGGCAAGTGCTCACTTAAAGTACTATTTATTTAAATACTCAATATAAATGCCCTATAGCAAAATTCACAGAAATAATCTCAAATCCATTTAGAATTATCTACAGCCCTCTGTTGACTTCAGTTATCAGCTAAAAATTTAGAGTTCTTTTCCATTGATTTCACTGCAGCACTTTCAGTAAATGTCCAATCTAAATTAGGAGAAATGAAAATGAAGAAATCTAAGGGCATAAATCTTTTGAAGTTGTTTTTTCTCTTCTTTTTTATTTTTGCATTAACATATCACAGATGACCACGCTGAACAGGGTGATTCTGTGTGCTGTCCAAAGACATTGTTATAAGCAGAGCTATGCCACTTCTTATCCTCAAAACACTTTATTTGGGCCTGAAAAAACTCAGATGATATATGCAAAGTGTTTTTATATAAAGAAAGAGGCATATGGCTTTGGTTTGTAGCATAGTGCAGCCTTAAATTCTGTGTGGGAGGAAAGACAACCTCACCTTCTCTGATGGCTCTTTGCACGCTTACAAATAGTGGCTCATTTTATAGACAGCTATTTTTTCATTCTAATAAGTGCTCTTCATATAGCTCCTTTAGTACAAACTGGGACCTAAAACTCCCTTGAAGATAAATACCAAACAGTAATATATTGCTTAAATGACAGAGTAACTATAGGAATATCTATCATTAACAGAGGCATATCTGTTATTGTGGCCAGGCAACTTCATGCCTTTCTGGCTTTGGGTGCTGCCTTACCCAGCCAAAAGAGTATCTTACATCAAAGGTATGTCCCAGTGTTAGGGAACTGATGTTGCTGTCGTGCCCCTCACCAAGGCATCTGCAGGAGATGGAGCTGGGCTGTCCTGGTACATTCCTGCCCTTGGGCATCCCTGACCTCTGGGCTGTGCAGGCAGCATACTGGCAGCCGGTGCAAGGTTTTGACCTTTCCTATACCAACGCAAGAAGCAAAGTCTGTTGGAAAGTAGTCCTACAGTCTATCAGCAAGTCATCAAACAGCATTCTTACTCAGAAATGGCTGAACAGCTGGGATAATCAAATGTAATTTTTCAGTTTTCAAATGGCAGCAGTTAATTGCATTACTTTATCCAAGGTGTTTCTCTTTATCACGTCTTCTGTAAGACAAGCCTGTGATGGGTAGAACTGATAGGGAACATAATATGCTGTAATTTATTACTTCCTGGGGTGGTTCAGTGGAAAGGAGCATACTTAGATCTTCTCTTATCAACTTTCTCTGTGATAGATTGAAATGTATTAGGATAAAAGGAATCCCTGTCCTTAAACTTTACCTTCAGGCATCCCAGCAGGCAATTGTAGAAAGTCTATTTTTTCCCCATTATAGAAGAATTACATTCAGTCTCTCCTTGTGAGAAACTTCCCCACCTAATGCTTACCAGAAGTCAAACATATTTGAGGGTGTATTAATTCTACAATGTTCATCAGTTACAATTGTCTCATCCTCGCACATGCACCCAGGCTTCATCTAGGTTGGGGGTTGACAGCACAAGTGAAGAACTGGCAGCACAACATTCTTGTAGGCAAACAGCATCAAAACACCAAGCACTACTACATGGCCTAGGCTGCCCTGCTCTTACTAACGGGGTTTCCTGAGCTAGCCCAATTAACATGCCAATGACAACTCCTTGTCACAGTGAAGGCGTGCAGAGGTTCAAAGTTGAACCTCATATTGGAGCAGTCTTACTGCAGCTCTACAGTGAAGGAAGCCTCTTCGTCTCCAGATTTGAATTACTTTACAGTCAGTTTGGTAAGCAAGTTTGGCTCAGTTCATGGAGTTGCTTGCACACTACACATCTAATGCATTAACTGAAAGTATTACATATGTTATCATAAGCCTTTCTTGCACTTAGAGATGCTCTTGTTTGATTTAACATAGAAGACTCTCATTCAGTGTTAGCAGGTACTCTATGTCCTTTGGGACAGTAACTGAAGCCATGAAATATTTTTCAGGACTGATTTTATCCCTGATTTCCATTGATCTGAGTCTCCCACATGAGGCAGCAGCAGGTTTCATGCAGGCATTATGCCCCTGCCCTCTGCATGGGACAGAGGAGCAGCTGCTTTCCTTCCCCCTGCCCTGCCATCCAGCCAAATTTCAACATGCTGTGATGAAATAAGTTTTGAAAATGGCAGGTTGTTAGGAGTCAGTACAATCTCATACCATACCTGAACTGTAAATTTGCAGACAACAGTCTTAGTACAAATTATTTTAGGAAATTATTGTATATTTTTCAAATAACTGTGCAGTTATTTTTTTTGTGACGGGTATATGTAATAGAGGAAATTACATGACAATCCCCAGCACAGAACTGAGCAAATTACCGGTTTATCACAAAGTTTGCAACCCTTCTTCAAAAGATACTATACAGTTTTTTGATTGAATTACTTATATTGTTGCAGTATCCTAATATGGATTTGATGAGTGTCTTCGTTCTCTTTCAAAGCACTATGTGCTATAATCTGAATGTGCAGAGACATCACACAATTCATTGTGAATACCAATAAGACATTCCTTCACTGTATAATAAAATTCAATATTTAAATTTGTTTCTATAACAATTCTACGTTAAGCGGGTATACACTGTGATTCATTAAAAATATTTATTTTGTCATCCTGACAAACACAAATGAAGGGAAAACAATGTAGCCCACCTTTTAAGAGAAATGAGGTGAAATTGGATTTCACTTACAATTGTCATTTTTATTTATGTTCCTTTTCATTCTTCCTTTAAGTGGTTCACATACACGCAAGGGTCCTCTGGGCCTGGGAATTCTGTAACAAAAAATGATCAAATACAACAGAAATGAGTGCAGATTCTGTGGCAATAGTAAGACAGATTTTTCTATGTATTAAAAGCAGTGTTTCTGCATAACATCAGCAATTCTAATTGTGGTGTTTGACATTCAATGTTAATCCACCAGCTCAAAAGCTTATTAAAAATGGCAGTGGACACATTGGTAATACAGGAGCAGGTCAGAAATTGTCAAAAGCAATACTGACATTAAGAATCAGAAATAAAATTATGATTATTGTAGAAATATAATTTTGCATGAAATCCACAGGCACAGAATCAATAACACTCTGGAGTGGGATGAACAGTGCCTACAGATGCAGACAGTCCCAGAAGCACAGCTCAGACATCCCCAACAAGAAAAGAATTTCTTCCATCTCTTTAGTCCCTTTTATTTGTTGTCTGGCTCTGCAGTTTCTTTTCTCTATGGCATTAGCCATAGAATTAATATAAAGAAAAAAAAAAAATCTATTTCAAAAAAAGGCCTGTGGGGCAAAGGAAAAGGGTCTATTCCTGGCTTAGCCACCACTTGTCTGAGCACTAATTACTTCACCTCTCTCTCTCTCTGATCTCCCCCAGCTGTAATTTTGTGGGAAGCTGAACATACCTGCTTCTAAGTAATTTTGAGATTTACAGCTAAAAAGTAATATGCAAAGTATTACATAAACCTGGATTGATAAAGTTTTCTTATAGCTTTAAGTGACACAGTTTTGCTATCCTTATTCATAGCAAGTATACTACATCCTATTACATGCAGAGCCTATTGAAACTGGTGTGATAGTATGAGAAATAAGGGACTATCATAGGTGGGGAAGACAACCTTGGCTTAGTAAAGCTGTCTAATTTCAATGATAACAAAGCAAAAGATTGTTCGGAGTTGGGGACTTAACTGTTCATTGGATTGCACCCCACATTTGTCTCATTGTGATGATTAGTAAAACATCAACTTATCATTTTGGTAATGCTCTCAGGAATATATACCTTGTTTGGTGTAACCTGTGCAGGTATTTGATTAGACCATGTCTTCCAAGATTTTCTTTTGGAAGAAATAAAGCAAATTATGAGATACTTTTTTTCTAACTATGTTTTGTGTCACATTTGACAGAAGTTATTTAACTATTGCTACTACTTAGGAATCCTCTCCAGCAGTCTTAAGTCTCCCACAGAGGAAGCAGAACTCACCCCAGGAAAACTATTAAAGCCGACAGTGCTTTGTCACAGGCAACCATTAATGAATACCGTGGAGGATTTGGTATCCTTGTGCTCATTGTCTTGCCATAATTCATACTTGGTATCCCACAGATTATGCAAAATGTCTGTTGTAGCTGTACATTTATGCAAGCAGATAGCATCTTTTAAGTTGGTAGAAATTATAAGTGGGAAATAAATGGTAAGATCTGTTTCCTGAGGATGAATATTTAAACAAGGACTCTGTCTTTATAAAGCCAGTTAAGTTTGTGTTTGGTTTTGTTATTTCCCCTTTTAACTTCCTAGTACAGGAGCTATGTGTTCTGGTGCATGAAAATAGTTTTGTCTAAACTCTGTGTCAATCAGAATAGCCTGATACAGTGCATTTTGGTATCTCAGTCTTTGTCATGACAGTTTGCCAGTATTCAGAGTAAAATGTAAAACCTACAATCACAATGAGATAACATAACATACCTTCCATCAGACTCAGTTGTACTTTCCAGGTGTAACATATTCTACAGTTCCACTTTTAGGAAAGAATAACATTTTCGGATACACCAAAGAAAAAAAAATCTGAAGCCTGTTCACACACATGTGTACATATAGAGGAAAAAAGTACTGCTTGTAGAAAAAACAGAATTCTTCATACCTGAATTTAGATTGTAGAGATTGTTACAAAAATAACTTCAGTGCAAACCACATTAGCATTTGCAAGTGCTGTTTACATCTGTAGAAAAGGAAATAATCTGAATCTGTTGTCCTAAATCCTGCTGCTCTTTGTAACAATAAAATCGTAATGATGCCATAGGGTCACATATCTAGTGAAAGTCTTTGCTGGGACAGAACTGGGTGTGCCCAAGTCCAACACACGCTTACAGCCCCAGAATAGTCTTTTACAGCATAAATAACACTTGCACATACAAGTAGTTAATTGTATATGTAAATGACCTTTTAACAGATAAGCATGAGTATGACAGCACAGGGTTAATTTAGCTCTTTGTTCACAATTTAGGGTGCACTTTCATGTTTCCCTTAAGCCAGTCAATATATCTGCACCACTTCCCTTCCACCCCTAGCTGTTGCATCCCTTCTGGCAGTATCGGCACTCATCTGGCCAAGCAGCACATCAGATCGGAGACTTGATTCAGTGGAAAACTAAGACTGGGGGGAAAAAGTTCTTGCTTTCCAGACACATCAACCCTCTCATCCAGCTCACCACACAACAGCATAATTGCTAGGCACAAAGGTGGGATCTCCCAAATTTGCAGGAGGTTTGTCCTTAGAGAGAAGCTGCCAGTTCAGAGACCATCAGCTCCCCAGCAGGAGCGGGGAGGGAGGCGAGCAGGGAGAGGGCTGAGCAAGCAGCACGCTGCTAGATTGCAGGCTGGTGCTTGCTTGAGGCAGGGCTGAGCCCACAGCAAAGGTGCTGCTCTGAAGAAAAGAGATTTCCCAGTGCATCCACTGGAAGTTGCTGGACTAGAAAGAAGTGTGGCACAATGGTGGGTTTTTTTAATTTTTTTTCCCCAATTTTTTCCAGGCCCCCCCTCCAAAGTCAGAAGAGTTCAGTTAGTGCTGTTTTAAAGAGTAGCCTTATTCTAATTTTGTGTAAAATTAACATTAGTGACTGGAAGCCCTGGGCCTGCTTTGCTGTGCCATGAGGAAAATGTAGGGCCACAGGCAAGCGAGCAGCTGCGAGGCCCCGGCAGTGTGGGACCCCTCTGTGTGTCTACAGCCTTACATCCACCCATACAAATGCAGCCTTCAAACAGCCCGTTTGAAACTGGGATGCTGCTCTGTAATCAGCGTTTGAGCTCTTCTGCATCTGAAAAATGCCAAATTATTAAGCCCTAATTATAAATCGTACTACCTATCACATTGTTCAGTCAGCCAAACCAAACAGGTTACTTGAGCTGTTGTGTGAACCGTTGAAGTTGTTTTTATGTACTCCTAGTGGGACACTAGCATTTCAGACTTTCACTACCTAGTTTGATCCTACACAGAAGACAATAATATGGAGGTTAAGTGAATGTAATTTTAAAAAGTTTTTTTCTTCATATTATTTGCTTTGTGGTAACTGCCTGTCCTAGGGTGGACTTTTCTTGTTACTCTATACATAGATGCAGCAGGAATAGAAAAAAAACCACCTTTACCGTTTAGGAGTTATTTGTTATTTTGCACTATATACTTTCGTATTGTGCTTATATAAAATACTTTCGAAGTTTAAGTCAAATACAGCAGTCTTCAGTTTCACTCTAAATAGCTGGACATTGTAGAACAGCTATGTGCTATGGAAAAGCTGTGACAGTCCGCTTTGGTAGGCAGTCCAATAGTTCTTGAAGCTTGTGAAGCATGTGAATGAGTTACGTAGTGTTTTAGAAACCTTCCAGGTTGAAAAATACCATGGCAAAGAGAAAAAAAGAAACATAGGAGGTTTTATGCATCTTTCTCAGTAGGTAAATAATACATGCAACATTGTTATTAAATTATTTAAGTGGCAATTTGATGATGGAAAGTTTTAGTCCAGATGTGTTAAGGACAGAAAATTTTTAAACTGCAGTGTAAGCCCATCCTATTATATCCAAAATCTTGCCATAATAGGATATAACTAACCAGTAAGAGCTCAGTGATAAACAGGAACACTGTAACACCCTTCAAAATATTAACACGAAAGTCACAATAAGTCTCTCATTTAACATAGATCAACATCCATCTAGTTTTCATTTAAGTTTTTGAAAAACTATGTTCAATTTTCAAAAACCTTCAGAACCTTTGATTGTTTCTACACTGCTCATTTCTGACCTCACGCAGGAGTTCGTATGTGTATGACTGGTTTTTAGGGCTGCACCAAATGGTCTACATAAAGAGCTGTCCAGGTAACTGAAATTATCAGAGGATGGGGTTGCACTGAACACTATTGTAGCTCATCAGTTAAACACCACATCAGCAATCTCTTCTGCTCCCTTCAGTTGATTTACACAGAAATCAAGTTGAAATTCTTGCCCTGTGTCTGAAGATATTCAATTGCCAGGACTCATGGCATCAATACTTCACATGAATCTCCACAGATGTTACTCAAGAGCTGCCCTCCAGGAGGACAAGGAAATCCTTACCACAGGAGTAGGGGCCACAGGGGCAGAAGATGAAGCCTTCTTGGGCGCCAGTCAAAAAGCTCAGAGAAACCTTCTGCAGAAGCTATAACCATCACATCCCACCTGCCTCCACCACTGTTATAAGGCACATTTCTTCAGTTTGTCTGTGTGAAATAAAAACATAGGACAAGTTCATTTACTTATTTATTCAGTTATGTTACCTACTAGAAGAGAACTCACACACATCTCACCCACTGAGAGGAAGCACCAGCCAAGCATGGCTTGTGGAGATCGCCCTGCATGGGAGGGTCTGGCAGTGGACCCTCAGCAGGGTGGCATAGGAGCCCACCCAGACTGCAATGGTCTGGTTTTCTCACACCATGAGTCTTCCTGAAATTTTTCCCCAACAAAATTTCTATGCTCCCATGATTTGATATCCCATGATGTGATTTCATACTCGGCTAATATAAATCTGCTCTGCTGTTATCTAGGGCAAGCTGTGGAGCTTAGCATTTCTGTTATGTCCATCTCCTCACTCATTGCATATCCCCCAGCAAGAGCAGACCCACCCAACACACATGGAAGCAGAGGACCACCCCAGCACCAGCTGTGCCCTCACCAATGATCACCATCCCACATGGCCTCAGCACAGCCAGGAGACACAGACAGTCCACCAGTAGCTGCAGTCACAGCAAGAAGGTGAAACTGGGTCACCAGAAGAACCCCACCAGAAGCAACAGAAGATAGGGCCCAGCCTGAGCTTAAATGGGGTCCAATCGGGGGCCCAGGTGGGGCTGGTCAGGGTTGTTAAGGCCTGCCGGGGCCCTCCCCACTCTCTCAACATGTTTCTCAGACTTCTTGCAATCCACAGATTTCCTTTGTGGATCAAAAATCTGAACGCAGTAATTTATAACCATTAAAAAAAAAAAAGTTGTTTTTTTTTTTAGTTTTCCCAGCACCCTGATTCCCCCTGTTGCCACCAAGGTGACTTGATTTCCCAGCTTTTTGATGCTTGCATTCCCTCTGTGATTGCCATGATAACCGAGACCATCTGACCGTGATAAAAGACCAGCCTGCCTTTGCACTGGTTTTCCCTTGCCCAGGGACGATACCTGTCAACCGCAGTGTTTGAAACATCTCCTTTTTTCTACTTCCTCAGTGGCTCCCATTCTAAATCCATGGGTAGTCCAAAATAATAAGAAAGGGAGAGATGAGGTCTGTATCAGACCACAAAATGTAAGGTAGAGGCACCCAAGGTGGTTGTTACTGACAGCAGAAGCTATTCCCATTTGAAGAGACCCCCCTGTATCTCCTGCATGACTTCCTTGCCAGAGGTCCTGCAGGACAGCTGGAAAAGTGGCTCAGATGAAAATGCACCAACATGAGCTGAGCACAATGCTGGAGATGGATACCCTCTGCTGCCTCACCCAGGGAGCACTCTCATGGATGGGCTGGCTTCCCCAGGACAAGTGCCAACGTGCTCAGAGAAAGGGATGCTGCAACCCCTGGGTTTTCAGTTTCTCAAACCCAAATACGCATCCGGTATATAATGAAACCCAGGTTTTCTTGGAACATTTGCTGTATTGTTCAGCCAGAGCTCAGCACGATGGGCTCCCAGTGTTATACACCTCATGACATTGCAAAAGCTATAAATAGGAAAGTGATTATATTGCCAGATACCTGCTGATACAAGAGGAAAGCACCAATATTGAGCTGAAAAAACAAAACCAGACTTGGGTCAGTGCCAGTAGATCTGCCTTAAGGTACTGTTGATGCCAGAGTGATCAAGTGGTCAAAATAACATCATCAAGGTTTTCAAGTCAAAAATAGCCTCAGAAGCATAAAATTACCAATTAGGAATAAGTAGGATTTTCCCCTGCAAAAGTGGGTAGAGATATTTCAGAAGAAACAAAACTCCATCTGCCTTAAAGTAAATTGAAAAGCACTTCCAAAAAGTAACTTAAGTAACTAAAAAGAGAGAATGTTTTGCTAGGAATTAAGGGCCTTTGCCAAATTCACCAATACATGTGGTGATGCCAATAATAAAATGTTTTCTTATGCTACATTTCAGTTCATAGTATTGGAGAGAGGCATGATCTAATAATCTGAGAGCTACTTACTCTGAGTGCCAAGAATGCCTTCATGTGATCTACCAAAAGGCTTTGGAAGAAAGAGTGCAATATGATCAGGGATTACAGAATTCATCATGCAAAAGCATTTCTCTCAAATTCTGCATCTATATGTAAATTTGGGATAGGATCCCATACCTCATGGAGGTGTTGTCATGAAGATTAATTAGCTAGGTCTGTGTTCCACAAGGCAAAGTGCCAGATCTTTAGAGGCTTAAATATCTTTTTAGAATCTGAATTTTAAGGACCTGCTTGCACTGAATTTGTTGCAAGCTCAGGGCCATAATCTGCAATGTACTTTCAAGCTTAAAAGTGCACAAAGTTGTTACGCATTATTATTTATTTTTGGCCAGTCAGATCCTCCCTGAATTAATCTTTTTAAGTCTCCCCATGAGTTACTGATTTAAACACGCTTTTATTTTATTCTTGCTGGTTTTGGAGAATGTGTATTGTTCAGCCTGCAGCTCAGAGTTCAAAGGGCTTGCCTGGCCATCCAGATGCCTCACACTTGGGAGCTCTGTGAAAGAGCATCAAATCTTCCACGAAGATTTTAGCACTTTTTCTTTCTTAACTTAAATCACTTTAACTTAAAATGCTGTCACTGCAGTGATGAAAGGCTATTGATGGTAAAATGTTCTTGTCTACAGCCATCCCTGTCTTCATCACAACAATAATTCTGCAGACATTGACCGAGATGCTCTCAAACCAGCTAATGGATGTAGTGAGTTTGATAACATCAATTACCATGTGACACATTCTGTGCCTTGCCAATCCTCCATCACAATGAATGCTTGCCCCTAGTAGGACAATGCCTAATGAGTAGTGTCTCCTAATTAATTCTTTCATAATCTGGCTCTCTCATGGTAAACAAGTGATTCCTGGTTAGAAACCGCATGCAAAATGTAAGCATTAGGGCAAATGTTGCTATTAGCTATTACTGTCTAATTAGTCATCTACAATGTACAGCACAGTACTGAGCAAAGTACTTGTAATAAACTCTTGGAAAGGAAAACAGAAATACTCTATTATTTCCAAAAGTGAGACTTGAATGCAGTAATTTACTGCACAACCTCACTCCAAATGTGAGTCAGGCTGTATTTATTTCTTGTCTTGCGTATCTGAGCTAACTACCTTGAGGCAACGGTATAGAAATGGGTTGCTGTGACTCGCTTCTTGAAAATTTATTTTGCTCCTTCTTAAAATCTTGGCCTGCTTGACCTCAGCAGCCTTCACCAGTTTGAAAATGCAAGTTATAATCCTCTGTAGGGATTTAGCCAGGTGTCTATTACAGCATGTAATCTGTGATACAGCTTCCAATATTCACGCTGCAGAATGGTTAAGCCCCTCTGTCTTTGTTCCTGAGTAAAAAAAGTCCATGAGGTGTTAGTGTGGACAGGAAGCAGATTAAAAGAAGCAACATCTTCAGTCAGGCCCTAAGCCTGTGTGGGTGCCACTGAGGAGCCATCCTGATGAGAGATGGGCCGCTTTGCCTGAGTGGCAGCACTCAGACTTTAACCCTCCAACAGCACCACTGCCGGCTCCCCTGCTGATGCCCAAAGGTCATACTACTCTGTTTTTAACCAAAATCCTCACTCTATGGTCACTGTCCCATCCATCATGGAGTTGTTCCTGAAGATGCGCTTGGAGAGACATGCTTGTGGCCAGCAGGAGTAAGGCCAGTTCCAGCCCCCGTCCCACTTGCACTTGCAGAGCACCTCAGGCACCACGCTAGAAGTTCAAGCTGGCTGGCACAAACAGCCGTCCCTATGTGCTAAAACAAACTAAATCCAGCTAATTGAAGGGAAACCCTACTGGGACCAGTCAGCCCTAGTCAGCAGCTTCTCAGGTAATTCTGCTTTTCCCAGCCAGGGCTGAGCATGAGCAAACCGTGTGATAGTCATGTGCCCTCGCCCTGCCTGCAAAACAGGTACCTCTTCCTAGAACCAAAACTTTTAGACTCTGTTGGTAGTTTTGGTAATGTTTTGAATTCCATGAGCAGCCTAAAACAAAAAAAAACAACAACTTAATTTGCCTGCCTGCAAGGAGCTATTTAATACCAATTTCCAATTACTGTACAGGGAAATAGTGGGTTTCTTTTAGATGGTCACAGTATTGGAAAAGCGTCAGCTACTTTTTACACTAATTGGCAGTAAAGTGTTTAGAAGTATTTAATAGCATTTAATTATTTATAAATCTCCTAATGGCTTAAATATAATTTTGAAAAGTTATAAATATTTTCCACCCTGTCCAGCTGAAGAGCTGCTGCTTGGAATGCTTAAATGAAGGTCTATTTACGGCCACCTGCCAGTCACAAAATTACTTACAGCTGGTAATGTTCTGGTCCTTTGGGTGTCTCCAACACAGATTGGTCTTAGTTTTCACAAACTGGGGAAAGTTTCCTTTCGTTGTATTCATTTTACTGAGATAGAGGTCTTAAAGAGGATTACCACAGAGGTCAAGATATTGAAGTATATAACTAATACCAGTTAAATTAATTGTTTTCATGCTAACATGTACTAAGGGATGTTCACATAGGGTAAGACCCCTTTACACAGATTTGGTAATGTAAGTATGTCTTCACATGCAAATTACATTTAAGATTAATTAGAAGCAGTTTAAAGCCAAGTTGCTGGTAGAGAAAATGGGAATCTGACTCCAAGCCTCAGAAGCAATAATCACGTTAAATATTTCAAAATTACATCAGTGACTGCCGTGTCAGTAGACAGAGGGGAACTTACCTTAACTCATCATTTCTCTCCCCCCTCACTGTGTTAGAATTCAGGACAGTATTTTATCAGCTTATATCGGCTTAGATTTTTTTTTCTCTTAATTTCCTCTCTAGAATACAGAACTCCACACAGGTTATTTTGGTGTCATCAAATCATTCACCTCTTAAAAGAGAATTGTGTGCTATAAAATTAAAATAATGACTCAATTTATTGGGGAGAATATGCCCGAAGTTTCTTATTAGGATTCTCATTTGTAGTGATGTCCTCACCTGGGGTTTCAGTGGGAGGTTGTGCCACTGCTGTTACCACTGGTAAGAGTTTCAGGTGCAGGACAGCACTGTGATTCTGACCCATTTCTCACTATATTCTGCAGCAGCTTCTGTTTTTAATTGGAATAATCTTTTCTTTCCCAAAAGGCTTTGTGCCCACAGAGATGTAGACTACCATTCACTAGCAAGCTGGGGCTGATTTTTAGCATTCACTGCACCATTCTTTTAGGCACCTTACTGCTACCAGCTCTCATGATCTTACTACATTTGCACAAGCTTGTGTTTTGTTAGAGCCCCATCTCCCAGCGTTCTCTGATTATATTGGCACTACAGTTTTTGCTAAAAAGGAAAAGGTGAAAGAAAAAGGGAGCAAAAGAAATCAGCTCTTACATACAGAAAGAAACAATATGTCCCACACAAGCTGGGTTACCTGCTGGAAGTAATAAAACATGCCTCCTCCAGCATCCAGGGACTGGAGGATCAGAACGGCTTTAGTTTTTAACATGAAGAATCGCAACAGACTCAGTGGTCGCTTGTGGAGCAGGAAACCAAAGCCATCCCTCAGCAGTGTTTAATGCACCTGTCTGGCTATCCAGGAGGATTTATTTGCTGTGTTTCGATACCCATGACCTCCCAGTGAAGTTGTTTTTACTAAAGTGATGACAGAAGCATAGACTTTATAGGTACGCAGGCGGGTTCGTGGTGACAGGTACAGAAGTGACCAGTTTTTTCTAGTAAACCTCACAAAGGTGTGATTTACGCAATTCTGAGCATTTTCTGCAAAACTGATATTTACGTCTAGTCTAAGGGTCTGGAACCTTACAGACTTCACAATATGTATATTTTCCCTAGGGGAAAGAAAAGGCCTAAGTAAGTTAGCAAATCCTGATGTTTGTGTTTGATATATTAAATGGAGCTTCAATAATAAAAAATCTGTCTGGTGTTTTCTTTATTCTGCTTGAAACTTATTTTTGATTTTCACTGTTTTATTCAAAAGGAAGGCATAGAAATAGCAACCGTGAGCTTGAAATCAGAGCTGTAACAGGGACTTATTATAGACACATTTTACAGAGTTTTTTTTATTACAGCTGCATGCTTTGAAGCTGTCAGTGTAACAAGCAGCGGGCTGCTTTTCAAATAACTCTTTTTGTTGTCTGGTAGTTTTTTTCATAGCTTCAAATCCCATTGAATCGTTGTCAGTTTTAGCACTCAGCTGTATTAATGGGAAAGGGAAAGAGAAAGAAAATAGTATTTCCCTGCCCAGGTAAGAGGAAGTTGTCAGTGGGGAGGTCAAAGTGAGCGCAGAATTCCTTTTGCTTGTGTTTCATGGGAGTACATCAAGGAACAGAGCAGTGGCCAAGGTGGAAACTCATGCTTGAAACACATTTCCCACACTGGATGGCATTGAACTGCTTCATTGCCTTGAGGCTTTGAGACAGAGAGAAGAATAACTGTAATTATAAGAAAAGAAAAGGTTGATTGTCATACCAGGGCTCGTTCTGTTTTCAGGGTAGGTGTGGGGAACTCTGATTAATGACAGTAACAGCTACACTTATGCCCCTGTTGAGCACTTCTAGGTATAGGCATGTGCATCTTTTTCCCCAGCAGCACTGACCATCAGTGAAAAGAAGAATAGCTTCTTCCACAATCCATGTGTAAGGTGGAGGGAAGGATACAGAGCAGTGGTTGCTCTGTGGAACAAACGCAGAACGAACAGGTAGCGAAATATTAATGTACTGTTGAAAGCCAAAATTAGATGGACATGATTCAGTGCAGCCTACGGGGTCTGGTATCTTGGTAATTGCTGCAAGATATCCCCAATCTGCAGACAAAATAGCCTTTGTGAAGAAGCAGAAGATTGTAGTGTGCAAGTTAATGCATCAAAAGGCCAGGAAGAGAATAATTCACTTTCACCTTGCTACAGAGGACAAGCAGCAGTAAAAGCTGTGCACTATTGGCAAGCTTTTTTTGTTGCTGTTTTTAACTCAACCCCCAGTTCAGACCTCCAGCCACCTCGGCAGCATTCCAGCTGGAGCTGCTGACATCTCCCACCTAATCAAGTGCTGGATTATCTTGTCCTGATAAATTGGAGCCAGTGCCTTGTGAAAAGTCTTTCCTGAGGTACTTCGCTAGCCTGTAATAAGATGGCAAGATGTCTGAATCAAGCCACAGAGCTGGCAGAGCTCTGTTTTTCTAATGGCTTTGGTGGTGAGTGTAAATGTTTTAAGGCAAGCTGGTGCTAAGCCTGGGAGCACAGTTAAGCATGATAAATTTCATGCCTGAGTGAAAGGAAACTTGAAGGTGTACTGGATACTGGTTCATACTGAGTACATATGGGCTGCACTGCTGACATCAAAACACTTGCCCTAAACATTACTTCTTTTGTGAATGGAGCTCCTGAGGAATGTGCTTGTTTTAAAAATAAATTCTCTTTGGCTACTGCATCCTTCTAGGAAGAGTCGGAGTTATTGAGCTATTAGAGACTTGCTTACTGTTCTTGGTCTTTTGTGACTCGATCGCTGGTCCAAGTCATTCAGGGTAAATAAGCTCTTTTCTTTCTCTAAAACATACTAAGAAAAATGTTTATGTTACAGAAGCAAAGGTGCTGTATATGTTTGTGTTTGCACATTTACTTCAGCAGATAAAATATCCAGGGTAGGTCTCATTAAGATAAAGGTATTCTTTGCAAGCATTTGTGTTGTCTTTCTTGGTTTCACTCCTGAAGAAAAAGCAGCAGAAGTGTTCCAGAGAAGAAACATCTTTATGTGTCACAATCACCTATACCGTGCCTCTTGTAACTCTGCTTTGCTCTTTTCCAGGGGAATCCCTACATGTGCAATAATGAGTGTGATGCGAGCACCCAAGAACTGGCTCATCCTCCAGAACTGATGTTCGATCTCGAAGGAAGACATCCCTCCACATTTTGGCAGTCCACGACTTGGAAGGATTATCCAAAGCCTCTTCATGTTAATATCACACTCTCCTGGAACAAAACCATTGAACTGACAGATAACATAGTTATCACTTTTGAATCTGGCCGTCCAGACCAAATGATCCTGGAGAAATCGCTCGACTATGGACGAACATGGCAGCCCTACCAATACTATGCCACAGACTGCTTAGATGCTTTCCACATGGATCCAAAATCAGTGAGGGATTTATCACAACACACAGTCCTAGAAATCATTTGCACAGAGGAATACTCTACTGGGTACATGACAAATAGTAAAATAATCCACTTTGAAATCAAAGATAGATTTGCTTTTTTTGCTGGACCTCGGCTTCATAACATGGCTTCTCTTTATGGCCAGCTTGACACAACCAAGAAGTTAAGAGATTTCTTTACCATCACGGATCTGAGGATAAGACTGCTTAGGCCAGCAACTGGAGAAATATATGTAGATGAGCAACACCTGGCACGCTACTTTTATGCAATTTCAGACATAAGGGTATATGGAAGGTAAGAGAATATATACCTTTAGAAACAGAGGCATGTATGTTTGGTTTTAGAGGTTATTCAAAACTGTTTATGTCCCCAAATGTGACAACATTTTCTGCCAGGATATGTTGATTAGAAATCTGGCTCAGTTGAAGTCTGTATCAGGTCACATTAGAAGTTTCTGACTCAGCAGCACAAAGTCCCGAGTGTTCGCTGTGACTAGCCTGGGATCTTGAGCTCTAGGTCTCATGAGCAGGATATTAGCAGTTTCTTAGTTGGCTCAGGAATTCACCCTGGCATTAGGACATTTTCTACTTTTTTACAGTTGGAGCCTCATGTGATGGCAGTTAACTAAAAAGAGATTCTGTTTCATCCTTTACTTTTTCAGGCCTTTAATGTAAGCTGTGATTGATACAGCAGCCCTTGCTTGGACCCTTCCCGCTAGGTTCAACTATGAACTGCCTGTGAACAAGGAAGGCAGAAGAGATTAGAGTCCATTCCTTTTACTTTAATTAGTTCTAAATGCAGTGAAGCTGAAGTAAAATGGAAAAAAAACAAGAGTGTTTTTGAGAGACTGATTTGAATATAACAAAGATGAATACTTAGCTGGGTTCCAGACAAACAGTCCCTCTGGGGCAAGCAGTGACTGGTATCAGGTGCCGTAGTCCCAAAAATAATAACTGTGCAATGACATTCCTGTTGGGAAATTTTCTTCCCAACTCAAACTAGCAATTGACTGATGACCTCAAGCAGGAGGGTGATACTGCTTACATGTGTCTTGGATGCCAATTTGTTCAGAAGAAAAAAATGGGAGCTTCTCTATTAGCAATTCACTCACCTCTGTAATGTACCTTTTCCTTCTCTTCTGTTTCTTCAGTAGAGAGTTCACATCTTCCTTTTGAAAATATATATATATTTTTTTAAGAGAAGCTAAGTATCAAAACAAACAGAAAAGCTAATGTATCTTGGAAGGCCAGGGAATTTTTTGCAGACGCAAGACTGAGTGGAAAAAAAAAATAAGAGACAGTGATTATATAAAACACTACTGACTATTTTTATTACTCTTGTAGTGAGGTTGTCATTTTCTACCTCTTTTATACAAGCCTTTCATGTTTATAAGCATTTCCATATTGCAAAAATTGATACATAAAGTCAAAATAGAATCAAATTACTGTGATGTAATATATTGAAAAATATTCCTCTAACTTTATATAAAGGGAGAATTGATGCCTCATAGAGATTTGAATGTATAAGCACTTTTGCAGTGTTGATATATTTTTATATGACATCAAAATACATCTCTTAGGACTGTAGATTTAGCAAGTAGTTACAATCTTCTGTGTCCACACCAAATACATACGCATACCTACAGAATCACTAATTGAATGTGTGAAAGCGTAAGATAAATATTGCTGTTTTAAGAATTCCTATTGTAACTCTCATTAGTTACATTGTAAATTATTTTTCAGACGTCTCTTGAGAGGGCTAAGTGGATTATGGGCAGCTTAAGATACTGTTTGAAATGGTTTAGTAACATTAGCCTCAGTATATAAAAAATAACACATATGTTGTATTTAATGTGTATCTTTTCTCCATTGGGCCCCACATAGGTTAGCTCTGCAGAGGGATCATATCAAAGCTTGGGATTTGAAGGGCCTTTATTCTTTAAGGAAAAGCTGCTCCCCATCTGAAAACCCATTTGGAGCTTAGTCTGACTTCAATTAGACTATCAGTACTTTATCAAAGAAAGCATCTGAAGGATTAAAAAAGAGTGCATTGCATGCAAATTAGAAACAGAAACCTTCTGAGCACATCTGGGGCACAACAACCTTGTGAAAAATTATCTATAAAAATGAAGCGTGACTGTACAGAGAATTTATCTGATGCTTATGCTTGTTGTCTAAATGCTGCAGTAATTGGACACATGCTTTAAAAGAAATATCTGATGTGTAATAGTATCTCACTAGATTAGATTCATGTGAATTCTTATCACTCTTCTACTAATGAGAAGAACAGCTCTTTAGGGATTCGGTGGCCTTTCCTTCAATATGTAGTGAGCTCTCCTTGTTAAAGAATTTATGGACTTGGTTACTGCTAGGTAGCTGTGGGGCTGCAGCGCACAGCCCCTGATTATTTAGTTGCACCAAAGGTAATTTGTGATAGGCCAATTGTCACCCAGTTTTAGGTATTTTTGGTCTCCTACCAGAAACCTTATAGGCCCCCCCAGAAAAAGTCTCCAAATCAGCATTTATAGTCATATGCCCTGAGCGTGGGAACATGATGGAGGGGAGCAAGGGTTACCAGGGGTTTTGTGCTGCTCTTTCTGATTCATCTGAGCTTACCAGCCATTGCAGGTTAATTTAGGATGCTAACTGGATATTAAGTTGCAAATTGATTTATTTATTTTTCTTTGCTACAATGTTTCATATTCTGGGCTTTGAGACCTAGATATTTATATACATTTAGTAAAGCTAGACTAGACTATTCCATGAGGATGGGATAGAAAAGGACCTTACCGAGGTGATTGACATGGTGGATGAGTGATGCTAGCAGACACTTTTTAAAGCTAGTCCTTTTACTGAAAAAAAAAGTAACCTGTAGGTTAAATATAGTTAAAATCACCAAAGCTCATAATAACATATTTCTTAAGGCAGAATAAAATCTAATATTTTTTTTTCACATCGTATTTTAGGGATCAATGACAGTGAAAAGCATTGCTCTTAAAGCTACCATATTTAGTATACAAGATGCTGGAGTGGTTAATACTTCACAACAAATTATAGGTAGTCTGCTTAATATAAGGTTTGTCATTGCTTTGGATTTTGGTGTAAAATAAGCCTGATGTATATTGCATTAGAGGTGAAAGCCTGTGTACTCTCAATGAACACCTTACATCCTCTATTACCACCTGTTTATTCATCTTCAATTTACCACTTCCATTGTGTATGTCTTAAGATGATGAAAAAAAGGAAACATGGCTGTTAGCAATTTCAGCAGCCCCATTGTGCTCACATTATTCACGAAACCTAATAATCCACATGAACTAATTCTGACTTACTGATGGTCTGCTTCACTAAATCAGGGTGATTTTTTTCTAGTGAATAATGGACGATGTAGTGTGCCAGTACCTTAATTAAAGAGAGCCTCTCTTAGTCTTGATCTCATTTTAATTTACAGGGTAATACTACAATAATATCACTAATGGAAGGTACATTAAAGGGCATCAAGTAGCATTAACTGTATTAAATTATGGCACTTGTGTTAATTAACTGCTGAAGCAAGATGGTCCTAACGGCTAGAAAGGTCGACTAATGCATAAATAAAAGTCTTCTGGGATGGGAAACCAAGAAAGAGCAGACATTTTTCCCCTCATCTGGCCTTGCTGCAGAGAATCGGAGGATGCCCTGAGTGGTAACCTCAGGAAGGTTTCTCTCACTTTGCTGCCTACAGAGGTGGCCTGGACTGTCTGTGAGCTCTGCTTGTCTGCCATTCCATATGAAGGACAGTCCTGGCAGTAAGCTCTGAGGCACAGCTCCCTTTTTTAACATTTATATTTTTTGTAGGAGACTTTCACTAAAATGCTGATAATAATTCCTTTGAAGTCAAGCAAAAGGTTCCTAGCAGATTTTGGATCAGGCTGCTAAAAGTTTAACCGTATTCATTCCAAAGTATTTTTGCTTTGACTGTTATATTATCAGTGACGTGTACATTTATACACTGTAAATTAACTGTAATTCAGGCTGCTAGTAAAAAACATTGCCCCAGTGGGTGACAGAATGACTAGCTGGCTGAAACAAATGATCTTATTGTGTTTGGGTGATTAGGTTTTGATCTAAGAGCCACTAGTTTCCTTCTGACACCAGAATATCCAGCTTCTGTACAATGTTATTAAGCCCTTTGGAATTTATTTTTATACTCTTCTCGCCTTGAAGCTTCTATATTTAAGCCCCAGGGTTTTCTGACCCTGTCTCAGCTACGGTTGCTGAGAACAGCAATAGAAACCTCTAACTCACAGTACGCAAGTGAAAAGTATCCTCGGTTTTAACAGTTTCTTGCTCTCACATTATCTGTTCTAAATTTAAATCCATCTCAGAATTACTCTGAAGGAAAGCATATTTGCTGCTTAGGGGGTTGGGGCTTTTTTGTCTTTTTAATCAGCCTGCCCCTCCTGTCAGCTGTGACCCCGAACCCCTCAGTATTGCTGTGGTGGGTGGGGGGTAGGTGAGGACCCTTCCTCTTAAAAAGAGCTGATCTGCCCCCCTGAGTCGGGAGTCTGCACTGCAGCCTTCACTGAGAAGGCTGGGTTGTACCAGGTTTCATCCACTGGTTTATTCTACAGATCCATTCTATGGATGGATTAATTGGATTAAATCTGTATGTTACTCTGGCATACACTTGACAACGCTGTAATAATATCCCTCTCTAATTTACCCAAAAGCAGAACTTTGCCCCAGGGAAGTGGTAATATGTAGAAGTGCTTTAGTTTTATTTATAATAGAAAATGTTTTCATTAATGTTCAGCTCAGAACCAGACCATCAATATGAAGATATGTAGGCTTCAAGCTTTTAAAGAGATAACAACATTCTTGTTTCTAGTATTTATGTACCATACTTGAATACTCTTTGTTTTACGAGACCACTTGCATAAGCAGCTTGCTCTCCTTTGAGATTTGCACTAGTATTCAGAGGGAATCTAGCAGTTTCTCCAATTAAATTATGAACTCATTAGAGAACAGGGAAGAAAAAGAAATGTATGCATTTAAGAGCATGTCAATTTATCTTTAACTCCCAAGTGCAATTAGCTTTTTTAATATATCTACTGTAATATGTCACTAAGGAAAATAGTCCTTCATTTTCTGTAAACAAATCTAGGATCATCAGGAATTGAAATAATTAAATGGTCAGTGTGTTTATTCACACATGAGCAGCCTCCAATGGTTTACTCAGTACAAGTGTCCTGGGTGGTTTTTACTCCTGCCCATGTTCAAATAATACTGGTTTCCACCCTCCGTCCTGGTGACACAGGTCACAGCTCAGAGTTGTCGCAGTCTTGTGGTGACTGGAAGGGGAGCAGAGCATTAGAGTCTGGACGGCTGACTAGGTTTCTAATTCTGCCATATACTTTTGAAACTAGTGGATTTAAATCACCATGTTTCACTCACCACCTTTGCTCATTAGCATTTGATCATTTTTCTTGGCTCATTTTGCAAGATGTCAAGTATTTCCATACTGATCTCCCCCAGCTGTCTTTCAAGGAAGCTCAGTATTGTGCAGGATCAGGGTGTTTGAGGAGAGGCACCAAGCCTTTTTGTAGTATAATTCATTTTGCCATTGAACATTAAAGGAGTAGAGATGAAACTCCTGATGAAAGAAATGGGAATTTTTCTTTCTGCATTACTTTGTATGCTGAAAAGCTATCCAAAGAGCCTTTCTGAATAAATTCAGTGATTCCAATATCTTGCAGAAACTTTCTTTCCTTTAAGCTTTTCATTTCAAAAGGGTTCAGTTTAATGCAAACGCTGAAATAAGCTTAAGGATCTCCTGGATCACATATACAAATGCTTCTTGGCACAAGAAGCATCCTTCAGGTTGAAGTTAAAGCTGAAGTGATACAATATATTATCTTCTTAAAAGTTTAAAAATTTCCAACTATTTCACAAGTAACAGGAACTACCAACTGGTAGGGCTTTTTTTTTTTTCTTTTGTTTTTTAATTGAACATTCTGATCCTTTCCATGGGTACCAGCTTGGTGAGATTGCTTGCTTTTAGTTTTGTCCGTCTCAGTACCTAAATACATGTGTTTAGGAGCTGATTTTTCCTGGATACTCCTTACATGTCCAGTACCTCTGAAGGTTGTAGTTGAACCCAGAATATCCATGTGCTTCTCTTGACACAGGTGATGTTTTTCTCTCTCCGTTAATCTTTTTTGTTAGTTGTAATAAATGAGCCATCATTCAGCTGTGATGCAGGGAAATATTTGAAACTAAGAGAGTTAACTTTGCTCCCTTTCCCCTTATTTCCCTCTAGTACAGCCCTGTAGTAAATGCTGTGTATCACTCCCTACACGATATGAGAAGTTAAGTATTGAAACAAGAGACCAGACCTGATACTGGTTTCAGATGCCATCCTGTAAATTGGGATTACGTTCAGTGAAGTTAGCCATATTAAACAAATGGGTTTCCAATGTGTTCATGTAGGAAGAGTGAGGGAAAACAAGTGATGGAGAGGAAGGGAGGACAGAAGGAAGGAAAGAAAGAAAGGAGGGAGGACAGAAGGAAGGAGGCTGACCCAGCTTCTGTTTAAAAGAAATGAGAGAAAAACACACCTCTCTCTTTTCATCTTCTCTCATCTTCATATAATAAGGCTCATGTAAAGCAGGACAGTTCTGCTAAGTCCAGTGATTCAGTCACATGGAGACACCCATTCAGAAAACCGCAAAGTGAATTAGTAAAGGTCAAGGTCTAATAGTCTCATTACACAGGGTCTGTGAGAACCCTTCCTCTCCTTCGCTCCTGAGTCCATCCCTGGGATTAATGGGTCTTAGCAGAACTAGTGCACAAAGGGAATCATCATGGTTCTTACTTGACCACAGCAGGTTGTACTGCAAATGAGTTGGCACCAAAGATCCTCAGTAAAACACAGGTAAAACAACAGATTAAGTTTTCAACACTGCTGTAATTCTGTTTTCATAGAATATAGTCTTGTTCGTGGAAAAGTAAGAAAAGAGCTACAGAAAAAAATGGCGATGTTGTGAATTTAGCAGGCAGTAATATGGCCAGGGAAGAGGAGACGAGGAGTTATGCTGCAGGTACCATTCCCAAGAGAAAGTCTGGCTGCTGACACATTCAGGAAAGCATAGTGTTAGCAGCAGCCCTTTGCAGGACAACGGGCTGTTTCCTGGTTAGGTTCACGGGACATGGTAGAAACGAAAGCATGTTGAATGGCAAGAGGCATTCTAATGACGTTAGGCGGGAGCAGCAACTGGAGAACTTCTTGATATATTCCTGTATGAGACCACCTTTAATTATTGCAACACACTGAGTCCTTGGGGGCCTTAGAGTCTGTCTATGAACAGCATCTGGTTGCTTACACAACAGTTCATCCAGACTTCTAAGCAAGTAGCAATTAACAAAAAGGAATGATTGGTATGATTTTTATGCTGGAAATGCTTCCATACTCTGGAGTAACATAGTTGTACTTCACTGATGATTATTTTGACATTTCTGGCGTGATGACCGCTGTTTTAAAATAAGCCTAAAAACAAACAAAAACATTTCAGGAAGAGGCTGATAATCTGTAGCTTTGTACTGTGGGTTAAGGCTGACCAGGCCCTGAGATGTACTATGGATAATGCAATACATATGGTACATATGCATGCCTGTATCCCAGTGCTGGAGGGCAGTTTTCTAAAGTTACTTCGAACACTTGAGTCTATCCTCTGACTTTGATGTTTGCACAAATGTCAATAGTTGCCTGCTCCTTCCTTGTAACTCCCTGGAAGACCTTGTAATTCTTTTCATTTTCACCCTTAAATCCATTTTGTCTTTATGGGAACTATACGGAGTGTCTTTCCTCTGTGCCATGCGCTATCCCCGCTTCCACCCTCTCTAGATGTGTGTTGACCTGTAATATGACCAGTATCTAATATATTAAGATTTATAAAGTACTTTGAAATACACTTAAGAAAGATTGGTAGAGAAGCACAGTGGATTGTTACAATCTGTGTTCCCTGCACCACTACTCATAAACAGGCATGTAACAGGAGTACCGATACAAATGTTAACGATAGCAATGCTGTCCCGATGACAGAGGGACACGGTGGTTCATGTTTAACTGCCATCAGTATTTCTGTTACGCTGCACATTAAACCTATTAACAACCAAAAAGATAAAAATTACAATAAGGATATATACGTTGAGATATGCGTCTTCACACTCAACTAATTAGTTGCCATCGACTGTTTTCACTTTGCTCGGTGACATGTGGTGTATAAATCATTTCAATATGTTAAATGCAAATTGTTGGTAATAGGGTAACCATCTGCTCACTGTTGGAAAGTTAGCAGAGGAATGTAGTAAGCTGTACTTCTAATAACGATGCTAAACTCACATCCCTGAAATACCAAATATCTAAAAACAGCTGCCTCCACTAATGCCAACATTACTAATACGTCTCTTACCCTTTTCATTTTCAAAAGTAAACCACATATTGTAAGAGGTAATTTTGTTCTTCAGCATGAACTTGACTTCAAGGCTAACGTCTGTAACAGCAATGTGAACCACCGTATCTCAGAGTCTGATCTCTTTCTTAGATTATGTTGAGTGCTTTTGAACAGCCAATAAATAATCAGGCTACCCACTCTTCTCAGGACATCATTCCGTCCACAAATATAATTAAACTCTCTTCCTCCCCCAACCCCTGCTGCCAGGCCCTTTTTCAGGGATGACATTATTTTGTAAGTGATAGATAGTTGGCACATTGCTGTCTGGTAACGTATTACGCTAGAGACCATCAAAGAGTGCCTTCCATCTAATAACCTCCCATGCCCTATGAGTGTTAAAGATCACCACTGCAAAGAGGGATCAATTATTTTGCCACAGACATGTATTATCAGGGGCTGTCACATACCTTCGTAATGAGCATTTCTGGGTACCCAAGTGACAAAGTAATGCATTGGAAAATTAGTAGTGGGACAAGAGTGAAGGACTGCCTGCCAAAGTTGAGGCTGTGCCTTCAAGCTAGAGCAGCTCCTTCTCTCCTTACCCATTCAGTCATCTGCTGGTCAGGGTCACTATCACAGTGCTGATGTGCTGGCTCCCCCATCAGTAATATATTGCATTATCACTTATCAGAGAGATTAATATGTTCCTGTACTGAATTCCCAAGATGTGGCTCTCAGCATTAAAGAAGCTGAGGAATAAATTTGGCTCTCACTCTCTGAATGGAAAAGAAGTTTGCGATTTCATCAAAGTCAAATGCCGTGGCTTTCTTAAGCCACGTTGGGAGGGAGGGTTTGGTGTTTGTTTGGGGGGTTACATCTGGCATGGCGGTGTCTGATTTAAGATTGTATTTCGAGGGAAGCACCTGCAGGGGACAAGGCTGCAGGAGAGCTCATTAGCCTGGCGGTTTCTCAGCCCCAGGATGAATTACAGAATAAGATGCTTGCTCTACAGGGTCTCAGAAACCTGTGGCTTTGTGTAGGTGAGCTGTCCTGCAAAGCTTTCCAAGTTTAAAAAAAAATATTACAGAGAGACATTTTTGTGCAAACACATTTTCCTTCGTTGCCTTGCAAGAAAAGAAGTGCTGGCTGAAGGCTGAACATATTTGGTGACTCCATTTTGATTCACAGTGAACACTTGCCTGTTTCAAAATGGGGTGTCTGCACTTTAAAGTTATCTGGAGCGTTTATAGACAGAGATGGTGTGATGAGCAGCACTTTATAATACCTCAAAGGCATGGTGCCAGAGCTGGGAATTTGATAAGCCAGGGTCCTGAATTGGATTCCAGCAATGGTCACAAGTTTTAGGAAGCTCTCATTTGAAATTGCAAGCAGGGGAAAACCAGGATTCTTTCTCTTTAATTGCATTAGTTTTATTGAACTGAAGCATTGCTTCAGTTCCCAGAACACTTTATATATATTTTAATGCAAGTTACCAGAGACAGAACGCTTGCAGGAGCGTTTATTGTTTCTGACTTTTATATTTGGTAAAATTGATTTTACTCATTTTCCCATTTAACTCTCTCGTGCATTAAGAATCTTTAGACTTTGGGATGGTGTTTACTGAAGTCATCATAAACATAGTAGTTTTAGCACCTTTGATTTGGTAATGCTTCTGTAGTGCTTTTGTTTAGGCCTGTTCAGAAAAGCCAGGTCAAACCACGTGAATGTGAACAGGAGTCCAGGAACCTCTGGTAGCCTTTTTGCGGGAGACGGAACATGAAATTCATTCCCTCAGTAGCGGATCCTTTAGTTTATTTGATGTATGCTACTAGAGTTCACTGGGACACAAATGGCCTGTTCATCAGAGACTTCCCATCTGTTGTTTTGGGGGGAAAGGAAGGGTCATTTGGGAGGTTTGGGTTTTTTTAACCTTACTTACTTTGGCTGTATTTTTATAGCCTCATCACATTTTAATTAGCTCTAGATCTTCTCATTGTATTTATTGAACTGTGGGCCACTTCTTCCCTTACTTAGAGGTAGGGGTGTTGATCTTGCCATGCAAGCACAACCAGGAATTGACTTGAAAAAAAAACATTCCAAAAAATTATCATTCCTGCCCCCCAGTTGGAGCACAGCAGGTCCCACAACCTTCTGCACCGGCGAGGGAGCAGAGCCAGCAGGAACAGGGTGCAGCGATGGCAGCTGGGACAGGGGACAGAGCTGTGATATGAGAAGGCGTCTGTTTTGTCAGTGACCCACTTTGGGAAGTCCTCCTTCCCTCGTCCCACACCCTGCATACCTCCAGCTGCTCATTTCTCACTGTCTTCACTTCTCTTTTTGGTGATCATCACTCCTTCAGTTGTACCGCATGGGGAGTCACTGCCCTTGTGGCTCAAAGAAGGAATGGAAACCTTCGGCAGGAACATCTCAATTTACAATGAAAAAGTAAACCTATTATACTTCATCAATGCAGAAAATTGCTTATCATTTAACAAGCTTCATTAAAGATACTGTGCTTGTGGAACCGTGCCTCCCTTCCTTTGAATACCCCTGAAATAATTCTTTCAGCAGGACAGCAAAACAGCAAGGAGCCAGTTACATTTTTAATCACTTGTGTCCCGTAGGAATTGCAGTCTGCCAGCAAGGGCAGCTCCTTCCCCTCTGCAACACAGGAGAAGAATTAAAAGATGGGAAGCTGTGTTACCCGAATGGTGTGTTACAGTTATTAATGAGCTAAAGATCAAACAATCTGACTGTCATTAACTGCTAATATTCTGCTACTGAACCCAATTCACAAGCTAGATCTGGGGAAAAAAAAAAAAGGAAGGGTTCATCCCCTTTTTCCATTTGTTTTTTTCCTTAATGGTTAATGGACAGTGGAGAAACAGTTGGATGAAAGGAATAGGGAAAAGTAAAATAACATTTAATTTCTCCTCTACTGTACGTATCTCAAAAGAAAATTTCAACAGTGTAGAAGCCTTACACACCCAAACTACTTTGCATCATTTTACCTTCTTATCTGGTAGATCAGTCACTGCAGAAGTAACCCTCAACAAGGTGATTCTTTCCAAGATTCATCCTTTCAGGTGAATGGCAGCAACAGCCTTAGTTCTGACATGTACAAATATCTCATGTTTTAGACTTGATGTCTTAAAATATACATCTGGACTTTTTTTTTTTTTTTACAGATACAGAGTTGCTATATTGAGAGATCAGATTCTGAAATCTCTCTTCATCCCAATGGCTAGTTTTGGAGACTTAATGCAGACTTTGGATTTTATGGTCTATACATTTGTTTGTTTGTCTGTTAATGCTTCATAAAATATACATACTTTAAATAGGAGAGACGCAGGAGAGCAATACCACCAGAATGACAAAGACTTGCATGTCTCGATTCCAAAAGCAGGTGAAGTATACAATTTTAACATAGTTCATTGGTTTCCTCACTGTACAGTCATACCCAGGTTTTGACTAACAAGTGCACAATTAGCGTGTGGCTGACATTTAGCTTGCCTGTGTGTTGTGGAGAGGAGATACATATGCTCTAAAGGCTTCATACAAAGAGCATCATGTTAGATTTTTAGAGGTATTTGGCATTTAAAATGAAACCACCTAAAGGTGCTTAGTGCTGGCTCTTGGAAAAAAATGGGGATTTTGTAAATTTTGACTGTGTTTTATTATACTGGGACTTTTGAAAAATCTCTTGCACATATCAGGACCACCAAAAAAGAGCTTACTCCCAGAGGAAAGATTCTGCAATTCAAAATGGGCTGAGTATAGGCTGTAATCTGAGAGGCCTTTTGGAGTGTTGTGCAAATATTGCTGCAATAAAAACACAATTAATAGAACATAAAGTCCAGTCTCAATGCCCTGTATACAGGCGCTTCCTCCTAATTCCTACCACAAAAATTGTGTACTTTTTTTATATCCTCATAGAAAACCAGGTTTGAAAATTCAGCTGCTATAACTGCATTAGGCAAACAGGAAAGGGAAAAATTGCTGTGAGGCGCAGGAGAGACTTTATCCTAAGAAGCTTGTAGGCAGCAGCCCAGGGCACTTGTCCTGCCTCGCAGCTGCAGGAGCGGGTGCCACTAACACTGAGAGGGGGGCAGCTCTTTTGTCACAGGTGTTATCAGAGCTTGCAGTCTGCAGCACATGTACCTCAAGAGAAGCCTGTTACAGACCTTTTTTTCCCTTATTTCATCAAGTTCTTTATCTTCAGAGGTACATTAGCACCTGAAAACCCAGAGATTGTCATAAAGGGGTAAAACAGACAAAACATGGAAGTGATTTGCATAAGGAAAAAAAAAAAAGGATAAAAATGTTGTATTCTGAAGGCTATATTCAACTTCTGTTACAAGAAGCTTGGACAGGTGCCAGCAGCTTGTTCCCTTTGTGATATGATTATATGGCCACTAAGTCATTTGGTTCAGTCAATTTGCTGTATATCATGGTAAAACTGTATATAGCAGAAAATCCACAAAGTTCTGCCCTTTTCCTCTCCTGAGGCTTTCTTTTTGCCCAAAGTGAAAGCAGAGAACAGCTTTAACAAGATCTGGGGGCACTGCTCAGTCCTTGTGTAATGCTCCCATCCTGGCTTGTGTAGGTCAACAGGAGGAGATGCTGAGCAGGCATGAGAACGATGAGGAAAGACAATGAGCAGTAATGGTGGGGACAGAGGTCATGACTGCTGAGGGCCCCATCCTAAATCCCAGTGGAGCTGCCTCCTTCCTTCTCCTCTGCAACTCTCTCAGTGTCTGAGGGAGAGAACACAGCACTAAAACAAGACACAAGCACTAACTCCTTCATGCCCAGAAGTATTACTTACAAAAATATTTCCTAACAAAATGGCCATTATCCTTCTTTTCTTGTTTTTTTTTATTGGCATAATTCAGGAAGTTTCTGATAATTATGCCCAAGTTCATTCAGGATAAAGCTCTGTATCATGCGAGAGTTCTTGTTAGGATCCTGTTAGGGCACCTTGTCTCTTCCTACTCGTCAGGTCTTCAGGACAGATCCCCCTTCTTTTCAATGGATGGCAACTCTCTGTCAGCATGCAAACACAAAACAGTTCATTTTGAACAGCAATCTCCTTAAGTCCATGCCCTGAAGAATGCTTTAATTCAAGGAATCTGTTGTTCACCATCTGACTGTCTATGCCCTGAACAGGATCCTGTCCAATCTTGCTAGACCTGTTCCTTGTAATAAGTTGCCGCTTGAGAAATAGATGCTGTATTAATGACCTCTTCTTTTTTTTTTTTCCCAAATATAGGCTCTTTCTTTACCTGCATCTATTAGTTCTCAAGTGTTGTTCACAGAGCTATGTATTATATTTAATTTGTATATATATATATGCATAGGTTTTACTTCCAGATTAGCTCAAACATCGTTTGAGAACAGCAACTGCCTGTACATTTTCCATTGGAGTTTGAGGCTGAGGAAGCCTGCTTGACATTTCAGGGGAAACTGAAAAGTTTGTATGGGATTTTAAAAGCTATGTTATGCAAGATGGAATTGCAAAGGTTTGTTCTTCAGTATAAACATATACTGATTGTTTTTGTCAGCAGTATTTCACAATTTGCTTCCCTCTATGACAGCCTTACATTATTCATAACTTGCAATCTATTCCTTAAATTTTCAGTTATAAGAGTTTCCTGGTGGGGGTCACAGGATATGAAGGGAAGTATTGATTTGAAACATTTGAAATATAAATGAAGTTGTTCAGTTGTTCTGGTACATGGAATACTATAGTCACTGGATCAAATTCGACCTCCCAGCATGTTCGTTTTCATAGACAACAAAAACATGTTCCCAACCCCTCAGTGGACAGTGCAGCTCAGCTCTAGCCTCTGTCTGAACGTTCTTTGATTTACGCAGTATTTGTTGAAAACAAACATGAAAAATACATGTTTCAGTGCACTCAAGGGCCAAAAGTGATCACTATTTTATTCTAGTCTGAAAGTAGGTCAGAATCTTAAGACTTTACTTTGAAACTACCAGTTCTTTGTCACTTAAACTTATGGAATAATATCAAGCAGTATCATCAACCCCATTTCACAAAGACATACACAAAGTCTCTTGTCCCATGTCACGTGAGTTTGGGGCTAAGGCAAGTATTAAACCCAGTAACAGACCTGTTTTGGTACTGGGGGAAAACCAGTCAGTGTTGGTGGTGCTGTGACAGGCAGGCGTATGTGCATGTCTATGTGTGTCTCCTGCTCACTGCTCCAAGGCCAATGCCACAAGCCAGATCTCCTTTCCCTTTCCCTGTCTGAGGTCTAAGAGCTCCTTTCCATCTGCAGCTGACAAGTGAGTAGGACTGTGTAGCTCTGGCTACCCGCCTCTGAGAAGACCAGGTCATCCATTAGGAGTCATACCCACAGACCATCTATTCATTTACTACATTCAGATTTTTCTTTGGTAGAAAGCCAGTAAATTTGACCCATGATATCATCTATCTCAAGCTTTCTAATACTAAAGAGCATTCATAATTTTCCCATGTGTGTGTAATTCTGACTGTATAATACCGACTTTAATAAAGCATAATAAAATGTTTGCAGAATCTAGCCAATTTAATGGCTTCAAGATAACAGTAAGTAGTGTTTATAATTAAACAGTAGTTATATGGTATTTTTCAAAAAGAAAACAAGCTTTCTCGATATGAATTCAGCAACTGAAATACAGTAGGTGAAAGAAAAATTGTTTTCCCAAATTAAAAAAAAAAAGATACAGTTAGAACTTTATTTCCTGAACCACTTAAAATTAATCCCAGCAAATATTTTCATTGTGTTGTGTTATTATAAAAGCAGGGCTAAAAAGAAGATGACACAATAGCTCTTTTTCAGTATCTAAGTTAGCTATAGGATGCTAAGTTGCTTTTGGCATACTTCAAACACTGCGCAGAGACACAAACTGCTCACTTTCCATCTAGTTTTCTTCAAGAAAAAGGATTAGTATTTTTGAAGTATAAATTATTCACAGAAGAGACTTCTATCAAGGATGGCTAAAAGTATCTTCAGAATTCAATCCACATTAATAAATACTTTTGACTAATATTTTTGAAAATTCAGAAAAAGCACAGTTTTTCCTTTGGAAATATTTTTGTTCAAAAATTGTCAAAAAAAAATCTAAAAAGGGATTTAAAACCTGAAAATAAAACTGCACATTTCATTTGACACAAATGATTTTTTCCCCCCAGTTTTTTTCAGTTCAGTCAGCGAACTGAAAAATCAATTATTCGCATGGCTCTACTGGCAAATAATTCTTATCAGAATAATTCCAGAGGGGATTATTCTGTGACAAGGAGCTTATATTGTATGGAATTTAAAAGTTAAAAAATTGAGGCTAGCATGATAAACAATGAGAAATGTTCTGTTCACTTTTCCGAATTTTCTCTTTCAAATTATGACCTCCAATTGGGATGAAAAACTAAAAGAGAAAAAGGAAAAAAGAGAAACAAAAAAAGATCTATATATTTTAAAGTGGATTAGATAATAAGAAGCCAGTTCCCAATTATTCTAGATGGAGCCGTGAGGCCTAAGCATTTTGAAAATCAACCCTAATGAAACACAAGAAAACACCAGAACAGAACCACTTTTGAAATATTTAGTCAGCTTCATTCTCTCTGAATGCTTCTTTATGCACCCTCAACTTTGATAGTTTATTCATTAATACCTCGGAACACACTCCAGAAAAGAATATAGCTGCCTCGTGCCTTATAATTATCCTTAAAGTTCAAGTTCAGCAACATGATTTTTCAAAAAGAGATCAATTAACCTGGCCTTGTAGTGAGTACATTCTTGTCCTTCGCCTTTATGAGAAGCATCAAATGGAGGTGCCATCAGGACTCAGTGGAAAGCAGTGGCTGGGACGCCGGGCCTCGCGCACGTCGCAACCTGCCCGGTGCTTCTCTTTCTGGTAACGATGGCGGCAGCACTGCAGAGGGAGAGAGGTGATTCGAACTCCTTCAACTCAGGTAACACGTAGAAGTAATACCAGCAATAACCAGCAGAACAGCAAAACCCTGAGGGGGGGGACAGCAGGACATAGTTTACCTCTGTAAAAAGGCGCCCTTCAGAGTGGTTGCAGTGATGATTCTTGGGCAGTGGCTTCTGTGCAGACAAGGAGCAAAGTATAAGCCTGAAAAGAGAAATATTGAGCTAGTTCTGAGAATCTACTGTTAGTTTTGGGCTAGGCTGTGTATTCACAATTCAAAAGTATTTTACATATTTATCTTTTAAAAGTAACTACCAAGGGGACAGGCCACTAAATCATATGTCTGGATTGTCCAAAGAAAAGAGCCTGAATTACGTTTTTGCTACACCCTCACTTATCCCACTGGTTTTCTTAAATGTTCAGTCTATGCCTAGACATCTCATAGCGATATTGAAAATTAAAGTGTGTTTTTATCAACAATTGTTTACCTTCCCCCCCGCCATCTCCTGTAAAACAAGACAGATAAAAGAAACGAAATCTGGTTTTGAAGTACATGTCTTTTTAAAGCACTTAAGTCCTGGGCTTTTCAGGGACTGTTAGATTGTGTGTAACTATATTAACAGAACTGGAACTGGAACAAGAACTCAGCCTTTGTTCTTTATGTGTGTTTTATTGCTGGTTGTGCATGTTGATGGTAACACCTAGAGCAAAAGGTAGCCAAAATATGTAGCAAAAACCCCCAAGGGTATGTTCAATATTCCTTTTCTCTTTGAAGAAAAGTCTGACTTCTTTCTGGCAGTTTTCAAAGAGAGGTAAGTGGGGTCTCCTAATCAACCGCCCAAAGGTTTCCTGCTGTCTCCTACCTCTTGCTCTGACTCGGCTTCTCTGGCACGTCCCGCATGGCTCTGGCTGCTGCAGGAGCCTGCCCAGCTGGGTGTTTCATAGGAGCCACCATCAGCTGGGTTGAACCAGCCACTCTGACGGGGTTAGACAACCTCTGTAAATGATTCTGCTTTGCATCTGCTTTTCTCTGAATGATGACTCATTTTCTTCTTGGAAACAAATCTTTCCATGTCCTCTTGTGCTCGGAAGGGAGGTGGAAGTCCCCTCAGGACTTTGTTTGATGTGTAAAATCCTCTCATCTACAGACATAAACTTAACAAGCGGGCTTAAAAGCAGAGCTGGTCGCAGTAGATACCTATCAGAGAACGAGCAGCAGAGAAGGTTCCTCACTAAATCCTCATACCAGGATCCACAGAAAGGCCTTTCCTGTTACTGACTACAGAAGGAACGGGACTGAGCTAATCATTGTGTTAAAGCTGTCAGAGAGGTCTCACTTTTTCAAGCAAAACCTGTTGTCCAAGAGTAGAGGGAGTGGGCTATTCTGTACCTCGTCTGTGCCTCTGTGCAGGGGTCCTGCCCTAAGGGCCGCTGCAGTTGCATGGGGGACTGGTCCTCACTAAGCGCAAAGGGGCACCCAGGTGAGGACAGCAGCGGTGGCTGCTCCTGCACCGAGTTAGGGCTTACATTGACTGCTCCTCCCAGGAGTATTGCTCAGAGTAGCCCAAGGCATATTTTCTCTCCCTCGGGGGCAACCTGTAACAGCCCATACCCTGCTCTTCCATATATAGAGTCCCTGCAGCAGTAACTACTAGGGGCACATTTGAGCCTTTAAATGAGTCCATAGGAGGTCCCTTAAACAGAAATGCTTTAAAATCTTTTGAAAAGAGCAGCAGATGTACTGCTTCACAGAACTGGCTTCCCTGGCGTTGAATTCTGTGCGCACCATGGATATTTTTATGCTCCTTTTCTCTATTATAGTCCTCAAAAAGTTACTGAAATCAGTATGAAATTAACCTTGCTTGTTTCTCACATTGCAGAAACGTTGCTCCCCTGAGAATGGCTCATGAGAATACTTTATTCCCTACTGGGACACAATAGGTACTACATCCTGAGTCTTTCTGCGAGCTTAAAGTAAAGATATTTCTGCTTTGGCTAGGTCTGTCCAACATTAATTGTGGACACAAATTTGTAACAGCCCACTTGGGCTATCGCCACATGCGAGAATAAAATTTTTCCCATTGCAGAGATTTTTGAATGGTATTGTAAGCATGTCCACTTGGATGGTAATTTAATGACCACAATTTTAGACCTCCCACACAACAAATTGTTCCTTTTCAGTGTTGTGCTGGGAAAAAGAATTCAGAGTACCAGCTGGCAGCTGATACTGTGAAATACTACTTACAAATAAAGACAGGAAGTTTGGTGTAATCACTAGCATCTTAGAGCAGCTTTCTTGGGATTGCTGCTGAGCAGATGTAAGACTGGTATTAATTAAATTAAACCCAGAAAAATTGGTCTCTCAATAAACTTAAAAGTGATGATGCACATTAACACAATGCTAGGAATTTCAAATCTAATTTTCAGATTTGTATTGGGAGATAAGAGAAAAGAGAAGAAACAGTGACTCCTAAAGACTTTCTGAATTTCCTTTTTAAATGTGTGAGCTATGAATCTTTGCAGTGATGTATTGCTGCACCTTTCCTCTGAGCTTTGTATGTCATGTTCTTAACGATGTAGCAGGTTGTGGTACAGACTTTTACAACTGCTGTGATATAGTGGTTAAATTCTGCCTGGTGGTATTATAGTGATTAAAATAGAAGGTGTGTCTAGGGTATCTGTTGGTGTGCATTGACTTACTGATAATGACTTACTGCCTGATGGATGGATGGCAAACTAAGGCTGGCTAAGCAGGACGTTGGACAGCAGCAAAAAACATTTAAAATAACAAAAGCTCTGCTTCCTTAATATCCTGGTGGCAATGAGCAGTAGCCAAATCTCAGCCAGCACGCTCCTTAATTTTTTTGCACCATCAGACAATGACAGATAATGCCAAACAGATTGCATTAGTCCAGCTGGTGAATGGAGAACTGCATTCTTGTCCCAGTAGCCCTTTCTCTGATGCAGAACAGCAAGAACCTACCAAAATAATCACTAGTGTTAAGTGATCAGTTGGTAGCACAGGAAGAAACTCTCGTTGTTCATCTTCACCTTAACATGAGATTTTGCTTCCTCTCTGGGAGAGGCATGACTGGCATGGTCCCCAGTTTTGGCATCCTTCAGGTAGATAATAAAAGCTTCCTATTTCTGAGGTTAAAGATTAGAGCAAAACAGACACGTGAACAATGTAAAATACCAGCATCCTACCTTCTGAGCAGCCATGTCCCTAAAAGCACATCACACCTGGGCTCCTTATCCTCCACTGATGCCCAAATTCCATTCCATGCTTGTTCAAGATCTCAGGTCTGACATTTAAAATGATAAAAATATTATCTGCCATTATCTAAAAATACAGCCACCAAGCCTAGGATGATATGAATGAAAACTGGAAATAAATTAGGCCACATTTCAGAGAGTGTGAACTAACATAATTTCATTGATTCTAGAGGAGCCAGATGGATTTACATCAGCTAAGAATCTGGCAAACTGTGTTCACGGGTGAAATTATTTGTGGAACATGCTGCTGGCAAACACTAGCAGATTTCATAGCCACTCTCTTTATTGACACATTTCCTTGAAAACTAATATCTCTGAAGAAAAAGCAAAAATGAGTATTTGGGAAGGGGATGGAAGTTGGTTCTCTACAGCAGCTAACAGCAGCTCCATTTTCAGACATTTATTTCAGCTTTAACACCTAAAGAACATGAAATGAAAATTAGAAAAAGCATTTGGCCATTGCATTTGGATAGGCATATCTAGTATTTAATATTTAGGATAGGTATTTTTTAATGTGGTAAACTGAAATAACTCAGACTCAGAATTAGCTGTTCTGTTCTACTAGGTATAACCATCATTGGATTATTTTTAGACTTTGGAGCTAGGGGACCAAAGTAAATCTGTAAATTTTCAGATCTGTTGGTCTGCAACACTTTTTATCTAGCCAAGAAATCAGAACAGTTCAAATACTTAAATACTGAGGTCTTTTTAAGAGGTTTAATAGTTTACTGCCTCTTCCTTTCCATGTTTGAGTTCTGAGCGTTGCTGATCTAGCCTGTAAACATTTGCAGTTGCCTCTGTTTGCAAGGATGTCATCTAGTAAACTACTGCATTTCAGAAACAATTACAGTTTATTTGGCAAGGTAAGGTTGCTTGTAGCGCTCTGTCTGAAAGGGGTAGGGGGAAAGGAGCAGCAAAGCCGAAAGGACCTGCCCCACTAATGTTTGCCTTCAAAGGGAAGACAGTATGCATCTATCACAACGTACTAATCAGATACAGGCTGAGACAGAAATCGATCAGTAGTGATCCTGTAGTTCTTGTTCCTATTGACCAGCGTTTAACTTGACTGTAGTTCCCATTTAAATAATCAGAATATACAGAAATGTTTGCTAGCGTGTGTACACAATAAATCTTATGTTAATTTAGCGCTTGTGTACTCTTACTGTTGGGCTGGCTTAGTGCATTGTGCAATTCCATACCCTGCATGCTTTCTGTCAGTCTTGGAAAGTCCTCACTCCTGTGGGAAAGGGAATTATGCTGCCCTTTGGACTTTGTTTTCTTTTTTAATTTCAAGCTCTCCAAACTGCTTGGAACTAGGCCACTGAGAAAGCAAAGCAAACATGCTCTCTGTGCCTGGGTTTTGCTGTTCCCCACTAGATGTATTATATTCAGCTGAGGGAGAGTAAGAAGCTATTTTCCCCAATTTTCCATACTGCCTGTGGGAATCTAATTCAATTTCCTCCCAAATTTAGCAGCAGAAACTAAACAGTAAAGAATAAAGTTGAAGAGGCTTGTGTAAATCTCTGGATTCTAAGGTACTAAGGTGCAGCAGGATTACTGAGTGCAGGTTAAACTTCTTTTCAAGCCACAAAGCTACTTACAGATTTAAGAAGCTTAAAAACCTGATCCAACATTAGTCCTTGCTTTGCAAATGAAAGAATAGTATATCTACCTATACGAAGTTATATTTGTTATTATTGAATTCTTTTATCCTTCATTACTGATGTGGCCCATTCCACAAAGGATTTTTTTTTTTTCAGTGGGAGATTATGATGTATTAGATAAATTCAGGGAAAGGGACAGGGGAAAAGGCTGGTGACCAAATGCATTTCCAGAAATAAACAAATGAAAGAAAGGACTCGCGTTTCATTACTCTCACTACAGTGGCTACATTTTACAAGCAGACCGCAGGGGTCCTATTCATAACTTCCAGAAAAAGATGTAGTACCTTTTTTGGACTTTGATTCTGTACAGCAGCATGGACCTGAGACAGTCAAATGGCTCAAAAAAACACTGAATAAAAACCAGAATTTACTTTTCTGCTTCATGCAAGCTGGAACATCTGTTCAGCAGACCTACTTGCAGCCAGCAATCCAAGCCATTTTCTGATTGCCAACTGTCCATAGCTTTTTTTGACCCTTGTAGCTCAGGACTTCTTCAGACAGGTAGTCCCTGCAGTGAGCACTGGTAGCCTAGATTGCAGTAATTACCTTGTTACCTGTTTTATGTGTGTGTTCTCACTGTGTGTTCCATTCTCACAGAAATAAATTGGCCAGCAATCATTTTATTTCTTCACAATAGTTTCCTTTATACTTGTTTTCATCCCCAACGAATTAGCTTCAATAGTAAAACTGTGTAGTCACCTATTAAGCTTTGGAAATTAGGATAAGGACCAGCATACTTTGTTTTTTTTGACATGACATGGAAAAATGCTATGATATGATGAATAACAATATTCAGCAGATATGTGATGTTTCTGGGACTGCAAGCCTCTATGAAAAGATGTTCCACTTGTTAGAGAGATTTAAAGGAAAAACAGACTTATTATTAAGTATTTTCGTGATGTTTGCCTTGTACACTCAAAGGTACAAGAGTTTTATCAATTACCTGTGCAGACAGTTTCTCAAGTTGTGATGAATTTGTCTCATAAAGTGTCAAAAAAATTAAAATAAAATTAAAGATAAAATTTAAAAAGGATGCAAAACCTGAAAAATTAATTATTCAAATGCAAAGCTCCTTTTTCCCCAAAGATTTTGTGGTATATTTAAAAGGTGCTTATATTTTAACTTTCACTTTCTCAACCTACATCTCTTCCTCCTTCATAGTTCAGGTATCACTTAAAATGTATATGCAACATGGGATTTTCATCTTTGTCTACATTATATTAGAAAACTAAATCTCAGCGGTGAAGCTGCCTCAAGGTCATTAGTAAGCTTGAGCAGCATACTGTAGATGACAGCCTTAACACATTTGATGTTCATGCTAAACACAGCCAAGTCCTTTAGGACAACTGCAACAAGGTGCTGGAAGTAGTTGCTAGCACTGGGGAGCTGACTAAGGCTCCTAACATTGCTAACAGTGTTTTAAAATGCCTAATTAAAACTGTGCGGGGATGGTATTTTACGTTGTGTGTGCACCACGTTGTGTGGGCAGTAATGTGAGGAGCAAACATGCCAACTCCTCTGCAAGTTCAGGCTTTGCCTACCTGAGAGCAGAGCGCTGACTCGTGGCATGTAAAAGTGAAGAGTCTGTGCAGAGAGCTTACGAGTTGGTTTTAAGTTGATTTTCTAAACTTTGGCAATGACCTAGAATGATCCAAAGTGAGGAACATATGGCTAGTTGTTAAAAATGTATCAAAGAGCTTCTCTTGTCTTTCTTTCTCATGAATGATCTCTTCAACATAAATGATCCCCTCATGCGACCCTCAGTCTGTTGGTTGGCACTCACATGCAAGAGCGCCAGCACGCTATTAGCAATTACCTTAGTGATATTTACAGCATCTTAATGTCAATTGTCTGTATGTAAATAGAGTCTGTGAGGAACGCAGCGCGCCCGGGGCTCCGGCTCCCACTACAACAGCACTGCTCCTTCAACACACCAGAGTGCTTCCTGCGCCTTATCTAACTGCCAAAAATACCATTTCAATTGCTTTATGACAAAATAATGAGTCTGTCAAAGATGAGTGGTCAGAAAAACAAATTTGTTCTCCCACACAATTAGAGTTTATAACGTTGGACAGCAGTATCAATCTCCAGTGATTCAAAATTGAATTTGCACGTTGGAGGGAAATGTGTTCTTGCGTGTGCTGTAACCGGGCTGCTTAGCAGGAAGAGTCCTCGCACGTTCAATGGGAGAGAATGATATCAGCTGAGCTGTGGGAACATCAGGATGGAAGTTTCCAAATGCAGACAAGTGTTGTGGGGACATGGCGTTCGCTTTCACAAGCTCGGCACTGACAGCGCCGCTCCCACAATCATCAACAAAAAAAAAGGTCTGGAAAAACTGTCACCAGATATAACAGGCAGACAACTGTTCCCTTCAGGTAGAAAGGTGTTTCAAGGCCTGCAGCTCACTGTACATAACCCAATTGCTCATGGAGCTGTTGATATTTATAATCATGGTCTTTAGACATTCTTTGTAAACACGTACAAAGCATTAGACCTCAGCAATGCCATTTATGGTGACCATATACGGTATATTTGCCCTTAACATTTGCTTTATCCTTACATGGGATTTTACCCTTAGGCTGTTGGCCTGTGCCGTGCAAAGGCTGCAGCATACATCCACTTACATTTGCCATACCTTAACCTGTATTCTAAAACCTGCTCAGCTTGTCACAGCTCCCTCAATCATCCCTTCTCAGTACACATGCAAACCCACTTGATGTGCCAAGCAGCTGCTAGCCACCCACTGCTACCCAGTAATTGCATTTCTGGGCATGTGTACGTAATACCTTGTAAAGCACTTTCAGTTTTTTCTTTGGATTTCAAGAAACTATATAGGCATAAAATAAGTACACAGGATGTAGAAGCAGTTTTTTAGGTTTTCAGAACTTCTCCATTCTTACACTTGCAGTGAAAGTGACCACGTTCTTCTACCGTGGTTTTGTGTTTAATATGCTTTGTATGTAAATCTAATTAAGCCTTTTGTTACTATCTCAGATTTAAAGCAGTAACAGCTAGGAACAGTCTTTCAAAGAAGGTGTTTAAAGAAATTAAAAACAGTACCTAGGATTTTCAGTAATAATTTATCACCATGGATATTCACATAAGGTAACAAAATATTTCCTTACCTCTGGAGCAGAAAAGAAAGGTAATCTTCCTTAAAAAAGAGATGAGACAGATGAAGGACTCTGAACTTGGGCAATCTTCCATAGGAAGGTGATGTCCATATCCTGACAGTGATCTGATAGGAGCCCAAGTGAGCTACCAGATCAGTGGTGCTCAGCCGATTCACAGTTATCTGAAGTGCCCAAGGTCCAGGCTCTGCTTCTTTGTTTTCACACTGATCACAATCCAATATATCTCATCACAAGAGTGGTTCTTTCATGGTCCATCTGGATGGTACACCTTTTACCTAAAGAGTCTTCTTTCTGTAACCCTAAATATTTCAATTTTCCTTACTGCTTATCCTGCAAATAAAAGTAGCTTTTTATTGTACTCTAGTCACCTCTCAGCCCCACTATGCCCATTTACCTCTTTCATTCATCCAGAGATGTCTGTCCCTCAAGCACAACAGGCATTTCTCTTCTTTGCAAAAGTCTCTGAAATTGTCCTTAACGTACACTCTGATGAGGTCCCTGGGACAGATTGCCCAATTCCTAGTGTAGCCTTCCTAAAAAATCATAAGTATATAAAATATTATTTCCCTGTTTCAGTAAAAATGTCTCTCCACATACAGCACAGAATTTGCTATTGGCTCATTTTTCCCCAGACATGGTACCCTCCAAACTTATGTTCAGTTTGCTTTCCACAGATGCTTTTTGTTCTCATTCAGTTTTAGCACTGTCTGCATTTTACACTCATTCAGTATTCAGCTATGTCCTTGATTTTCTGTGGAAATCATGATTAATCTCTCCGAGATCTGTGAAGTGACCTCAGCAAAATATCGGTGCAAGTGAGAGAAGAATCAGAGCCTCTGTGGTTCAGTCTTCTGAATGTCTTCTTACCGCTTATGCTTCTGCTCTTTTACTCCCTATGTATAGTTACTGACACCAAGAAGAACTCTAGTTTAATCTCTTCAGATGTCATTAATCTACTGGGTTTTTTCATACTTGTATAATAATATCATAAACCAAACCCAGCTTTTATGTTGACTATACACTAAGAAGGCAAAGGTAATGTTTTTTTGCCACATTGTCTGACCTGTTGTGGTTTGGGTGGTGGCGTTTTTTAAAAAAATGTTTATTTTTCTGCCCACTTTAACTAGGTCTCATTAACTCTACATTTGACATTTTTAATATAAATGCATTTTTTTTACCTTGATCTTTAGCTAGTCTTGTAGAAAACCACAGTGACCACATTTGCTCCTTCCTTTCTTCTCCTTGGAAACTGTACACAGCTAAGTTTGAATTATTCTGGAGCATTTCAAGATTTTTCATCATTGTTGACTCTTTTTTTGCTCAGTTGTAAATGTTAGGTTTTGACTATCCTCTGCCTACAAAGGTTTTAGGTCAGTCCTTTTTTTTTTCAGTGATCAAATTTGTTGTTTTCTCTCATTAACTTTAAATAATGCTCCTTGAAGGCTACACCTGTCTCCCCATTGCTGGTTTTTTGGTGGGAGGTGGTTGGTTTGTGTTTTATTTTGGTTGGTTGGGGTTTTTTTTAATTGGGAGGAGTAGGAAGTTTGCTTTCCTTTCTCTTCAACATAGTATTATTTGGAATTTTCTTTTAAGGCAGAATGCAGCATTCTGAGGCATTCTGCTGGGATGATTTTCAAAAATACATATAAAACATCCAAATAAGATAATTTGAAGAGAGGCACTGATTGAATGAATCTGTTATTATTCTACCGGTTTAGGACAGGAAGACTCCTTTAGCAATTCCTCCATTTAGGAAGCTAAGTGGTTTGTTCTGAATGCCCATATGAGGGCTGATTGTTTTAAATCTCAGTTAATAGGGTTTTAAAATTTGACAGAAGTTCCTCACCTACTTTCACAAGAAAATGTGTTTTGCTGTTTTTGTGAAAACCTGCCCGTATTTGGTACAAACATAGACCTCCAAAATCTGTAGTTCACCTTTGTCTGTTGGAGCTTGGTGGCAAGAATTGCCACCAGAAGATGACTTCTGCAGAAACCTGCCCACTGCTGTACCGCATGGGCCCTGCCACGGGGACCACAGAACAGCTACCATGGCATGATGCCATAACTCTGGGCTGAGAAGCACTTCCTCTGTTTAAAAAACTGGGCACCAGAACATGCAGCAGAGCTATCCCATGCTGTCCATGTTAGGGAATGTGGGAAATAATAGGAAATCAATATGCATGAAGATTTATGGGAATTGTTTGTGTATGTGTATATACATCCATACATATTGGGACAAGAGGAGATGGCCTCAAGTTGCGCCAGGGGAGGTTTAGACTGAATATTAAGAAAAAATTTTACACTGAAAGGGTTATTAAGCATTGGAATGGGCTGCCCAGGGAAGTGGTTGAGGCACCATCCCTCAAGGTATTCAAAAGATGGGTTGACATAGTGCTTAGTGAAATGGTTTAGTGATGCGATTTTTTGTTTTTGTCGGAGTTAGGTTGATGGTCAGACTAGATGATCTTAAAGGTCCCTTCCAACCTAGACAATTCTATGATTCTATATAAATATATCCATATGTTTTGTATATCTATGAAGAGGCATGGGACAGGAGTGGATAGAAGCAGAGGGGGATGGAGAAAGCTACACTCCACCCAAGACTTACTTATAACCGTGCAAGCAAAATTGAGGAAGGGTCTATCTCTTCAGGAACATCTGACAAGTATAGCATCTAAGAAGTGCAAACAGACTTTGCACAAGGTTTTCTGACACAGCCATTCTTTACTATCAGGTGCTTATTAAAGAGCTGTGCACATTTACACCAATTAGCAGATATACCAACATTTATTTTGCCCCACCTCAGCTCCCCTACCAGTCTGCAGCACCCTTTCAGAGCCCTAGGAACTACAGCTTTTCCTCAGAATCAGCTGGCTTTTTCTTCCTGCCTATATCAGTTTGCTGCCTCTGACACTGATGAGTCCCTCCAATAAAACTGAAATCTTCCCCTGAAAGAAACCAAATCGGTTCCCCTCTCTCATTTATTCTAGTGACTCCACAGTCTCTCCTGCTTCTTTCTCTTCTGATTCTCTCTGTTTATTGGTCTTGTCACTGTTGTGTATCTCTCCTGTTTGGGAGTCTTACATTTTCGTATTCCTGTGGACAGTAAAACCCCCTGTTACTTTCTTAATAGCAGCGCCACTTATCAAAATCTTTAATCTCTCCATGAATGGAAATCTCTTGTCCACTGACACCCAAACAGGCATCTTTTGTTCTGCAGTGGCTAGTCATTGAAAATTTACTTTACAATTGGTGTAGTATTTAAGCATCAATATTTCAGAAATGCTATAAAAATGAATCACACTTTCTTTTTTTCTAGCATATTCAATACATTTTGTTAAATTCAATTTAAAAGGTGCTGAATGTGTTTTTCTTTAGAATGAGCATTGCTCAAACAACAGCAGTTTCATCTGCCTCATTTCTAGCATTGGGGAGAATGCTCCACTACCTACTGTATTATGGATTCTTGTGGATTTTTCTCCAGCAGACACTTATGACAACTGCAAGCTTGTTTTACCCTGGGGATATATATGTATGTGGCCAGTTGCTTCAGGTCATATTCCTTCCAAATGGAAGTCAGCTTGACAGCTGTTAATTTGCACTTGGCCATTCCATGTGTTGTTTTGCTCTAATTATTGGTCACTGTATGGAACAGGTGACAAATGGCCACATGAGAACCCTTTAAATCACTGGTTGTACAATCATTAGGAAAACAAACAGTCAGGGTCGTTAAATACTAGTTTTCTCTCTCCAGCCCCAAACAGAAACAGGTTTTAGCTGGTTTTGACACCTATTGGAAAGGGATGGAAAGAGGTGACAATACCTTACTGTTTATGAAACTGGCTTCCCATCCTGTAAGTGTCCTAGTTTCAGGGAAAGAGGGGAATTTAAGGTAAATACAATAGTTCTAAGATCAGATGCAGAATCTGGTTTAGCTAATGATTCTGTCGCAAGGTTCAATTAGGTGTTCTTTCCTAAGTAAAACTAAATATGCTTACAAAAATATATTCTCTGAGCTTCAGCTACTACAACTATATCAAATTAAAGCAGGCAAAAAATTTTCCTTTCTGAGCAAGACAGTACTTGCTGAACAAGAATGGCAAAACACCATTATAATGAGCTTCCCTTCTACTGAAGTGTGGCATCGCAGAGGATATTTAATTGAAGTCTGTTTCTTTAGACTCCCAGGGCCTAATTTGGTTCTTAATTTGGGCCAGATTCTCTAAGGACATAAGCAGAGGACTTTTTTTTGTTCCAGTGAGTAGTGACTAACTCTTGAATTTTTGCAAGATTATAGACCTGTCTGTAGTGAAAATTATGAATAATTTAGTTGATCTCAGTGGAGCTGCGTTAGTGAAAACAAGGAAAGATTCAGCATCTTGGAGTCTTGGTGAAATTACTGCTTTTAGACCTGTGCAAGCTGAAGATATTACAAGATGCTACTTGAGTCATGTCTTGTAAAACACGCTAAAACAATACAGGCACAACACACAGAAATAGTGATTGCCATAGGACATGGGTTATTAAGACTTAATCTGAACTTAAACTCATCACTAAATAATATCCCACTTTTTTTTATTTTTGCCTTTTAAAAATAGGTGTAAGTGCAACCTTCATGCTACTGGCTGTAAAGAAGAAAACAAAAGACTTCTTTGTGAATGTGAGCATAACACAACTGGCCCAGACTGTGGAAAATGCAAGAAGAATTACCAGGGCCGACCATGGAGCCCTGGTTCTTATCTGCCTATACCTAAGGGTACTGCTAATATCTGTAAGTAGTTCTGTATAATAAGGATATTTCATTATTAAAATTCTGCCCCATATCGTGACTCTGTAGGAAGATTAACACTGGTAAAAGTTTATCATTTCCTTATAACCCAGTGCATATAATTTGACAAGGTGTCAAATTGTGTTAATAGTAAGTACACATCATCCGTACTCTTACATGGCTGTAAATAACTTGCATGAGAACTGTGTGTTTGTATCCAGAGATAAATCCCTGGAAACTGCACAGAAAGGGCTAAGGAATGAAAAAATTAGGATCTTTCACAGAAAAAGTACATGCAGAGGGTAGAAACCAGTGGGAATATCTGCAGTACTGCTCCAGCCATGACACCCTCAGCTCTCCATTCATACATCCTCACTGCCTCAAAATTGAAAACAATCTCAGCTCAACATGTGAGATGAGGTCCTTGCTCATTTTTTGTCTGTTTAAGAAAGTTAAAAAATCTCAGACAAAATTTTGCAATTAATAACTAAAAATCTAAACATTGGTAAAGGAAGTTTGTACCTGATGTTGACCTGCAGTCCAGATTCCTATGTGCTCTTTTAGATCACTGTAAGTGTTGAAGGAGGAAAGCGAGGGTAAAACTTGAGTTTTTATATCTGGTTGTTTCCAGCTAATAGCCACTCAACAACACACATGCTCACTATTCCAGCACACTTTCATATTATCCAAAGGAAGTTATTGACAGCTGCATTTCCTGGTGCTGGACAGGATTTGGTCGAAAAGAACATGGTGCTGAAAGAGGGGGCACAAAGACAAGTATGAGCATCAGTTCTTCCTTTCATGAATGTGTGAAATACACAGTGACTCAGACTCCTCCTGAACAGAGTAACAGACTTAAATCTTTTGAAGAAAGGATTGAAGAAGATGAGGATAAATCACCAAACCTTTTGACAGAAGTTACTAGCTTCTTTAAAGAAAAGAGTCCACAGTTTTGCTCTGATTAAAAGCAAAACATTAATTTTAGAATATTAGAATATAACAATTTACTGAAAAATTATTTGGGAGAAACAGAGCTATGTACTGTAGTTGAATTGAATGAAAAGTTTAAAACCAGAAGCAATGTGCACTGCTCAGAATGTTATCTAAGACTTCAAAGCAGCAGCTGTGAAGAATCAAAACTCAAAAATTAATATCATAGGAAGCAGGACCTTATCAAGTTAAATGTGAGAGTAATAGACCAAGTAACAAACCGTGAAGTGTGGGGGCATGAAATTATGATAAAATTCTTACTGAGCAGAAAAAAATGAACTTCCAAAAAGCGGGGGAAAAACATTTTGTAACAGTATTCACTTTTTCACGTTATAAAAAGTGAATGTGGCTCACAGAATTAATACTTTAAAGCTGTTTGGAAAAAATCGTGAGATTTCTCAGGTTGGTTTTATTTATATGTTTTACACATATCTACATATACACACACGCATATGTATGCACATAAATACATTAAAAATATATATATATACATATAATGCATTTGCTACCCCAGCAATCATCTAAACTAGGGACGAGATACATCTGAACTTAAAAACCAGGCTCTTTCTAAATGCAATTTGCTGTGTCAGTTACATCATCATCATTTCCAATCAGTTGAGCACACACCAGACGGAACAGTGGAATTAGCACCCACTGAAAGGATGCCTGAAGCTTGTTAAAACAACTTTCAGCATTATTGAATTTCATCAGAATCACAGTTCCATTAAAAATCAAAACCTTTTGCAAATAATAAGCAGTCTTTTCTGGATTTTTTATTATTATTATTGTTACTATTATTATGATAGCATCATGAAAACATAACCTTGTTTGAGCTGACAAACACTCCACTTACCATCAAATCCTGACTTCAGCAGTGATCAGCAGCAGAAATTTATGGCAAACGGGAAGAAATATGGTGAACGTAGAAGGATTTCTTCTTTTCCTTCCCAGTTGCCAACAATAAACTGGCTTTCTGAGCTGGCCCCTCTGTCACACCCGTAGTGGTTGCTAGCAGCTGAGTAGAAAGAGAGAGAGACTCAGTTGTCATAAGCATGATCTCAGTGACATCTTATGGCAATATATTTCACATTTTAATGATACAATAAGTGAAAGGTATTTCATTTTGTTTACTTTGAACATTTTTATTTAGTTAAGCCTGTACCTCCTTAGACACAAAGAAAAGGAGTATAATGCATCCCTATTTACAGCCATTATACCATTTATGATTATATAGACTAGACATGTCTACTCCTCCAATCTATTTTCTAAATGGTGAATCCTAATCTATTTAATCTTAGTGTGTATAAAACTGTGCCACATCTCTGGTCATCTGTGCTTTCTCACTCTTTTCTGGTTCTATGATGTCATTTTTTTTTATTTGGTGAAGCTAAAACTACATGTGATATTCTAGACATGAGGACAACAGATCTTTTACAGTGACACAAAAATGTGTCTGCTTTATATTTTGCTATCAGCCCTTGAGTCCTTTTTAAATACTATTACAACATTTCTTCCGGCATCAAGGCTGACATAAGTGACAGGTTATATGTTACAGTAGTCCAGAAATGTCATGTTTGAGTTCCTTTAAAACACTTTGTGGGTGAACACCACCTTATGGCAATTCTTGTTGTTTGATATTATTTGCATTTTCTAAAACACATTCAGATGATGATAGACATTGAAAAAGTTCCTCAGATAGTGAGAATCGGTCTAACCTTCTTTGTTGTGAACATCAGCGAAATCTATTAATTTAGTATTTAGTCCTTTTATACCTTGATTGCCTATCTACTCAATCATCTCTCTGGGAGGCCTCCTGCTTCTAGTGCGATTATTTTAACAAAAAAGAATTATTAACTTTTATGCCTATAGCAAGTTGATTCTCAAAATACTGTGGTTTATATTTAACTTGACAGATTTTATGCTTTTGTTTCCCTATCTTTGTCCATTGAGATGACTTGCAGTTTTGATGGGTGTCTTTCTAAAATCTTCATTCTACTATTTTGGGTTCTTTGTTTGGGTTTTGTTTGTTTGTTTGTTTGTAAGATATTTAATTTTTTAATTTTTTTTTAATTGATGGGTTATATGTGATTATTCTCTAATGCACTTTATCTCTAGCCTGCCTCCATGCTGTTTGTATTAAATCTTTTTAGCTGTTCTTTTCATTTTTCTTCTCACTAACTTTCTCATTTTTATTTGCTCACTCTCTGAAAGTTAAATATTACTGCAGGGGATTTTTTTGTCCTTTTCCTTCTCAACAAGTAAGTTGACTTTCAGTCCAGAAGTGGTTCTCTGATAACTACTTCTTGAATCAGGTCCTAGGTACTACTCAGAACTAAATCAGCTTCCCTTCTTGTGGGTTGTCAGATTACTTGCTATAAGCAGCAATCATTTATGTATGTAAAAGCTTCATTTCTTTTGTCACTTCCTGATTCAATGCCATGTGTGTTGGAGCATATGAAATTTTGCATTATTGTTTAAACTCTCTGCTCAGCCAATGTAATTCCACTTAACCTGTTGCATTTATGTCACCATCTCCATCGCGTGATCAGCAATGCAGCCCCAGCATTATACTCTCCTTAGTCGGGTGTGGATTCTGTAAATAGTTGCTGGAATGTGTTGATAGAATTAACTTATCTGGTTTGACCCTAAACTTCCCTTGATTTATTACTTTAATTCCCTTGGGACACTTTGTATAATTCGGTAATACAGTGTCCCTTTGACAGTCTTCCTTTCTCCAATTTTATGGAATGCATCCTTTCCATCTGAGACCAAAATATTTTGAATTTTAAATGGATTTGAAGGGGGGAGGGTGTTATATTATTTTTATATGATGTATGTGTTTAGATAAGAATACACCTTAAAATAGTTGTATAAATGAAACAGAATATTTTTTCACAAAATAAAAAGATCCTTTTTCTTGAGATAGTCTGAATTTGGGAAATTCACTCAGATTCAACAAGAAGAAGCCTAATCTCCATTTCTAAACCCTTCCCAACTGGAACTTATAAGACCTTATTAAACCTTTTCAAGGTACAGCTCATGAAATACAAGACCATTCTAGGCTATATTCCAGTCATAGCCTAAACCTTGATATAAGGCCGTTTCTGTATCCTTCTTATTTTAAGTTAACAGGAGTTTTTCAGGAGACCGCAAAATGTTTTTTTTCCCTGCTTTGCTTGTGAAAGACACCGAGCACTCTGTTGTTTACTGGCACTAACAATATTTCCACATTTGTCTCCCGCATAACATTTATTTTATATTTTCACTCTATCTTATTGACTATTTTGTGATTACATTTATTCCCTTGTGCTGCCACATTCTATGGATAGTTTGTTCTGCAATATGTTTTGACACTCAAAGTGAACTTATTGAATTTCTCTATACTTGGTATTACAAGATAGCTTTTCTCCTCAGTATGTCGTATGTGTCTGACAGCACTAGCCCTTTTCTTCCTGTTGTTGTTTAGATCATCTTTGGCACTTATGTTCTTTGCTCCATCAGACAGAGCTGTCTAAAATTGTGCTGGGCTGCCATCCATCAAAGCCCGCTCACTTTTTGTCAGTCCCTCCACAGCCAATAACCTGTACCAGAAGTGTTTGACACTCGGCAAAAACCGCCTCCCAGCTGTTACATGACTCTCCTGATTAGCAGTTCAACGTGAAACAAAGGATTGACTAGAGCACGGGGAACATTGGTGGTTCTTTTCAGTCAACAGTAAGGCAGATAGTCTCAATCGGTTTACGAAATTTCTCCTGCAGTGGGTCCCCCTCTGACACTGCAGCCTCTGTCTCAGCAGCACGGCCTTAATCCTCCCTGAATGGGAAAAGACTTACGAGGCATCACTGCAGCACAGCTGGCACAGAAACACTTTCTGGCAAAAAATACGGCACTTGAAGTATTGTCCTGATGACCCCCATCTGTGTTTGTAGTTTTCCCCATGAATATTTGCTGACACAAAGCCATCTTGAAGTACCAGGGTAAAGGAAGCCTGACAAGAGGCTGTGTGATGGCAGGCTTTCTATTCAGGAATTCAAGTAGCATGTGTCCCTATAACTGAAAAGTTCACGCATCCTGCTGTCCTGTCAAAGAAGACTCATAAAGTAGATAGTGTCCCATTTGTAAGGGCCCTGTTCTCCCAAACAACTGGAAGGAGCTTTCCAGTGCCTACTTCATGACTGAGGTAGAGGAAGTGATTGAGAGGACTCAATTTGAAGGAATGGGACACAAGGCATTTTAAGATGCAAAATGTTGCTCCTTGACGATTTTGGTAACATCTTTCATAGAGAAAAAGGAATACATGAATGCAACAAGTTACAAAACAGCAAAGCTTCTTATTGTTCCTATTTTATATTACATATTAATTTTGGCTCATGAAGCTTACAGAAGATGTAAAACAACAGGAAAATGTCACACAAAAACTGTGTCAGGCTGGGAAGCTTAGTAGTGGGGGAAAAACTGTAGTGTATCAAGAGCATTCAGGAAGATGGAAGCGTCAGAAAAACCTGCAAATGATAAACTAACTTCCCTCCAACTAGGTATCCAGTGCAATGGCCAGCAAAACATTGCAGGTACTTACCTAAAAACCAATGCACTATAAATAACATGAGCTGTATTTCTTTAAAATGGGGCTTGAAAAATTATTCTTCAGCACTCTTCCCTCGTGTGTGACCCTGCTGAATTGGTTGCTTGTGCTGGTTATGGTGGCATCTGTTGCTGGGAAATGAATTGCTTCTATCCGTCACTGGTTTCAAACAACTCTATTTTTGCCATACGCAGTGAAGAGGAGCAATGAAAGAGGGTTCTAGTCCTTAAGCGGCAGTATGGGAAGGAAAAATGTTTGTTATAAGATATTCAAAGTTCTAAAAATGGTCTGAGTTTTGGGCTTTTTGAAGTTTCTAACATCTAATATTCTGTCAATAAATTAGGATTACTTGAAAAAAAATCCTTCGATCTCACTGGGAGTTTCCTAGACAGAGTTTTAAATACTGGTTTGGAGTCACTAAAACATCATGAGAAAAGGTCTAAATTTTAAAAGGTGTTGCCCGATAAACCAATAACTAAATATTTCCTCTGTCCCAAGCAATATTGCTTGGGAAAGCAGAGCTGGAGGATGACAAACTTCATCTAAGCAGTTCTTTTTCTGGAAATTGAAACATTTTTAATATTTACAGAGCAAGCAACTGCAAAATTAATAGTAGCAAGAATTCTAGGGCTTTTGCCATGAAACACTTGAAATTTCCTAAGAATTTTGTCTTTCGCTGTGTATGGTCCTTTGGCTGAATACACGAAAAGTTTACTCCTATGATCATAACGATCACTCCCTTTGAGGGATTACAAGGTGCTAGATTCCTCCAGCTTGTCAGGGCTTTGCATTACTAGAGAATTCAGAACTTCTGAAATTGATGCTGAGAACCTGATATTGCAATCATGCCTCGGTAGAGGAGTTGCAAAGGGAAAAAAGACTCACTGCAGGAAGTGCTGTCATGCTGCAGCACAGATATTCTAGCAAAAGTTCAGATGTGGCATTAACAGCCCTGCTCTGACTCTTTGCTGTGGAATACAGCTCTATATTTTGTTCCTGTTGAAGAGTTAAAACATGTGGTGTAGAGTGCAATTATAAGGATGTCTCATTTGTCAGAAAAGCTCTCATGCAGCTTTCATCAGCAATTAATATGAATCCAAACTTGTTCTGCATTATTTACTATTATATCCTGCCATGGCTTCATTGGAGGCAGTCTCCTGGAGACGGTAGGCAAGACCGAGTTGACAGAATAATTCCTTCATCCCACATGTACTCCCTGCCCAGGAAGAGATGCAGCCTGGCTGCATCAATTGCGCTGCTGGCGGGCAGTGCACACAGGCATTGATGATGGAGGTGACAAGAGAGACTGCAGGGTACGACCTGCTCTGACACTGCAAGCAGCCATATGGCCCTTCTCACCGAAAGCTTGGTGCTCTTCCTTTCACACTGACACAAACTATACAAGAAATCAAAAACTTGCTTTCTTTGCTAGCATCTGATTTGCTTTTTTCTGCACTCTCAGTAGTCAGCTCCATGGTAGCTAATAGCTGAACCAACCCATTACTGGAAAAAGGGGAAATGAGAAGATTACAGGGCAGATGCAGAAGATTATATGAAAGGAAAACATCAGATTTTTTTTTCTCTCAAGTAATGCATGTGTATGTAGCTGCACTTACAGTTAACATGTAATATACCAAACCACCACCCTCAAGTCAAGTCAAAAATAATAAACAGTATTAGAGACTTTGTTCTACAATGTTTGCCATTTTGGGGGCAGTAGCTGCCTCTGAACTTTCATTGCACACTTTACTCCCCATTTCCTCAGGATAAAACTATTACCATTAATAACCATCCCAGTGATTTCAACTGGAGCACAATTCAGCTTGAACATTGCTTTGGTTTAACAAATGCAGTCACTTGGTTTTATTTACTCTTTATGTCTAGCTGAATAGAGTTGTGCGTCGTGATTCTTCATCTCTCTCTATAACCTGTTCACATCGTTTCACTGCTGCAAAGTACTCATAGGTTTCAAAAGAAGGCTGACTGGAAACGATCCACATTGCATAACATAGTGGTTTCCATCCAAAGGGCCAGCAGCAGTGGGAAGACTCCCTGCAGCCTGTTGGTGCCCCTGGCAGTGGTGTCACGGGAATTGTCATGTGGTCGAGCCAAACACACCTCCACATTGACAGGGAGGGAGAGGCAGAATCCCACCTCCTGGGCCTCGTTACTCAGGGACTTGCACCAAATACAGCTCAGCTGAATTCAAGAGCAAGCCTCAATATGTAACTCCAGATCTCACAAAAACACTCGTACTAAGAATAATTTTCCCATCATATGTGCGGTTTTCACAGAGTGTTATTAGATCCCGCTTTGTGGCCCTACATAACCAGCTCTTTTCCAGACAAACTTAGATGTGCCATTCTCACTCTCTTTAGGAGAAAGGGCATAAAGTAGTGCACTATCAAGGCCAGTCACCACACACAGGGATACCTGGTATTACAAAAATCAAGGTGGTTACAGAAGATCACACCAACCCAGAAACTTCGCAAGGTCAAGACAGAGCCCTTTAGGCTAGTAGGTGTCTTGTTTTCATTATTCTCTGCCCAGGAAGCATTTATCACTATGAATTCATTGAAAATTTTGAAATACAGTAAAATGAGAAGAGCAGACTTGCAGGAAAACCTCTCCCTTTGCTACAATCTGTTCAGGAGAAAAATGAAGGGATATTTGTATGTGCGTGTGGGAGTGAAAGCGGTGCGAGGCGGGGGAGTATACCCAGAAGAAATACAAATACCATTTCACAGTGGAAGTGTGAGTGCGAGAACACAGTATCTCTATTTTATCTAATATTTGTGCAGGTTCCATCAGTTTATAAAGGAAAACGAATGCTGCTAATTTAAAACAGCTACAATGACTTGCAAAAATGTAAGCAAGCTGCTATTGAAACTTCATGGGAAAATATTTGAAAATTGATTGCCTTTTTGGTATTTAAGACAAAGGGATAGAGGTTCTCTTACATTATCCAAACTGAAAAAAGCACTTTTTGATACTTTTAGAACTATAACAGCATTGTTCTATTATGATGATGTTTTTATTTAGCTTTTGAAACCTCATTCTTCTAAAATTTTGGAAAATAACATGTTAATAATTAAGTTTGCAAGCAACATCTGAGTGTAGGGCTCAGTTAGCAGCAGGTGCTGTCTCCAGTGTGGTGCCCAGCACTGTCAGACCACAGGTTCCATAGGAAATTAAACTGGGGAGCCACAGTTCTGAACATGTGCCCCAGGACTGATGTGGTGAAACACAAAAGATCTGTTTATGGTCACCATTCTGCAAATGCAATTATTTCAGCGTTATCTTAACCATGCCATGAGTTAGAAAATATTCCCAACTTGACTCTGCAACCTTGCTTACAGTGAATATCATTTATCCCCAAGACATTCCTTTGCTCCAGTTTGCTTAATTGCAGAATGAGGTCTGTGCCACCTCTGAATAAGACAGAACTTCAAGATAGATGTAGATAGAGGTATAGCAGATGTTTAATGGAGAAACAGACAGATTTCTGCAGTAAAATGCATGCCATCAAAAGTCAATAAAACTTGCAAAAGACAAACTGTATTTAACTGAGAGGATGCAAATATCTAGGATTTAAATACTGATCTGTAATTTGTGATTTTAACCCAAGAGACTGGCAATAGTGCCGTTAGCAATGCCATTTGATCTAAAGAAAATGGCATTTCAGAAAAGATTTCACGTCCATATTTTTGTGCTACGCATCTTTCAGGGCAAACCTGACAACAAGCTACGTGTTGGGACTGCATCATGCAACATGAATTCCTGCATTGCTAATCCAGCAGAGGAGTTTTACTCCTCGGCAGCCCCACCTCTTCTGATAGATCTCACCTGCCTCTGGAATGGTTTCCTTGCATTAATTCAGCTTAGGAATTGAAAAGAAAGCGTGAGGAAAAGAAAAAAAGGGAAAAAAAATATCAATGAGAGGCTCAGTCGATATGACAAACCTAATGCATTAGATTGTTTCGGTCAATTACATTTCTTTTCCATAGCTTAATTTAGATAACCATCAGGTAAAAGAGGAAAAAAATAGCTATATTCAGTTAATGCAACATAAGGTATCAACTGATTTAAGCAGCTGGCCAAAGCAGTTAGCAATGCATCTATCCCTTGGTTAAATTATTCTCCTAGATCTGCATAATACATGCATGACTGATATTTTTATCTACAGCATTAAACCTAATGGCTGGTTAGTTGAAATATAAAACTGTTCTGAACAAATTCATGAAGTTCAGAGAGCTGGTGTAGGTCCCAGAAATACCCATCTGTCAATACATTTTAGTGGTCCCTGCAGCCTCGTACTGAAAAATCTAAAGACTCTGCATTTATAAAAGGCTGGGTACATATTGGCAATTGCTTGGGTTTAACTATGTATTGAAATAATATTCTGAAAATTAAGAGAAAATTTTTTTTAGAATCTTAGATGTAATAGCTTAACCATCTACAGCAAACAGCTAACTGTACTTTTTTGTGTTTTCTTTCCCTACAGGTATACCCAGTATTTCCAGTATTGGTAGTAAGTAATAAAACCAGTATTGTTTTGCATTGTCATTCAGCTTCTTGGATCTAATTTCCCAACATCCCTTTCTGTTGCAGATAATGCTTCTCTGAAACTGTGCTCTATAGTGCAGGGGCTGTGTATTGGCCTTTCCGGTGTTGCATTAACATGTAACCGTATTACCTGGTCAGAGAGAATGTCACTCCTGACAACACATCTGCCTTCAGCCACAGGTTTTCTCATGAGTTCTGATCAGTGGATGAAAACTGAGTGTTATACAAAGAATTAAGACAGTGTTCCACAGAAAATATTTGTTGAGCATCTCTTTCCGTCATCGTCCTGCCCTCCCCACCCCCCCCAAAAAAAAGTGTTTGCTAATAACAGAGAAGTATATTAATTTTTATGCTCTTATGTGTTTGTGTAAATTTGAAGAGCAAATGGAAGAGTTTATAGATGGAAGAGATTTCCTTTTTATGAAGTAGCTTAGCAAATGCAGGGGATCTGCTGGAATCTTTGCATTAACTCCAGCAGCCTTTGAACTGGGCTTTACTCCACAAAGTGAAGAGAATTGTGTTCCTTCACAAAAACCTGCTTTCCTGTATGCAATTAAAGGGCCAAAATATTAACACTTAAACTATAAAATAACCATAACACCGTTATGTAAAGAACTAGCATATCCATGAAATAGATGATTAATTAAATAAAACCCTAAGTGCACAGTCGCTCAGCTGCACGTCTAGCCGAGTTCCGTGGCTGAGAAGTGCACACAGTCACGACACATTAGCTGGTTGCAAGTAAAGCAGGCAGGTAGAAATGGGATCCTGCTGTGGCTGACTGAAAGGATATTCCCCACAGCCTCAGCTTTGCAGAGGCTTTAGGCGCAACTTGTGTTATGCAGGACTATCACAATGATAAAATATCACAGCAGTAAAATGCAATTTGCTATACCTGGTATCCAACTGAAAAAAACTGTCTCGCTTCTTATGATGCAGAGTCAGGTCTGGCAATTTATAAATCGGCTCAGTTTACTTAAACTCATGAATGGCACTGATTTGTTAAGCTCTAGACAGCAAGTTAAATGCCACCAAAAGTAGCCTTCTTGCAAATGAGAGCAGCATTAACAGCTGAATGCCATGGCATCTGTTTTGCAGTTTTAAATAGTGAAACAGCATCAATGACAATAATGTGCAAATGAAAGCCTTAATAATATAATTTTCCCACTGTAGTATCTCCTTTGGCATTTCCATGGCTGCATATGCATAGTGCTATGCTATTTTCAAAATCTTGTGTTTATACATGCATTTTATGATATTAAAAAAAAAAAAAAAGAACTAAATGAAAGAGAAGTTTATGTCACTGTTCTCAGGAACATTCCTGCCATTAATAACAGAAATGGGATGAATGGGAAAATAGCTCTTTGAAGTTTGGTTGTGCTATAGTTTCTTAGTACTGTGTTGCATGGACTATATGATTGTGTTTTCACTTCACGCTCCATACAGCCTTCGTCACCACATCTACCATTTCTGAGCATCAGCAGATGTTGGCCTTTGAAAACTTAATAGGGAAACTCAAATACCTTTTAAACAATGGTGACCTGAAAGGATGCATTGTTGACCTCTTTGTATTTTACATGGGCGTGATTAGTACAGTTTATCTATTACAAATGGAGAAAATTCTGTTTAACATTCCATAGGAAATAGAAGAGTCTCTGCAAGCCTATGCTTTATCTTTAATCTTCTGTAAATGTCTTCGAATAATATGTAGTAGAATTGAACACATTTCTTTGCCTACCTGGAAAGGATGAAGTATGAGCATCTCTTCATGAGCACAAGTAAATACTGATACTCTGCTTGGTTTTTTTCGTGTGTTTTTTCTTAAACAGCTCAGGGGGAAAATAGTTCTACTTGCACAATGTTCTGAACATCTTTCCTATAAAATAGAAATAGCAGAATTATCGTTAAACAAGGGTAGAACCCATAAATTTATCCTAGTCTCTAAGATAATTTAACAGAAGTACAATTAACACATAAAATCAAACAAGATTAATTAGTTGTGGCTGCTTTAATGGATTCTGCATGATTTCTTCTTTTGTCTATGCTAATACAGTATTTGTGTTCATATCAGCAGAGTTTTTCCCCATCTGGGGACAGGAAGGTACTCTCAGGAGATAGAGTTTGGGTTTTATTTTGCCTGGCAGCGAATGCTAATGGGGGTTATTGGTGTGCTTCAAGCTTTTCCTAGTATATAAGGAGGATGGGGTTGGGGTGGGGAGTTATGAAGACTAAACTGCCAGCATACAAAGAATATGCCACTGCAAGTGATGTTCATTTAACATTTTTAAGACTGCAATGAAAGCAAGCAAAGAAAAATAAAATATATTTACGTGTGTGCATATATATGTATCATTCTCTATTCCTTTTCTACCTCAAAGGATCTTGTATTAAAGCAGTTCATTGTTAAAGTTTGAACACAAAGAAAGAGTGGTCATTAAGTAAACATCCTTTCTGATCATCTGGAAGAAAAACAGAAAAAAAAAAATCAGAGCTTTCCCATTAAGGTCATTTGTACCTGCTGTTGTCTATCAGTCAAATAATAGGTTCTCTGGTCATTTCCAGCATTCTTGATTCCAATGCTGGCCCTTTCAGCATTTTTCAGCCATGTCTGGAAAAATATTGGTGAAAGTGTTAGCAATTAATGAGTCCCAAAACCATTTCATAATTTTAAGCAATGCTTATATACAATATGTAAATATTCTGAAAATTACATTATTTTACTTGCTAAAATAATGATTGTACAATTTTACACAGACCAATGCATCGAAATGTTCATTATTGTGACCAAATACCAAGGTTACTAATCTGTACATGTATGCCTTCAAAAAGTTGAATCTTCAAAACTATAGCTTCTGTCTTTGTTCCTGTAAAGCCTAACTCCACTAATTATGCTAAACAGTTTGTTATAAAGGGTATAATTAGATACAGGATAAGATAGACACGATGTGCAAATAGCTATGTGTGGGTGATTATCACCTTAAAGCCTGCTGGTGGCAGATGAGTCAGAGTTTAGAGACAGACCATGCACCCAAGTGCAAGATGCAATCACAATAATCAAATGGTATTTTCTGCTTTGTTCTCTATGGTTTTGTTTTTCTTTATAGCCAATTTCAAATGAAGATAACTTTCTTTTTTTTTTTTAATGATAACGAATGCAAGACACAGAAGTAAAATAAAAAAAAGACTGAATGGGCACTCTTTTATTTTATTGTTTTCTTAACCTTGAAAGATCTTGTAGGTATTTTTCTGGAACTAAAATAGTGTGAGGATGAGTCTAGCTTTATTTGTTTTACATATTTGTTATGAAATTTTAATGTAGTAAATATATATCTTAAAAGGTTGTGAGAGCAAATACTAGCAGATTTTTTTTTTCTTTCTTTATAACAATGCAAAGTATTTCAGACCTGATTTTGCCCCCTTGCGCTGAGAAGTTCTCTCATTAAATTTACAGCCATGGGATCAAAGCCATTACAATGCCAAGTTCGGGATGAGAGTATATACACAACACCCACATATGTCAGCAGGATATAAACATGCATAACTAGGCTGTACATTACTTTTCTATTATTATTTGAGGTCAAGATTTACAGAGAGAGCTGTACTGTTGAGAGACCATTAAGATGTTTATCTCCTTAGAACATTTAAATATTGTCTTCAGGCTATATATATTATTTTGGACATACTAGCCAAATGTTCTCATTTCAACTCAATTTCATCCAAATCTGACTTTTTAATAAATAATACAGTTAATCAGGCTCCTAGTCTAAGGCAATCACTTTATCTAAAAAAATGATTCTAGTAACAAGCCAGTAACAGTATTTGTTTTCCCTCCTTTAATACTTTGAAGCAGTCAGAATTTTTCACTTTAACAATTAGATTTTCCATTATATTAAAACATTACGGGGCTGAAAGAAGAAAGTGATAGCCTATGTGGTATAATGCACTCAATTAAACACTGGATCTGAAAGGAATTTAACGTTCCAAATAAAAGACAACATGAGTAGTTTATTTACCTGGTAGGATTCTTAACAAAGCCTGTATAACTGGACTTTCCCCCTTGAAGTTCAGTAAACAGAGCGCCTGTGCTGACCCCAGCGCTGAGCAGAAACCGTCTCTTTGCGGAGTGGTTTCTAGTGCAGGTTCAGAGACTATCAACGCTGCTCCAGGGAGCACTGACAGGTCTCTGGTGTGGGATTTGGGGGAGCCCTTCTTTCAGTTTTTGTTTGGCCAGATCCACCAATTTTAACAGATAAGAAGAGCCATTCTCACCAGTCTAGTAGACATGGCCACTTACAGTTTAGTAGTGTTTCTCATTCTTCATCCCAGTTTACCTTCATCATCTTGGCTTAGTTAAAAACAGTGTATCAGTCAAATAGTCTTTTTAGTATTTTTCTTTATTTGCTGTAATACATAAGGAATTGCTTAGGTCACAGTTATCTTTGTTTTAACCATTAATAAACAATCAAGCAATAGGACACTATAGAAAATAAGTTACCAACATTTCAGTATGTACTGCAAAACACATTCCACTTGTAATATGCAAGTTTAGATACAGTTACTCAGGGAAGTTTATAGAAAGCAGACATGATCCACAAAGATGTTTAAAAATCTAACCTTTATAGATTCAAAACTGTATAAAGCTTGGGGAGAAATTGCTAGGAAAAAAAAGCACTTTTATATTTTCCCCTCCTGTTTTTCTTTCTGTCCCTTAGATATGTAATCAGCTTACTTCATAGAGTATAAGGGAAGGATGAGGTTTCCAAATCAGCATTCTGCTTTTTTAAAAAAGATCTTGATTTACTGTTCTTCATCAGTTGTGAATTACTATACAATAATCCTAGTTGACCAGCCAATTTCAGCATCTTTGTAGGAAAAGTAGAATCAAAATAAAAAGGAACAATCCCTGCAAGCTATCAACAGAACAATTTACTTTTTTTGTCATGAAAAAGTATCTATATATTTCCTTCCTAAGATACTTGAATTCATTGTGCACTTTTGCAAATATTTTAGTGGAAATACTTAAAATTGAAAAATATTCCCTCAGACCTCATTAGTTTGAGAATTAACCAACACATTTGTTAAAATCAGTGAATTTTTTTATGGTATCTAAAAGTTTCCAGAGCTGGATCATTGGATTATTATTTTTTAAAGCCTCTAAAAAGATCACTTTCTTTTACTCTAAGACAACAAGTGGACACATAAAGGACTAATTGCATTTAAATTCTTCCAACAGTTATAAAAGCTGTTATGGCTGAGGAGCTGCCATAAAACAACCACATCTTCACATTTATGCAGAATTCTCCTTTCTCCAAAGGACCAGGTATGAAACTTCCTACATTGCTCCAAAAAAAGATTGCCTAACATTGGCCAAGTATTTTTTTTTTTAACTTAATAAAATAAAGGGGTGATTTTTTTTAAAGAACTTTTTCAACATTTCTTCTCTTTTGATGGGATAGATTTTGCAGTGTTACGACAGTGTTAAAGGCAAATTTCATGTGAGGTAGGTTATTATGACTTTAAACAGACCTAATGGCATAGAAAAGCTGTAATAATGGTAGTGTGATCTTTTCAGTAAGTGATGGAATATGGTCTGATATACTCAATTATTTCAGCAGTTACTAAATCTGCCATTGATTTCAGTGAGCATTATTTTTTATTATTTCTAAATTTTTGTCTAATTAACAACTACACCCAGTCAGACATGTAACTGCACTGTGCTCGGCAGACATCTATATTTTAGAATAGATGTTTACTCTTGACTACTCATGGTTTATAACAGGCAGTGGCAAGGCCAGTTTTCTATGACTAGAAACATGCATTTCTGCTAGGATCATTTAGCTTACATTGACAATTTTTAAATGTATTTTTTGTTTTTAATAGGAGTTGAACGAAAGTCAAAACACATCTTAAAGTCTCTCATTAGGGTTCCTTATTGTTATTATAAATTAAATATGTAATGATTGTTGTCAACACAAGTGCTCCTTGTCTGTCATTAGAGTGAGCATTATTTAAGACTTCCTGCTTTATTAGTAGTAAATTTCAGCAAATGCATTGTTTGTGGAACAGGTCAGCAGAAACAGTTTAGGAAATAAAATAACACTAGTCTGCTGTAGAGCGCAGATGCCCAAGCAGCAACATAGTCTTCATACGCTCCGTCACCTGCGCTCTTCATCCCTGAGGAAAGATAGCCCCTCTCAGTGGGAATACATTTTAATTTTACTGCCAGCTCAGTACTTTATTGGAGTGAGAAACCAACAAAGTGCTGATTAATTTCTGCCGACATCATGACAGGTTTTGTTCATGTGCAGCCGTCTGGTTGGAATCAGGCTGAAACTACCCGTTCATTTCCACTATTTCCCCAGTCTGAAACCATGGTGCAGACTGCAGTTCCTGCTAGTATTTGAGACAGGTTTTCTTTATGTAGTATCATAGGTAATTCCAATACTGTATATCCAAAAAAAAGGAAATTATCATGTTTTTCCTTACTTCATGAAAGTACAATTTTTTCCGAATAGTTATTTTGCATACAATTGGCTTTGGAACAATAGTAACTAAAAATGCAGAAATTTCCAATGCAAATTTAAAATGTCATATCTGGTTTTCTACTCAGTCATATAGCTCACATACCTCTACCCTTAAAGTAGACTCTTAAAGCTACTACAGTAGCTTCACTTTTAAATAATAACACTAAAATGTACTTTTAGAAACTTTTTCACATTTCTCTAGGCTTGTTTGCCTAGAATAACTGTCACAGAATATATTACAGTAGATTTATATATCTTCTAGAATACCTACAGCAAAATTCATTAATTATTCTGGCAAATAACACCTTTAATTACAGAATACAGTGTCCATACATGGAACTACTCTGGAAAAGCTTGGTTTATCTAGTCAACTTCTTTATAAATAAAACCCTTAGTGGTAATCACTGAGGACTAGAAATATTTTCACAAGTTGCTATAAAAGACCAACTAGCTGCTAAATGAATCTTCCCAGTGCCTGTTCAAAGGATGACTCATCTGCTCAAATATACTTGTGGGAATGACAGTCAACATTCTTTGACTTGGACGTCTCACATACCTTTTTAGATAAAGTGTTTAAAGTTGTCTCTATTAAAAAAAAAAAAAACCACACCAGAAAATTTCAAAGATAAGGCCTTTATCAAGAAACCTGTAATCTTGATGATAATACATTCCATGAATAAGGATATAAGAAAAAAAATATTCTTTTTACCAAAGATTTAAAAAAAATATAAAAGGAACATAATAGAAGCATTAGGTCCCCAGGAGCATTAACCACATTACCAAGCAGCCCAGAGACACTGAAGACAGTCTCAGTCTGGTCTCAGCTGGATATGACCCTGAACAACCTCATCTAACTTTGTAGTTGACCCTGCTATGAGCAAAGGGTCGGAACAAATGACCTCCAGAAGTGCCTCTAAGATTTTAATTATTGCTAATAAGTAGTAATAAAGGCTAGTAATAATACTTAATTGCTAATCTTCAGGCACTGTAAATATGTTCTTTATTGTTTTGGATGTCCATTAAAATCTCAGTTAAATGTAATCTAATTTAAAGGGTCAGGGATTTTTTAATTATTTTGCAGTAGGTCACAATCTCCATTTTAATAAGTTTGCTAAAATGAGAACAGATCTATAGCATTTATAGGATTAGTAAGAAATCTGTAACACTGATTTTTCTGTCATACAAGTAATGATTTTATTTGCACGGACAAGAGATTACTTGGGGACATCATCATCAGAATAAGATTATATAAGAAATATTATTGATTATGTTTATCAGATTATATAAAATATCTGATTTCCCTGACTAACAGTTTACTAAATGACAGATATTCCAGAAGGTTAGTCCTAAGGCATTACAAAGCTTTGACGCTACTGCTTTCACACTATTATTTTTACTTTTGGTGATACCTAGGCCATTTCAATTGAACACCATCATGCATGTGAATTTTTGGAGTAGGTGTGCTACACGGTATTTGACAACAGAAATAGGATATTGGAAACTCGAGTCTGAAATGTTACAGGTTTTCTGCAACAACCATGTTGTTGCACAGTGGCTCAGAAAAAGGCTCAGGGGACAGCAGGACAATGTAGTCAATTAATATTGCTTTTCCTTTTTTAGCTCCGGATTTTTACATGTATTCTCTAATGTCCAGTCCCTTTAAAATCTGTAGGTCAAGGTTCCTAAAACTACCAAAACTTTAACAGTGAATTATTGTATGTGCTTGAAACTTCTGTAACATAACCAGTCAGTATTTCAGGAGGAGGAAGGTGGTGGCTCAGGTGCATGGAATTACAGTCTTTCAGTGGGTTAGGGTTATCATGGCACCTCAGTAAATATGGCTTCTAGATACCTTTCGTCATACACTCTGACGATTGTGTTTGCACTTCCTATGTGTGGGAATTGGTGGATCTGACCAGTAGAGGCAGGTTATTTTCAATCAGTACATAGTCTGTTTGAGAACCTACAAAACTGACTCAGATTTTTTTTCTTCCGTATTCTTGATTGATAAGAAAAAAGCACCAAAATGCAAGAATATGATGTAATGATGTGATTATATCACAACTTGACTGATTCAATTGCAGAAGACTACCTACCAGTAAATGCAGAGTGCAGGTCATCATCCTCTCCTTGAATTGTTCTCCATGTGGGAGGACTTTTGGGACAGCCATCCCCTCCCAGCTGATTTGTCTTCACCCTTGACAAATGGGTCAGAAGATACTGCAGAAAAAAAAAATCGTGTCCACATTAGGTGTTTGAAGCCCCAGTCTTTTTGTCGTAGCATCCCTGAAGGTCTTCCACTAAGGTGGACATAACAGTGAAACACACCTTCTTCCAAAAGACCTAGAAGCCTAGAGCCTTAACGCCAACCAAGTTGTGACAACGGCAATCTACTCACTACCCAGCTGAGTTCCTTGTAGGTAGAAATGAAGAAATATCTCTCTCCCCACTAATACCACTGCTATGTAGGCTGATACGAGCATTAAGGAGAGTTCTGTTCAGCTCAGAAAAGACACAACCGCTGCAGTACTCACAGATGATAAAAATGTTGTCCAAATCTGATGTTCAGACCTACGCAGATGAAAACAGAGAAGAGATTATAACAGGAAAAGAAAGAAGAGTATAAATACCATTTCCCACATCAGGGCTCAAAGAAAAGCTTTCTTTCCTCCTCCTGCAACCCCATCCCCTTTACTTAGTCTCAGCTCCAACACTGAGCACCATTCTGCTAAGGATTATCACTCCGCACATTGACCAAAGGAGATGAAGCTCTAAAGAGACATAGCTAATTCTGTGGCTGAGAGACAAAATGCTTCTACATGTAGGTTACACATTATGTAGAGCCTCTAAGAAATGTAGACATTTAGTGTTCTTACAAAAAAATTTAAGCTGTAAAAAATATCAGTAGAGGTGATGGGAAATAGATACAATACACAAAACTCTGAGAGCAAATGAAAAGGCCCACTCTACTAGTAAACGTATTTCTTCTGATAACAGAAATATAATTCAGTCATAAGGCCCTAAAACAGGATGTTACGGTAAGATATATATCTTTGGTAAGAAATTCATATTTGTCTGATATTGTCATTTTATCTCTACAGTGCAGATTTAACAGAATATGTTCCTTTTTTGTTCATGGTGTTAAAATCACATATATTGGTCTAGGATATCTTCTCATCAAGAAAAATTATATTTTAAACCACAGAAGATAAATTGTTATGCACAGTATTTTATGTCCATTTGGTGTTTTGGGAATCATCAATTGCTTGTTTTCTTGTTCACTGTGAAGTCATGTACTGTTGAAGTGCAACCTAGACTATTCCAGTACTGGATGTTTGTAATCTATGTCTTTTGTCCATATGCTTGCCTGTTCAGAACAATATCACAGATGTAAATAACAAAACCTGATTTTTCCTGATGCATGCAGATCCTCCAAAGTTTGATAGGATATGGCCGAATATTTCTTCCCTTGAGGTTTCTAAACCAAACCAAGGTAGGATGCTGTAAAATTCCTAGTGGTCTAAAATTACTGAAATTGCTTTCAAGGAGTCCCACATGGTGGCAAAAGTAGTAACAATGATAATCCAACTCATTTTTCTTCTTGTGCTAAGTAATGCTATTCTGTGGGAAAACAGCCATTAAACAAACCTTACCTGAAAAGTCTTCCAACACTCAGATTACGCGCATCTACTGGAGAAGTAGATTCACAAGTTATAAGTACTGATATACAGAAAGCCCTAGATAATGTTTGACTTGTTTAGGCAGCAGTCTGTGTTTTGAGTAAGTCTTGAGATTCTTGAGTGAGAAAGATTGTCATTGTCTACATCAAATCCATTTTTAATGTCTTGTTTTCCCACGTGAGCTGAGCAGCATCCTCAGCTTGTGTGCCATCCACAACACAAGCAAGTTCTCTGCAGGATAGACGCATAGTTTCCTGCAATTGGAGTGCCACACAAAAAATTACTCACAGACTGTGGCATGATGATTAGCATTGAAAGAGACAGAATGACTTTTTAAGATGACTTATAAAATAAGATTCTTTGTTGTTTGAAGTTGCATTCAGCTATATTTCACATTTGAAAATGATTGTTCATTTAAAAAATAATGTCCTTTTGTTCTTATTCACCACCCTTCCCTCCCAAAAAAGAATCCTTGCAGAAATCTGGGCTGTGGCTTGCTTTGACTGTTCAAAGGGTGTCCTTTCTGTGCTGTAACATATACAGATGGAGAATAAAATTAAGGAAAAGGCAATCTAGAAAATAGCTACTAAACTGATCAAGATGTATTGGGAATCTGTTGGGGAATTGCATTGGAAGGGCTGTAGTTAAATCCATTGATCACAATGACCAAATCAAAACATATGCACATACACATATAAAATCTACCGTGTTATACGTACAAGTTTCTAAGTGCCCAATAAAATAGAAAATAATAATTGCTCTGTGCTCTCTATAAGAATTAGCAATGCACCTTAGTTTGCATTATTCAAGTATATTTTAAATTAAATATCCCTGATGATACTTAGCATTCCAATAGCTTCATTTAGCCCATGCTATATTTTCCAAGCTTTTGCATGTGTTTCTTAAACAAAGAAAAAAAAGCCAGCTTGATCTCTGCTCCTCTGCTCTCTGTCAGGATTAGCCTACATTATTCACAGGAATTTTAAAGCAAAACATTCCCAATGAAATGACACTTAGCATTTCTAATGAATTTCATAGCTTAATTATACTGCTTGTGATCTAGGGCTTAACTTCATTGCAAAATACAATACCTTGAACAGCATAAAACTATTCAGTGTTTCTTCCCCAAAAATAAGAGTTTTAGTAAATGTAGTTTTGACATTTTGTTAGGGAGCACAAAACACAAAAACTTAAAAGCATTTCTATTCAGATTATGTGTTTGCAGCATATTGTTATGGTGTTTAACATTTATTGTAGATTAAATACTTCAGTCACGGACAGCATATGAAGAGAATAATTATAGAAATCTGCCTATACCTAATATTATTTCATTGTGTTTTCTTTGTTTATGCTATTAGGCCAGAATAAATATGCATGTAAATTTAATAAAACCCTTTGCAGACCACTCTGGCTACCATATAGTAATTGGTCATGGATTGGGAGAAATCATCTAATAACTTCTAACACAAAACTGCTAAAATATGTAGATGTGAATTACATTATCTTGGATATTAAAGCTCAAATGATTCAATAGTTGATAGTATATAACTCATTTTCCCTAACTTTCACCCTTTCCTTACAAAACAATATCCATTATTAAAGTTAATTTAAAAGTTAGAAAATAAAGAGTTTTATGTTAATCTTTTGATTTGTTTCCTATATGGTACCTTTTCTAATTTACTGTTCATTTTATTACCTATCCAGTTGCTCCCAAATTAGCTATGTCAACTGTTTCTTCTGTTCAAGTTGCAAACCACAAGAGAGGTAGGAATTCTTGGATTCATACAGTGATCCCATAGTGCTCTGTGTTGTGAAAACATTGCACTGTATGAATCTGGAATATCTGTGAAGTGTACCCATCAGCTTACTGGTGAGGCATCTTCATTGACAGCAACAGAAGCATTAAGTCACATAAGCCATACAAAGACAATAATAAATATGCTTCTTAGACAGTCACTGCTGTCATATAAAATGACATGGCATTTGTTTTTAAAGGAATTAAATATATGAATATGACCGTTCAGATTGTCGCCTAGAAAGCAAAAGTTCACTAGAGTCTTGTTTTCCTTCCTGATATGCTTGTAAAAGAGGGTACAGAAGCAGATTAGTCACAGGCAAACAGTACATGAAACATCAATTGTCTATATCCTCAAGAAGCATCTGTAAATGCCATGGAGTGTAATACGTAGTTATGTCTTTTAATGCATTCTAAGTGTGCCTTACATCTTCATTTTATTCTAAGAGTGTGCAAATTCAGAGTGTAGACATTACATTTTGAACTGATGTTTCAGTGTTTCATCAAAATAATGGAATTATATGGGAATAATGAAGGATACCAATATTCTCTCTGATGTAAAGGCAACCTGTTTCATTTGCATATCTATCATTCACTGTCTGAACCCTGAGATCTTTTTGTTGTTTTTCCTCATCAATTTATCTGTAAAGAGTATGTATAAAGGCGTTTTGTCTTTCTGTAGCTATTGTGAATGTCTCATTATTCATTAAATACATATTAACAAGGAATAGGGATATTAACAAATGTTTGAACTTAGTTTGACCCATTTGATGAGATCATGATAACAAGCCATACTGTTTTTTATGAAGCAGGTCATTTCTAAGGTTACAATGAAATCTCCTTTGTTTGCCTTTTGTTAGTGTATAGAGAAAGAACACAGAGTTATTGGAAAATGAAAAAGAAAAAATAATGATTTCTGAACGCACTTTTCTTGAAATACTCTTTATGCTTTTAATTACAGAATGACATTGATAGCTGTCTCTTGCATTACCTGTCTTATTTTAAAAATTATGCTTCCCTTCCATGTGTGTTTATGAGTTTCATGTGATGATGTTTCATGTTTGATTGGTCACAGCTGAAGCTTCAGCTGAACCTCATTCCCACAGCACAATAGTATGTCATCTCAAAGATGTAAATGTGTAGTGTTATAATGGGGAAAAAAAGTATTCAATTAATAGAAGCAAAACAAATAATAACCTCTTTATGAGCCTCCTTCAGCGGGTAATTTTATCATGCTTTCTACAACAGGATTAAGATTATTGCAACAGAATCATTGCATTGGAAATAGTCTTTAAAGGCTCATACAGTCAATCCTTCTGTGAGTTGGCAAGGGATTTGACAATTCCTGAATCATCCAGAGACAATTATCGAATCTAACATGGCTATCTCTTCTCCCTTTTCCCTTCACTTTAAACCTATCTAGCTACCTTTACCTCTCCTCTGAGGTTTTATTTTCCAAACCATTTACTCCTTATTGTTATTCAGCTTTAAACTGTCTCCAGGTTATCTGTGTCTTTTCTTACTTGCAACTGAAAGCAACATTTTCTGGCACTGTAAGCTCATGTCATTTCATTGTTAGTAAACCATTTGCAGCCTGTTTTCAATACTTCCTCCCCCCATCTCTTTCAGTGATTGCTTGGCTTTGCCAGTGCATGAAAGTGGTTGGGCTGCTAGCCAGAGACATGTGCCTAAGAACCTTAAGCTGTGCTTCTGACAGTTCTAATAAGCAGGCTGCTTTTGGTCTTGGTGCGCTGGTTAAGGTGAACCACATGATGAGCTAGAAAGGCCATACAGCATTGATAGGTTTTAGCTTCCTAGATGGCATGATGCTGAATATAATCCTACATATTACATTTGACTGGTTTAGGGTAGCACCTCATGTGGCCTGTGAAGAAAATAATTCCGTTTCAATCATATCAGGACCCTTTACGTAGCTTTTTTTTTATAAACACAGAGGGATGTAAAAATGATCCACTGATCAGACTAACAGCAGTATGCAAAATAAGTTCATATTACCACACTAGCAAAATGGGAGGGAAGAAAGAAAAATTAGCAAAAAAATGATTCAATCATTACTTGCCATGCCTTTTTTTTTTCTCCTGTGCATCACTGCAAAGGCATTTGGTCAGATGTTAGACTGTTTTTAGGTTAACTGAGGTTATTTCTATACCATGTAGCATTCACCAGTCTGATGATCAAGATTCCTAGAGCTTTCCCATATCTTAGTACAAGTTAACTTTGAGACAAAGGCTTTCGTTCACACAGCACAGTTGTTACAAAAGAGCAGTACGCATAGCAATGCAACCAAGTGTTATAATTGGTCTCATTGTTTACCTTTAATGCTGATGAGCCACATCTGAACTTGGGTAGTCCTTCTGTATATGTTTAGGAGCATGTGTGTACAACAGACTAAGTCTTTTGGAGTTATTAGATGTTTCTTCAGTCCAAATCATAACTTGGAGCAAACCTTGTTACAGAGTGAATTACTTTATGTGCAGCTTTGTTTCTTGTGCTTTTGTAATGGCTAATTATGTGTGGTAGTATTATTACTGAAGGTCATATCACAATTTCAGAGTGGAAGTAGTGCAGTCATTCATTCACAGAATATTCTCAATTTCTTTCTGCTACTTTAAACACAAAAGATGATATAGCCTAGTCTGATTCACTGTCACTTCTTTAGTCTGTGTATTTTTGAAACATAAGAATGTAGTATTCTGCTGCCTCTTACTGATTCGAAAAAGAAGGTAAATTACTTCCTCTAAATTCACCTACAGTATAACTATGTTTAGCCAAAAGTCTGACAACCATGCCAGTACAGTATCGTCTCACCAAAACAAATTATCTAATGGCAGAAAAAGACAGGTCCTTTGTCAGGCAGCGACTAAGACAGCATTGCTTCTGAACCTGAGATCCAGAAAGATCAGATTGCTTATCACTAAGTGGTCTTTCTTATTTTAAAAATTAAACACACAAAAGCTTACAATTGTAACGATTTTTTCCTGTGACTCTTGTTTGCTAGTGGTAGTTTTCACTTTTAGATCTGTGGCCTCTGCCCCACACAGGCAGTTTTCACTGGAGCAAGATGGATATACCAAGGGAGAAAAGCTGCTGGGTGGCTGGCTGAGATGCTGACTCATACTGACCAGCTGCAAAAGGCAACAGACGTTAACACTTTTTTCCTCCCCCCTCAATTATGTCAAATGTTAACATACTGAGACTCATACACCAAATGTTTTACTGTACTCCAGCACTTAGAGGCATCAAACTTGTCAGATTGGCGTGAACCACAAAACATCGGTTTAGCAGTATAAGATTGAAGAGAACAAGAATGCATATAAGTTAACGGAATGTGCATATGTAAATTGAAGTAATGTTTCCTGGCAGCAGAAAGGCAGCTCTCAACATTGAAACATGTGTTGTGCTAAGTATTGTACAGTATACGAAATATCTATTTATAGTCCACTATAGTCCATCAGACAACAGCCAAAGAAATATATATGTATTAGATGTGCGTAATATACACATAAACATATACCAGTATTGCTGTTTCTTTATAAAAATACAGACAGGCACGAATATTGTATCTGATGCCCTATGCCAACAATCAGCAGCATATAAGAAAGGCAGCACAGGGGACTGGGCCCTTGTCATGTATGGAAACATTTTACACCCTCTGCTATGGCTTTATCTAATTACAGGCTAAGTTAACTTCAAGACCTTGAAGCCCTTCCAAGTCACTGCATCCAGTACTCCATTACTGCAGGAAATAAATCTCTTTCACCAGTTAATAAACTACATCTCTAAAGCATCAGGTTTTTGCTGCAAACTGGAAGTGTTCAAGAACCTCAGTGCCCTTATGGCTAGATACCATCTCCAAATTTCCAGTTGAAATTTCTCAATGGCCAGTTAACACCCATCTGTTCCTGTACCAGTGTTGTCCGTTAGCACAGATACTCACTTAGGATAGCAGAAGGCTATATCCTTGAGGTATTTATAGCTCAGTGATATCCCATCTTAAGTTTCCTAGACTAAACAAGCCAAATTGTCCTAGTCTTCAGTTATTAAATAGGCTCTCTACTTCTCTGATTATCCTAATAACATTTTCACTGAATTTCACTGAATTTTTTTAGAGTTGGAAGGGACCATATAGATCATCTTGTCCAACTCCCCTGCTGAAGCAGGATTGCTTAGAGAATGTTACTCAGGACTGCATCCATGCATTTCCTGCATTCATTCTGGGCTCATAATCTCAGAGTTGAGTGATCAGACTTGCACAAGCTTTCTACACAAAACATAGCTGTACCTTCAATAATGATATTGATACATTCCTAATTTCTGCTTCTTTCCACATAAAACCAAGCATTGCTTGTGATTAAAGACTAAAAGGCATTCTATGTTTAACGAAGGGGTATCTAAAAAGTGGCTGTCATGCCAGCTGTGTTTCAGATGGCTGCAGTAAGCATGCTTTCTATTCAGTACACACTTCAGAATTTTCATGAACTTTTCTGGCCCAATTGTTTTTCATCTCAGAATATAAAAATGGGTTAATGCTTACCTCAGAAGTACAGTAGAAGTAGCTCTTAAATAAGACCTCTCTTCTTTCCTTTTCTTCTCTCTTAATTGTTTTAGGAATTGCTAGCCAAAATTGTCAAACTAGAGATTTGTTTGGTCTTGAGTCTGGTTCCCAAGGTGCCTACCACTTACTGTACCCTGCATTCAATAGTATTTTTGAATACTCACTATTTATGTCAGAAGAAAGCTTTTATTTTACTTACATTGTGGATTTAAGTATGATAAACTTTGACAATTTTTTGTCCACTGTATTTAATATTTTTAATATGAGGAAATTTTTCTCATGTCTTGATTTATACTCATCTCAAACTTGCAAAAAGATGTGCATTTCTATCAGCGGAAACTGAGCCTCCAGTACCCCTGAAAGGTTTACAACTGCAAATGCTTCAGCTCCATCAGGTCTGCCAACAACAGCCAACCTTCAGCGCCATGCCATGGTCGCCGGGTCATGCTAACCTGCCTGAAACAAACTTCACTTTCATTGCAGATAAACATCTGCTGTTGTCCGTGTCACATTGATTAACATGTATGTGCCATTCATTCATACTTCTATTCATGGTTCATTTTTACTAAGCATGTAATGTGCTATTACTCTGCTGCCGTATACATTTTGTATACATTTCTGTTCTTCCTTGAAAGACTGTGAATGCTTCGGGCACTCCAACCGGTGCAGTTACATCGAGCTGCTCAATACGGTCATTTGCGTGAGCTGTAAGCACAACACTAGAGGTCAGCACTGTGAGTTATGCAGGCTGGGCTACTTCAGAAATGCTTCTGCAGAGCTGGACGATGAAAATGTGTGCATAGGTCAGTCCCGGGGTAACTGCGGCTTTTCTTCTGTGCTTTTTCAGCTATACTGGCAGCTGGTAGGGTCCACTGCTGCTCACTTGACAGTTGAGCCAGAATGAGCTTTTTCAATGGATAAGAACATCTGTGTAGACTTTTCGCCTAATTTCCATTGCCCCTGTAGCCCCAGGGAGGTATTTCAAATGTCTCTGTGATGATGAACGTCCCTGGCTAAGGGTCCTGGGAAGACTTTCCCCAGAAGCCCCTGAGAAACTGATTGTGCTGTCCTTCTGCAGGAGGGAGCCACGCTGCAGTTGTGCATGTGAAGACTGAAGGGTTGAGTCATAAATACCTGTTCTCAGTCTAACTTTCAGAATTACTAGCACAGAGTCTTGAATACTTGCTTGAGTAGTTGCCAGCTGCATCAATAGGACGTGGGTAGTGGTGTTTATTAACGCCCTTTATTCACTTAAATTTCATAAAAACATGTTGCAGCTAATTCTGCTCCCAAGCATAGGGCTGTAAAAGCCGTGTTACCTCCCCTCTCCTTACAGGAGAAACTGAAATTATGCCCATGTGGTTAGGAGCAGCATTTTGTCAAATCAGTTTGACATGATGTCATTTTAGAAATGGGATTCCTAGGGAAAACAGTGCTTTTAGTCTTAGCATCTGCTATAAATACCCAAAATGCAGAATTAAAGGAAATGCCAGAACATAATAAAAAAAGATCTTTATCACAGTAAAAGAATATGGATTGTTCTCTTGTCACTACAGACAGTACATAGAAAAGTTAGGACACTTGAGGTGAAGGCTGAATGTAATCAATAAAGGAAGCCTCATACAATGGCCAGTAGTTAACAGGTAGCCACAAAAGACAATGTTCTAATAACAAAAGGTGGAGAACTTCATTACATAGTGTTTTTTATAAACATAAGCATCAGTAGAACCTGTTCTGGATTTTCATTGTGGTATTTTTTTTTCTTTACATTTTCGAGGAAGCAAAAAGAAGAGTAGAAAGGTTTTTTTCATGCCAAAATAGATGAGTGAATAAATTATATTTTAATATTCTTTATAATCCATTGCTGAGATTCAAGCCAGAAACTATTTAGGCTGTCGATATTTGTTTCAGTCTGCAGCTTGACAGATTTACATTTTATTTCGTGATAAACACGCAGATCCATCCACGCACTGCATTTCACGTGTCCTTTTAACTTTGCTTGGCAACACATTCAGAAAATGCATGATCTCCTTTGACATTAATTAGTCTAAGCTAATAAGAACTTTAGTAGGCAAGTCATGATTTTGTATGACTGTGCTGAGGAGATTAATCCAATCAAATGTTCTTGGAAAAAAACCACTGTCCTTCATATTTGTTTGATGCAGATGACGGACATTATCAGTATGACATCAGGGCTGTATAATTTCAGCTGCCTAAATAGGCCTAATGAATATGACACTAAATTACTCTATTTGGGATTTTTCATCAGCTCATTCAGTAAATTTTTTTCCCATGTGCACTGAAATGCTAAGACAGAAGCTGTAGCTACGTAAGTCAAGGAAGTTAATAAACCAGGAGTCAAAAATAAGTAAATTTTAAATTAATTTGCAGGTGATGTATTTAGAATGACTGTGCACTTTGAAATTGCCCAGACTCTGCAGAAATAAAATTTAAAAACCTTTCATTTAATGAGAGTTTAAAAAAAAATAAAAGACAATGTGATGCATTTATTGACTTTCCCACCTTAATGCGAGCGCCTATTCTTGGGTCCCGTGAGAATTGTACAATGTGAGATGACTATAGGATCAAACCCTGGCTTACTACATACTAGGTAATTTGTTTTAAATCAACAATATTCCCATTGGACTAAGATAGTTCTCAGGATCGTAGTGATCATACTGCATACAACATGTATGTATCCTAGTTGATTTGCCAACTTAAGAAGACTTTCATACTATTTCTTGTTTAAAGTCAGTGAAGTGAAGTCAATACCTAAGCGCTTTTTAGAAAGCAGAGAAGTTTGTGTTTTAAGTATTTTCCTGAACTGGGGCTCCTAAGATTTAATTCTGCAAAATGTAGAGCATTTTCATCTCTGAGAGAGTTGATGGATTCACCATCCTTCTAGGTCAAGCACAAAGAGTCTTGCTCTATTGGAAACGCTCATTTTTCTTTTCTCTGAGTTTAAAAGCAGTGTTTTGGGTTTTAAGTATGAGTGGAATGTTGGCATGACCATTTTAATAAGCAGATTTCCAGTGACGTGCAAATCTTATTCCCTTATGAAAGTTATTTTTCCAGCCTAATTCTTTCCTCTTCAACCATATACGTAGAAAAGTAAAAAATGTTTGGATAAGCTAGTTTAATGGCAGCTAACAGGGCTTTTTCTCTGATTTATCAAAACTACTTGTTTGATATATAGTTTTCATAAATATATGTGGTAAGTACATGGGTAACGAATCTGTGAATCTTAGCTGATACTAACTAAATGAAGAAAATGTAAAATGTTTCATTTTTAAAACTGACAAGTTACAAAGAGTTGAAATACTGAGAAGGTTTTTACCAGTGAACCAAATGCAACGCATTATACAGAGGGCTTAAATCTAATTTCATTATGCCCTTAATTGCTTTGGAAGCAAAATAAATTTTCTTTCCTAAAATGAAATACCAAAAATTTGTGGGTTTGTCAGTTAACTGCAAAATTACCTCATATGAGCAACTGCAGTTTCTAAATAAATCAAGGTATTTTAAAGTTAAAAATCATTCACTTGACATGCTTACAGTGAAAAAGAATTTAACAACTTGAAGAGCTTTTTATTTTTACAAGGTCTTGATAAAGTCTTAATAACTCTTTATGTTACTAAATACACACACTGGCAAGCATGGATAGCATGGAAACCACCACGTAGACCCAGAGTAATAAAACATTTCCTTTGTCTTACAACATAAATACTGAAATGGTAATTATTGTCACACCTATTAGTAAACCAGCCTTCCAGTCACTTGGGCTTAAGCTTCAACTGACACCTGTGAGACCTTTAGAAACCCTAATGATATATGGTTAAGTGAACCCTGAAGGTTATCCTGTAGCCACTGTCAACCCAGACTGATAAAAGCAGCAGCCCTGCAAGCTTCAGCTCATCTTCCCAACCTTTTTTTTTTTTTACTTATTTTCATTGTGTTTTGTTGGCAACATCACATTGATATAGAAACTCAGTGAACAGATGACTACTACTGTTGTCTTCCCGTCTTTCAGTCACCAGATGGAGGTTAGGGGGAAAATTACTCACCAGTTCACATCTGCGGGGTTTTTTTCTCCCACCTGGGAACCTGGTGTGTGGTCTGCATATTAGGATGATCTGGGAATGTTAATTTAATTTCACTTAATGCCCTGTTGTAAGGGCATTGGAGATACGGCCTGCCTGCGTGTGGCACGCTGGAATTGGGACTTTTGAGCTTTTTAATGGCTTAAGTATGTGGCAGGTCTCGGGAAGTCTTCCACGGCCTGTGATGCTGCATTGGACAAAAAGCTTGGATGTTCAGTGGACCTTTGTAGGTTCTATATCTATGGTAGCAGTTGTTTATTGCAAAAGAAGGAGGCTATATTCAGTTACTAAAGGTTACTAGGTGTGTTTGGTGTTCTGATTTGATCTACAGCTTTTGTAAAAGGGCCTGGCTTAAAGTTTTGATTCCACTGCCTAGTTTCCCTTAAACAGCACAATATAGGCCTGGTGCTTCTTGTGTGTTTATATGATAGAGCTCAGGAGGAAAGCTTTCACTGATTCAGGGTCAGGTTCTTGTTCTCTGGAAAGTGTAACATTATGTATCTATAAACATTTAATATCACAGGCCAGAGACTTGTTTCACAAACACTTGTTTATATCACTGTAACTTCATTATGGTCCCACTAAGCTATTTTTAACGTACAAGTATCAGGCCCTCTGTTTCTAATGTAATTCCAAGTATTTCATCTTTCAAGGTTTTCTATAAACACTTTTCAAGCAAATTTTGCTTCCCGCATTTAATATGTATCTCAGTTCTATGCCTGTTTACATAAACATTTCATACATCTGATTAACATCAGAATTGCCAGCTTTTCAAATGGCACTCCCTGCGCTATAATTCTCCTCAGCCTTGCACAGTATTTTTGGCGTGTCAGTTTTCAACTTCATTAATGGATGTTGCTAGCTAATTGACTCTATTATTATTGTGGAACTCTGTTTGCCAAAGGTAACTCTTCTTCTACAGCATGCCAAATGCTCAAAGTGCCATCTGTAATTTATAGTGAATAAACACTGAGATAACAGATGACAAATGTCTTCCTGGTAATTTTTTTCCTGTTAGTTTTTCCATTGGATTTTTTTTTTTTTAATATTTTACTTCCCAGTTCAACTCCGTTTTGTCATTTACAATATCACTGAGGTTTAACATAATACTAGGGAACAATTGCCAAAGGCATTCATCAAAGCAGCACTGATTCACAGACATATAAAGCCAGACTCCCAGCAGGTTGCCCAAATTCAGGAATTGATTTGCGTGTCTTTTGCCTTCAACAGCAGCAGAGATCAGATGCTGCCAAAATGTGTTTGTGGTCTCAGTTGACAGTGGAGTTACTCTGGGTCTACATGGGTCTACATACAAATAAGATACAGCCCTTCATTTAAAAAAGTAATAATAAACTGAAGAACCGGAGTGCCAAAAATGAGCTCTGCTAGCTACTGTCTTATCTTCTTTGTTCAGCTAGCTGAACACAGATATTGCAATTGTGTTAAAGAAAAGGGCTGTGAATGAACAACACAGTAAGTGTTGTGGGAGGAAAGAGGCTACCCCAGTCATTCTTTAATTACGTGAACACACATGGAAAATAGTGGGGAATGAACCTCATTGCATTTTCCATCTGCCCACTGGGAGGTGAGAGAAATGGAAATGGCAGCATAAAGCCAGCTCTGATAAGTTTTGCAGTACATTACTGCTCACCTCAAGCTTTTCATTGTGGACTACATAAAAGGTTTATTAATGTCGCTGATAAATACAGTCTCATCAATTTAATGGCAAATATCCACATAAATTGTTATACTGCTCAAAACCATAAAGGAAGACTATCTTGGAAATAAGTAAAGTGCATTTATATAGCCCTGTAAAGACATTCAGAACTTCTGAAAATATTAAGTCATATAGAGAAGCCTATTTGAATAATGCAAAACATTTCACCCTGATGGCACATTGATATATCCATACTATACAAAGCTTTTCTAATGTTCATTAAATTGTCAAAAAACATTCTTACCAAAAGAGAATCTGTTACAATCACTTATCTTCGAAGAGCATGGTACCTTCTGCCTTTATATCTTTTCTGTTTACTTTTTCTCGTCACATCATAAAATGTCTCTTCCTGAAACGACATATGCAAACAAATAAATGGACCTATAGTAGTTATATTCACTACTCTAGATATCCTTAACAGACAGTCTTCCTTTACCTTTAGCACTGGAAATGCACCCTCTATTGGTATTGAATGAATTATCACCATATGTACACCTGAATCTAGTGTGTATGTGTTGTCTTGTTTCTGCAGACTGTTATTGTAACCCTTTTGGTTCAGTCCATGATCGCTGTAATGACAGAGGATTTTGTGAGTGTAAGGAGGGAACATCAGGGCCTAAATGTGATAAATGTCTGCCGGGATATATCTGGCACGGCTTGGGCTGTCAACGTAAGTAACTCTGAGAGTTGCCCCTCTCCTGCAACTTTGCTGCCTCTGCGTCTGTGTGCTATCACATGCAGCTACTTAAGAGCAGAAAACGAGTAAACCGCTCTAGGAGCTGTAAGAATGCCATAGTGCCTGAACCTTTTCGGAGACTCCCGGTAAATTGACTGTGCCATCCATTTATTTCAATATGCTTTCAGTGTCCTTTCTCTTTCTCCTGCTAATGCCTGGAGGAGCTCCCGCTGAAATATGTAAATATGCGTGTCTTGCCAACTGCGAAATAAGTTTTGTATACTAAAATGTCAGTACAATAACTCCAAATTTAAAATTCTTACTAAAAGACAAAAGGTGATATCTCTGCATGTCTACTTTTTTTCTGTACTAAACTTCAGCTTCTTGAGTAACTTAACTATGCTTTCGTACCTTAAAACTATGTCCCTGGACAATAAAACTGCAAAACACTGGCTCATTGCCTGTTATAATTAGTGAAAACTAGACAAAAACTAAAGATTAAAAAAATGGAGGTGTACTTAACATCCTTAAAAATAAGAGCTGAAATTCTGCATAAATATTGCTAGAGCAGATGTTGTTTCAATACTTAGTTGTGTATTTAGCTTCTCTTCTGGTTAACAGGTCTTGTAAACAAGTGAGCAGAAATACCACCTCAGTATATACAGGATTAGACTTTTATTGTGAATTTCTTCTGTAGTAATTCTTAAGATTTATTCTTTACAAGTGTTTTGATCATCTACTTCCAAAACCTCTGGAGAGTCCTCTCATGGTTTTCTTTCACTTTTTCTCCCTGCCTTCCTGCATTCTTACACACACACATTAAAGAGATTTCTACAAGAGCTTGCTTTTGATTTTTAAGATTGAGAAACACAAGAGAGAATGTAATTACTGACACTGATTAGCCAAATATTATAAAATTGGCCACACAGCCACACAAATGCTCTAAAAACAAATGCACATCTTATATCATAAATTTTTACAAAAAAAGCCAATAAAGCTAGAGATTATCGCTGCCTCACTAAGTGATGAGTACCTCTGAAGTAGACAATCTGGGCTTGTGACAATTTAGCAAGTATATCTGGAAAGAAAAACCAATAAATAAAGAATTTCAGGAAAGATTGTGATAATTAACCAATTATCATTAAAGCTAGCACATTAATTAGGCCAGTCCTCTTTATCAGTGATCTGGACAAGGGGATCGAGTGCACCCTCAGTCAGTTTGCAGACGACACCAAGTTGGGTGGGAGTGTTGATCTGCAGGAGGATAGAAAGGCTTTGCTGCGGAATCTGGACAGGCTGGATCGATGGGCTGAGGCCAATGGGATGAGGTTCAACAAGGCCAAGTGCCAGGTCCTGCATTTGGGTCACAACAACCCCATGCAGCACTACAGGCTTGGGGAAGAGTGGCTGGAGAGCTGCCTGGCAGAAAAGGACCTGGGGATGTTGTTTGACAGCTGAGTATGAGCCAGCAGTGTGCCCAGGTGGCCAAGAAGGCCAACAGCATCCTGGCCTGTATCAGGAACAGCGTGGTGAGTAGGACCCGAGAGGTGATCGTCCCCCTGTACTCGGCACTGGTGGGGCCCCACCTCAAGTACTGTGTCCAGTTTTGGGCCCCTCACTACAAGAAAGACACTGAGGTGCTAGAGCAGGTCCAGAGAAGGGCAACGAAGCTGGTGAGGGGTCTGGAGCAGAAGTCTTATGAGGAGAGGCTGAGGGAGCTGGGGTTGTTCAGTCTGGAGAAAAGGAGGCTGAGGGGAGACCTTATCGCTCTCTGCAACTACCTGAAAGGAGGTTGTAGAGAGGCGGGGGTTGGTCTCTTCTCCCAAGTGACAGGCAACAGGACAAGAGGAAATGGCCTCAAGTTGCGCCAGGGGAGGTTTAGACTGGATATCAGAAAAAATTTTTACACTGAAAGGCCTATTAAGCATTGGAACAGGCTGCCCAGGGAAGTGGTTGAGGCACCATCCCCAGTGGTATTTAAAAGACGGGTAAACATAGTGCTTAGAGATATGGTTTAGTGATGGGTTTTGTCAGTGTTAGGTTGATGGTTGGACAGGATGATTTGAAAGGTCCCTTCCAAACTGGACAATTCTATGATTCTATGAAGAGAAAGGATGTTTGCATGGGCAACACAGTTAAATGTTACCCAAGAAAATTGGACTTTCTCAATTTCTGCCAGAAAGCTCCTGTTTATATTTGGCAGGTTATTTAAACCATATTTTTCACATGTGATTGTTAACTGTAGTCTCATTTTCTGGACGCTTGCACTTGAGTTTTAATTCACAAAATTATTGGGTACTTACTGTTGCAGCAGAAAACAGGCAAAGTAGTGTTTCAAATCTCAGATTTCTCTATTATTAATGTTTTGAAAAAGCAGATCCTAGGTATCTCAAAACACTCAGAAAACATAGTATCTCCCTCTGCCTTGCACCCCTTATGTAGAAGGGGTTTGTCACCACCCCTGTACCTTACCCTAGGTACTGGCAAAATAAGCATTAGAATTTGTGAAGTATTGAGATACTGTAGTGACAGGAACCACAGGGGAAAAAAAATGAAAAAGGAAATCAATATGATTCTCTGCAGTAGAATTTGAATAAAGTACAGTAAACACCATGTCCACACAGTGGGTCTAAAAAAGGTATTAAGTAGCTGAGATATTGAACAGGTCTGGAGGTCTGTGAAGCAGATTTTACAGTCATATAATTAATATAATTAATATATATATCAGCTTGTCAAACCAGTTGCTTATTAAATGCAGTATTTCCTATCTTTTCAGGTTTGGACATTATAACCTCAATAATGTTCTTTTAATGAGGATTTTTTTGAGCCCAACGTATAATTAGCCTGATTTTAGCTGAATCAGAGCATTTATAAAAGCTTTAGACAGTTTCTGGAAATGCAAGCTAGTGCCTTTATATATGCTGACAAAACTAATTGAGTTTCCCTCCCTGTGTTGTAATTTTCTGAACAAATCTCAGTCTGATTGTGTAACTGTTAAGACATTCACCAACTTTGACCAAATTATCTGATCAAATTCAGAAGAAAAACAACTAGATGCGGTTGTCAGTTTTATGGAACAGACATCAAATTGCAATGTTTTACCAAGCACACACTGATTTAAATCTCATTTCAAGTCTTTTCATGGTGAAACAGAATTCCAATTCATTTAATTTTGTACTGTGGCAATTTTAGCTTTGTTTGTTATTTTCCCATTGAAATCTAAACAAATGACTGGGCAAGCAAGCAGACCCCAATATACAAGAAAATAAGAACTCATTCCACTGCCTTAGCAAAGCTCCAAAAGATTATTTGTCTGGACATGTAGCGTGTGGTTTTGATCTGTTTTCCTGAGCTTGTTCTGTACAGAAATGTACATATGCAAAGATGGATATACACGCACTCAACAGACCAATATGTGTTTGTTTACTTTTTGTTATACATAGCCTATTGGCATTATTAAGAAAATATATCCTTATGGAGCTTAGTTGCTAAAAATCATTAACCTAGGGCAACCAGAAGCTTGACCTATAAATAAATAAGTTAAATCTATACCATAGGTAGTTTAATTACTTGTATGATTGTATTAGTAAATGGAGTGGCTTAGTTTTGTGTATTAGTAATCGTATTTGGGGAAAAAACAATGCTGAAGTCCTGTTGTGTTTTTGTAAGGCTCACAATATTTCATTTGATGAATTACTGTTCGTAGTCTACCTTTTACCACACATGGGCAAAAGACACAGAAGCTATTATCCTCAGAAGTATTCATTTAGGTACCTCACTCTTACTGATTTCATCTAAAACCTTTGAGGATCTGGGCGAAACGCTCACCACTTGCGTCTCTGTGCATACAGAGGTCAGATGCAATTTTAGACTTTGCCTCCCAGATAAAACGCACCGTGGTAACAGCTGTTATCTTATTGAATTCAGGGTTTATGCAGCCTAGACATAGCGGTCAGCAGGTCTGGTCGGTACAGGAAGGTTTGTTGCCCTCAGAAAAAGAGGCACAATAGATGCAACTGTGCCTTGCGCTACTTCTAAGCTCTCCCTCAGAAGCATTCATGCCGCAAGCATTGTGCGTGTGGTGAAGCTGCTGGGGCTTAGCTCTCCGCCTCCCTCGCAGATACCAACAGTGGTTTTCTCACCAGCACGCATACATAGATCAAAGCGCAGGGAACGAATTCAGAACAGAACAGTCTGGTCCAGAAACCCTTTTAGAATTCCAGAAACATGACAAAATACATAGCTATATTTCATTTTTCTATTTAGAAATTAGATTATTTCCTTTAAAAATGAACATAAAAACAGAAGAAAAAGCTTCAAGCCTGGCAAGAAATCTAACCAGCAGCTACTGCTGGTTTGGGCCAGTCTTAAACTGAACATAGTGCTTTGTGATAAGAGGAACCTGTAAGAAAGGGTGGAAGCGTTTACACACAGAAGAACTGCCTGAATTTTAAAAAGATGGATGAAGGCAAAATATTAAGCATGAGCATTCATTTGATTTTCTAAGTGTACTGCACACAGTCTCACATCTTTTGTATTTCTTGGCTGTGACGTTTCAGGTGACTAAATTCTGTTGCATACATACAGGAGCATTTAGCAATAACACCTTTTAATTTCACGCACGCAAGAATTGATTCCAAAACCAGCTGCATATTTATCCAATCAGGCAAAGAAAAAGTGACTCTCTTGCCAATCTCAGTTTACCAGCACAGCTCACATTTTCATTAGGCATGATCATCCCATGGGGGAAAAGGAAAGGGAAGGTCCAGTGATTAATATTATTCACTATCTTCCTTCATACAGTCAATGAGCAAATAAAGACGATCAGCCTGCAGCCCCAGAAAAGCCTAGACCAGCTACAAGAGTTACCAACGGTAGCTTGTACCTGAGTTAAATTCAGTGCAATATTTATTGTGACTCACTGTTTTAAATCATCTTGGATCAATGGTGTAAATCTTAAACAATTAGCGAATGAGTTTTCAGACATGCTTTACGTCAAGCTCTGAATAGTTTCTTGTATTTTACCTTTTTTTGTTCGTTTTAAATAGTTTTTATTGAAGTAAGCAGAGGATTACACTCTTCAATGCTCAAACTGTGCTTAGTGCTTGTATCTGTCTTCCAGACTGAACTTGTATTACTCTGCAGCCTGTTAGATAATTCATATTCTGTCACAGTGTGCATTCAACTTATTATATGATTATTTAAATATAAGCTTCTTTGTCTGCATTTTATCATGTGTTACAAATGTTAGAAGTCAAGGCATTTGATCAAAATCTTCATTCAGATTGAATATTGCCAAAGAAAATCAAACCTGAAATTGTAACCCTGCAACTTACATTAACATTTGCTTTTGGAAGTTTGTGTTTACAATTCAGCAAGAAAAGAAACGTTGCCATCTTTTTCTTAAAAAAAAAAAAGAAGACAAAGAAAAAAATAATGCGCTTCTTTATAGACAGATTAAATACATAAATGTAATTGTCTCCCTCCTTGAAGGTTAGTGATCTTTTATACATGTTTGTACACAGATGTATTCCGTGAGTCCTTCAATACCTACACATTGAACTTGTGCCTGGGGAGCCATACTCTGTAAAAAGAAATAATTCAGAACTGGGATTCCCTGCTTTCCAGTTCACTTTTGCAGCTGCCTGTTTGGGGAGCCATAGACAATCCATCTATATCTTTTTACATCTTTTTACCAGTAGTAGTTTTAATGCTTTTAAGCTGGTCAGGATACAGTGGGATTTCCCCTCTGCACAGGTGCTGTATGGACTTTCATTTCTAGTGTGTTTTGGTGCCAGGAGCGGTGCTAGTAAGTGCAGTGCCAAGCTTGGAGCTGGAGGGAAATAAAACATAGAAGGAGTTTATTGAAAAGGATAAAGTTCTGATGGGGCTGAACATTGCTGTCCCCAAGAACCAATCTGCCTCTGGTCTTTATACCTGAAATACTGATTTCTCAATACCTGTCTTACATGATTGTTATGCAGACTAAAGAAACTGTGTGTGTATAGGGGTTTAGATGTAAGAGGAACAGACTCTGCTTCAAATAGCTTCAAGTTTAAATCCAGAATAATTCTTTTTAAATCAATCCAGAATCCCACTGCTGCAACTCAAGGCAAAGCATGGCTTACGTATGTAAGCCATGCAAGGCAAGATTACAAACAAAATTACAGCGTTATCAGGACTGCTTCTCAGATGATGCAAAACACTGATTCCACTCACCTGGAGGGAAACATCTGATGACTTATACGTGTAATGCAATACTGATATCCTGGGTCTTTTAAACCTGAGAAAAGACAACATGAATGTGTGTATTAATGCATTCATTCCAAAATACATGGCTGATACAGGGATACACAGACAATTGTTCACCAAAGCATAAATATCATGGAATGGTATTATTTTTTAATGAGATACTGGATTTGAAGGAGAAAAAAGGTTGATATCTCTCTGGAGAGAGGATATTTTACTTGGAATAAACATGTTGGAACACAAACACTGTATTTAACAAACATTATTAAGTGAAGCATCTCTCCTCTATGAGGAGCACAGAGGAGAGGATGAAAACATAGGATGCTTTCTCTATATAGTTATTATACAGATCTACATAGTGTAGCACGCCTAGGTTGGGGAATCAAGTCCCAAGCTGCTTTTAGTACTACTGCCTACAAAGTGTGTGGAAGTGGAAGAACATGCAGGAGGAATAGACTAGACTAGAGAGCTCAAGGACATTTTCTCAGTGTCTGTGCTGGAACGAAGGCTTCTGTGAACAGGATGGGGGTTATGAATTAGGTAACACCTTGGGGGGAGTTGGCGGGGGGGGAAGCTGAAGAAAATAACCGGTCATAAATCAACCAGAGAATGAGGCATAGAAAACGGGGCTAGTTAGCATAGTTAACATCTTATTAAGAGGCACCAGTCTCTTAACAGACTGTAGCTCTTCACTTCAGGAGATTTACTCTGATAACCTGGTGATCAGATTTGCTTTCTCCAAAGTGAAAAAAAATGGTTCAGTAGCAACATTTATACACCTGACCTTTAATAGAACAATTTTTCCCCAGCAAGGTGAAGGATTGGATTGGAGCAAAGGCATTGTTCTCCTCTTGATCTTGCCCAGGTGTCAGCTTCAAAGCTGCTATTCCAAGGCTGTCTAAACTGCTTTAATTGCAAGTGCTGCAATCCCTCTTCTCCCAATTCCCAGCAATTTAGTCCCACACCCCTAGCAATCTCTCAGGCCCTCTCAGCTTGACCTTTTATTGAACCATTTCAGATCTAACTCAGCAGGACACTAACCAAAAAAGAAGAATAGTTTTCTGCTGTGTTAGTTCTGTGATATGAATCAGCAACGGGTTGAGCAAGCAGGAGCAGCCCGGGAGAGCTGGGAGTGATGTAACCCTGGCCGCCAGCAGCTGGGCTGGACAAGGCTGCCATGCAACTGTAGCACATCTGTGGGACCAGTATTTTCCTCTCTTCTTCATTAGGTCATTCATGTTATAGTCTAGCAAGTTGCGGGTATTTTTACCAGAAAAAGCCATGCAATTTCAAATAGATGAGCAGGTTGATAATAAGGGAAACTTAAAAAAAAAAAAAAGTTCTATACTCTCCCCAAAATAGTTAAAAAACCCACTAACCTACAAAAAAACCAAAACAACTCTGTAAGATTCTCTTGTACTGAAGCAAAATCCTAACTTTTTACAGATGGCAAAGCTAGGATTCTGCATACAGAGCCAAAATGAACAGTGGTGATGGACGTGAGCAGAGTGCATTTCAAAACAGAGTGAATACAATTTCTAGGGTCTTCCGTATTTTTGGTGCTGTATCATGGGAGAGTTCTGAACAACTAAATATTGGGAAATTCATGAAAAGTTAAACAAGTAACGTTATTTGTTTTCTTTAGACAGATGATTTAAAAATGGTTAATATTTGATAGCACAATGCTAAATATTTTAATATAGTGCATTGCAGTCAGTTAGGAATAGATCAAAAAGATACAAAGTAAGCTCCACTAGATAAACTTTTATTAGGTACATGAAATAGAACATAAAGCTTGATAGCAATTACCATTTAATCTATTCACATTTGGAAACTTATTGAAGAGGAAACTTATAACACAGTTAGTTGTTATGAATTATTAAATGTTCATTTGAACAGTTATGAGCAGGACTGCTTTTCCTCTGAAAAATCTGTCACGCTTTCCTTTTAAGCTTTCTCAGTGGCCATAACTTCTGTGTAATTTGCCTGCTCACTGCCTTTTTATGAGGACAGAAATAAAGAGATCAATAGCGCCACAGACACGCCCAGATGGCACATTTTTATGAAGGGGCCTTAAAAGGGTCAATTAGGAGTAAGTAAAATAGTCTCCATGCTAACTTAACTGCAGATAAAAACTACTGACCTGAGGCAATTAAAGACAGTCAACACTACCTATCTTGACACTGACGCAACTGATGGCATTGCTGACACCAGGACAGGCTGATTATTAAGACTTCAGTAGTTATTAGTTTTGCTCCCTTTACACATGTGCAAATCCAAGTCTCCCAAGAGATCTTTCTGTTTACAGTGATGGCAATATGAAAACCGAAGTTTAGTTTAGAAGGAAGTGTTTAACTAAAACATTTAACAGAAGTGCCTTTATACATTTCCCAATTCCCACTTCATCCTGTTTTCTGACCATCTTACCTAGCCTGTCTTAGCACTGGTCTTCAAAACCTTTCAGTCTTGTGAGCTGTGTGTTTATCTTCATGCTTGCATGCTTACAGACAGTATTTAGAAAGCCTGTACTGAGTTAAATCAAGGATCAATTTACCCCAGTGTCCTCTATTTGACAGTAGTGGGCTTGAGTGATATCCCATTCAGCATAGGCATCCAAACTCTAGGAAGCTACAGCGTACGGATTTTCTTAGCCAAAGAGTTCATCAGTATCTTCATATTTAGTTGGTCTCAATGAGCTTTTCATCCACTAATTTGCCTAATCACTTCTTGAGACATTCATACTTTTGTTATCCAAACATCCTGGGCTCACAATTATGCACAATGTAATAATAATAATTATTATTATTAATATTATTTTTTATTATTATTATTATTTCTTTGCTTTAACTGGCTGGCTGATGATTTCATCTGGTACTTCCTAGTTCTTTGGAGGAAGACACAATAAGAATAAATGAATAATCATTTCCAATTCACCTTTTCCATAACATTTGTGAGTTTTTAGATGTCTATTTTATTTTCCTTCCAACTATCTTCCCTTTCTTATGCTGAAGAAACGTAATTATGTAATCTTTCCTTTTACAGGAACTGCATATACCTATGATTGCTCTTCATTCTACCCTTTTTAGTAGTACTATATACCTTTTCAATATGCAGGACTTAATGCAGCATTCAAGAGATGGGCGCATCATGAAGTTATATGGTGATATTGTGGCGTTTTCCATTTCACTCTTTTTTTCCTATCCTAAAAAAATTCAAGAATCTATTTGCCATTTTGACTGATGAAGAGCATTAATTCAACATTTTCAATAACATACCCCGAACTACTCTTAAGGTCCCTTTTCTAAATGGTAAAAGCCAAATATCTATAGGGGTACATTACTCTTGAACACTGGATTTCATCTACCGTTTTATTGTGCTGTCACCCAGCACCTTAAAAATTCTCCTGAAGGTCTTTACAGCCGCAATACTTTTGTAATACGAGCAAACTTTATTACATTACTCTTCACTCACTTTTCTAGCACAATTCTGCATGGGTAAGTCCTGACACAGTTCTTAAAGGACTGAAGAGTAGCCTCTGACATTTATTCTTACCCTGTTTCCTATTATTCAATCCATGATTATTCCATGAAAAAAAAAACCAAAACCCAAAACCTCTTATTGTTTTCTTTGAATAACGCTACTGAGCGATCTTGTGAAACACCTTTTGAAGATTCATATACATTATAAAATTGATCATTTGCTTCAATATGCTTACTGATTCCTTAAAAAAAAGTCTACTAGTTTTGTACACAATTATTTACCTCTATAAAGAATTCACTCTTCCGTGCTCATCATGTTCATTCTTCTCTCTGCTAATTCTGTTCTTCATTACAATTTCCGTCAACTTGCTTGCTGCAGAAGTTTTACTTGCTAGTCTTTAGTTCCTCTCAGTCTCCTTGGAGCTCTTCATAAAAACCACATGAGCCATAGTCACTTCTTAGAATTAATCAAGCCTGTCTTGGCAATTAAATTAGTAAAACCACAGGTAACAATCAGAAATTTGTTTCTGCATTTTTTCAAAGTTCTTGGATCAATATTATTTGCTTCTGGTGATCCGATGCAACAGACTATCTTCCATTTTTTAAGAATGGTTTGTATAAACTTTGAGACAAACCTCAAGAGCATGTTCCCATCAACATAGACAGTAGCCTGGTAACCTCCTAAAGCTTTTCCATAGTTAATACTTCATAGATTTTTCCCTTCCCTACCTTACATGCCATTTGTTTGCCCTAGAGACTTCCTAGAAAGTTTCCGTTTCTGAAAATTAATTGCTAATTTTTTTACTTTATTACATTGTTCTATTATTTCTGGCCTTCTCTGGTGCTTCAGCATGTTCTTATAGCTAAATTCTGAGAGTCTGTACTCTTTACTCTTTTTTTGCCCTTCATTTCGTCATAATTTCAACATTTTTCTTTACTCTTTGTAAATGTATTTATTTATAAAGTTTTCTATTACTCTCCTGCTAACAATGTAATTTTTATAAAAATCCTTTTAAATAGTAGTCTTTTTTTTTTGTTACTCACTTAACTTTGCATCTGTGATATGACCACCTCACCAAATCATCTACAAGCATTCTGCCCTTTTAGCTCCTCCATGCATTTCTTTCTAATGAGTGCCTACACAATCATCTCCTTGTCCCCTAGATCCATACCCCTGAGACATATGCTAACCCTTCCAGTAACTTCAAATTCATCTTAAAGTTAAGCATCCAAGTAAATATTTTGACAAGGAACAAAAGCTTGGTCTTATGAACGCCAGTCCAGCTTTTTGTCAGATCTTTGACTACTACCCTTTACGGCACAAATTTTATTCAAGCTGTTCATGCAAATAACAACTATGAAAGTGAATACAGCATTAGAGGATTCAGCCAATATATATTTAGAGGGGTCTGATAGCCCATACAAAAGTACCATGATGTTCTGCAAAATATTAATGGTATTGTTCTTTCAGTTTCTTTCATCCCTGCACAATTTTGAGATATGATTTTGTTGATTACAAACTGTTCTTCTCTCACATTGGACTACAGTCAATAGCAAAATCATTAAAAGAGACTTTTAATGGAAGCCAAGTCAAGCCTGTTCTAATTATCTTTGCTTCTAAAGAGAATAATTAAATTGTTAATAAAACTTTTACCTATAATCATCAGGTGAGAAGAGAAAGATGTGACAGTGCTGGAAGTTTAAAGATTTCTACAGAGAAGGGGAAAGAGTTTGATTGTAATTCAGTTGTTGGTAATTAAAGTCTATAGAAGATTACTTATAACTGAAACCAACTTGAAATAATTATATTAAAGAGACTGTGTTCATTAACATCACTGATTTTAATATACAGCTGGGGTCCAAAATGATTAAAGCAGTATGCCCGAGGCTATTTTGTCTTTTAATAACTACAAGTTATAAAGTGGACAAGTACTTCTATATATGCTATTTTTTTCTTCCCAATGACTATCTGTCTATTTGTTCAGATGGAAGTGGAAAACCATGTAATAACAAATGCACTGATGCCACTAGCTGAATCTAGAAACAGTATTTTGATTTGTACTCCTGTTTGCAGATCAATTTACCCACTTTACTCCCTTTCTAGCGACTGAGTGGAGTAACTTTCCAAATCTTTCACATTTCAGACGTTTACCACACTCTGTGTATTTCCCAGATGTACAAAGAACAAAGCATAACAAAATCTGCCTGTGGACAAACCAAAATATTGCTCCAGTTTGTGGAGACAATGGCCGAGCTGTATATTGAGCACCTCTGAACCACCAAAGACACCTTTACCTTTCTGCAACACCTATGTGCTAGCCCCTGTTCTTACTCTATTTCCTGCTTAAATTTGAAGTTTTTTCCAATGGATCCAAAAATCTATTATTGCATTTCAAACCTACTAGGTTATAAGGAGCTCAACCATAATCTCTTTGGAGGAGGAATTCTCCCTTGAGTTATTTAGGTTAGCCTTAAGAAATAGCACTAAGCAGCTATAGGTCGGGGTACACAAGGGCTACAATCAAAAGAGCTACCAGCTTTGTTACTCATTTACTCTAACCAGTCCCATATACACTGACAGGTGCAGGAGGAACAAACACCTCCCGTATCCTCGGTATAGAAATAACTGTCCATAGGAGACAAATCAGCAGGGTGTTCTGTTAATGAGATGCTGCATCACTGAGCTCTGAATGTTACACATACTTTAAATGGGAAATGAACTTCCCTTTAAAGCCACAAGATCCTTGAACTAGGACTCTTACTTTGAAGAGTTTAGAATTTCATTTCCAAGGAGAGTAAAGAGAGTTTCACCACATGTAGCTCTTTAAAGAGCTGAAGCTGCATTTTGATAGTGAGGCAATAAGCACTGACTAGCGTCCAAGGAGAGCAAGTTACTCTCACAAGGTTCAAAAACCTGGCTTACTTCCTGCTGATATCAAGAACAGGAGAATCCCACAATGAGATTTAAACTGGGGCTGTTAGTGCAAGGAAATTCATATTGAGGGCAAACATAGCATCCTTAAATCAGCCCCATTATGTTGACATTATGCAGTAAAGTGCAGCTCTCTGCAAGGAGGCTTCAGTTCTCGGAAAAAGCATCCTATTCCGTATACCTTTACAGACAGATTACAATAGTGTATTACAACACAAATGTCTCAAAAATTGAGCCAGATGTTTTGAAATGCTTCAAATTACATATGCACACATGCCAGTTGGTACACAACTGGGGAGAAACATGAAAGGCTGCATGTACCTAGCGTAATTACTGCAAAGGTTTGAAAATGTGGGTCAAGATTTAAACCACCTATCAAAATAAAGCCTTATACAGCTCTATTTTTTCAGCAACGACCTGAGAGCTTTGCTAGTTGATGCAAAATCATTACCAATTTAAAACACAACTGAAAAGATGCTTAGAGAAGTGCACTCCAGTTATATCTTCTCTTTTATTCAGTGGCAACATGACAACTTAGCAATGATGCTGCAGCCCACGCTGCTCTACACCATTAGAAGACCTTGACTGTTTTGCAAATATAAAACATTGAGCTAGCCAAGATGTGTTGAGCACCTCCCTCACCTCCTCCCACTCACCCTGGCTTTGGTCCAAACCTCTCTGTTCCAGTTCCAACCTCTTCCATCTTTCTCTTTCAGCCCAGCAGCTATTCATTCTGTAGCTTTCTTGCAGTCTTCAGAAAACCATCATCCCACTCAGATCTGCCATGTTCCCACTTAAGAAATGCTGTCTCACAAAGGCAGCAATAAACCTTTGCATTTCACACTCCTCTCATGCTCTCACTTCACTGAGCTTGTGTTTCAAACCTGAGCATGAACCATGCTGGAGCCTCTGCTGCCCAAGACAACATATCTGTGCAGAGATTGGCCTCACATGCTGGCTAGCCACACTTACTATGTGGCTACACGGACCAGGAGAAGGCTTGGTGTTTTGTCTCAGTGTTTGACCCCTCACAAGGGTCCAGGCATAGACCAGTCCTACAAAAAGTCATCCTACCTAGAATTACAGCCTTTTCTCATCCTCCAATATCATGCGCACCCATCAGTTGGCACTCTACACAGGCATGCAGCAAACACTGGCTCCCACTGTAGGAGGCAACGTAAACGAATACACACAATTCTGGAGAAGTTGTGACTGGAGATGTCAGATTTCCATTGCCATCACTGCCAAGGCTGCTGAAAGAGGACGAACATGTGATGGGAGTTGTGGGGATTTAGGTTTTGTAAGGTATGGGTATGCAAGGGGGGTGCAAAGGGCAGAGGACAGGACTGGACCCAGAGATAAACTTCTCAGAAAATACAGCTTCACCCTCCAAATTCTGTTTACCAGAAATCTGTTTCCATTTTCTCTGAGAGTTCTACAAAGAAATACACTCAGATATTATGTTTTAAAATATACTCAGACATTATATTTTAAAAGAATATACAACATTCTAGAAGTACATGTTTATAAAAATTGAGCATTTTTTGTGTGACCCCTCCTTCTCTAAACCAAAGGTGAGTATAAGAGTTTGTAGCATTGTTATATGCACAGCTTCTCAGGAGCATGAGAAAACAAGCAGTGTCTTGGCTTTTCTGGCTTAAGTATGAGTGGAAGACTTTGAGTAAACACAATTATTTCTTTTCATCATGAAATTTAAGAGTATTGATACAATATATCCTTAGAAATATATAACACATTGATTATAGAGTAATTTATTTTGTCTAGATTAATGGAGATATCTTTGTTATTTTTCAACCCTGGCATGACTTCAAAATATAAAAATTGGAGAAAATAGTTTAAAATAAAATAAAGCAAGTACTTTGAAGTGAAATCATATTTTGCAGTTATCTATTCTGTGAGGATCTCAGGTTATTTCAGTCTTCACTAATAATTAAATTTTAACACCTTTGTGCATCAGGACTGATAAACAGCAATATAGGTATGTTAATCAGCATGTCAAAAGTAATGCAAGAACCATACAAAGCACAGAGGGAAACAGTTCTTACTCACAAGTCTTTTAACCCTGGACTTTTTAATGTCCTGAATTATCTTAACATTTTGTCATGGCAAGCAATATCAACATCCATGGTCAGGGGCATTATCTTTAGTTCGTATGCATGTAGAAAGAACTTTTCAGACATTAACCCAAACAAACACATATTGAATGATCTCTTTCTAAGTCTATGGCAGGTCTATTGTTATTCAGATGTTTTCTACATTATAGCAAAACTGTAGAGTTGATAAAATGAGATTAATGCAATCCTGTTCCTATTGCAATAATTTATTAGTAGTAGCCTGCATAATAATATTGTGAAAAATACGTAGTTTGCCTGTCTGCAGTCTTCATCTGTATTGGTCAATGTCTGATACTGAATTATGCATTCTAGCTATGTACTTATCAAAACATCACTTTTGAAAAGACACATAAATAATAAAAGCCTTTGAAATTTTGTTAAGAGGCAACATAATCAGATAAGCAAAGACAGTTATTTTGTGTTTCAGTGTAAGCATCTTTTGGACATTTTTGCTGAATGGTGTGATATTGTAAGTCAGTTCAAAAAGTGTTCTCAGCTAAAACCCTGGCGAAGCCTGTCACACTGGTTACACCTCCGTAGCACATTGCAGAAAAACTAATGTGCCTGAAGAGGTTTGTGTTGGAAAGCAAGCATCTATTATCTGTTTTCCCATCTAATGGCTGCTCTATCATGAAGATAAATGCACAACGATACCTAGAGAAAGTCTGCATGTAGCAATAAATATTGTTGATGAAAACTATCGTGAAGCAGCTAATAGTTTTAATTATTTGGTACATTAATTTATTAGATCTCATTTTTGCTGAGTGCTACATGCCAGCTGTTTGAGTTATCTTATTGATATTCAGATGAAAAGAGTAGGAGAGTAAAGCATTACATCAATTAAAATCCCGCTTACAGGACAGCATATTATCATCCGGTATATCTCAGAAAGGAATTATGATATAAGAATCTGCCTGTTGAGTGTCATTTTTTAATTTTACTCTAATAATTAAAAATAGAAAATGACAGATAATATTTTTAAAGGCCAAGGTAAAGCACAGGGAATAAAAAATATTTGCAAATCTTTGCCATGTTCCTGATACATGAATATGAAGCTGGTAAAGTTCTGACTGGTGAGATTAGAAGGAGGTTGCATATGACACTTAAGTGGACAAGATTGTGTATTCCTTTTTTAAACTTCATTGCTCATAAGTCTTTCTATAGCTGAGAGTCTCCAAACTCCTCTGGGAACAGTAATCAACCCTGCTGTTGCATTTATCTAAGAAACAGTGCAATCTAGTAAATAGAAGCGGAATTCACAAGATCTGTGTTTCTTTCATTCTTCTGTTAGCATAGGCAAATCATTTGACTTTCCTTGGCATCAGCATCTCCACTGTTCACTGGCAATAACAACTCTTACTCTGAAGAGCTTTGAGGGACATACAGGGCACTGGTTTTATCCCCATAGTCTAAAATGTCTAGAGCTAGCTCAACAAAAACACTCTGAAGCATTTCATCCACATTCAAAACAATAAGCCAATGTAGAGTCAGAAGGAAGATTCCCAGCTCTGTTGCTTTAACAAACAAACAAACAAAAAAATATCCTCCACATTTTGTATGTTTTGTAGGAACTATATAGATGTTTTATCTTCACCTTTGCATTGTAACTAATGGTCACATAAACTCTGAATCTTCCTCTCCTGAGAGATTCTACTCCATTTACTTTGCACATTGGTGGTTTGGTCTCCTATAGTATAGTATTTTCCTGGTATCTTAAATCTCTCTGTTTTGAACAATGCACACAAGAGGAATACATTATGACATATAAAGACAAACTTGGCTTTACTTGTGGTTGCTGTAACATAGCTGATTATAAGTCACACTTATGTAAGTATGACTCCCTTTTTTTAGTTACGTACCTATTCCATTTTAATATCTTTGATATTTATGATAGCATAATTTAAGATTGCTGATGTTACCATAACAAATGCTATTTTAAGTAGTTTAGATGATGATAACATACATTTCCAGTAGGTTTTGTTATTAATTTTTTAAAATGCCCCATACAATTGTCTTTAAACTGAAGTAGCGAGAAGAGTTTGCAACATTCAAATTATTTTAGATCACAAATATCTTTAAAAAATCAGTGTTCAAAATTTATCTTGATATGAATAGAACACCTGTGTAATAAATAAATACAACTGTCTGCTTTTAAAAAAATAGTCATCACAATACAAAATCATTAGTTTGAATTCAAAGAATTTTTCTACACTGTTTGCTATACACAGCAAGTATTGTAAAATAAATTTTGCAGAACCAACTTTACTCCATCTGAGTGATGCTAAACTGATTATTAAAAATTTAGGTCTTCCTTAACACCAAAACCAGGACATATGTTATTAAGATACAACAACTATGCTGCTTTGGGCAATAAAAAATTTTAAATAACAAATTAGTCTCCTCTTCTTTATCAAACACATCATGGACACTTTTGCTCAAATTGCCATAGAGTACACAAACATGCACAAATGTATCATATATTTGGGGAGGAAAAAATTAGGAGAGAATAATTTTTTTTAAATGCTGTCATTAAGTAACATAAGATTACAGTTTAATCTTAAAGTTCTCACTCAGCAGTTCTCTGAAATAATTTTAAGTTTTGCCCACTTCAGGATCCAGGGCCATATATCTGTTTTGAGGAATACCAATACATCCAATATTTGTCCTTAGATTAGTACTATTGTGGAATTAATGTCATTATTAATAGAAGCCACCAACACATTCTCACTCTCTCTCTCTCTCCCTTTCCTTAAAAATTTTAGTAAAATAATCATTAGAACAATTCTAATCCCCTAAATCATTAGAAAATCTTTTCAGTTGTGACTTTTCTCTGGTTTTGCTGCCAAATAAAGTAATAAGCGTGTGGGACTATTCCATGGGTTTTAAAAGGCTTCAATGCAGCATTCATTGGTAAGAATGGCAGGAAGAGAAACTTTTGTCATTGTAAACAAAGAGAAATTATTTGTGTTCTTTTGTGTCCAAAACATTATTGGAAGCCTAACACCCTAGCAGCTAAGCACGCAGGAACATTCAGCATTTTATATAATTCATAATCTTGTATTTGAATTGCTGACCTTTGCATGCTCCTGCTTTGGTTTGCTCTCCAGGCTTTCTTCTGCCTTTTTGTGCTCTGTAAAAGCGATTCTTGTTGCAGCTCTGTGTAATAGTTTTTGGGAACCTTTTAAGAAAATACTGTTGACATGCATGCAGCTGAAAATGCTGCTATTCAGGCAAAGCCATTCTGCTGAACTTTTTGATAGCGCTGAAGTGGCTGACCATAGGTGTCTAGTGCCACTGCTAAGGAGTAATGGCAGTTAGTGGTTCTGCAAGAGACAGCAAGCCAGGACCAGAAGGGGACTGGAGAAAGGGGGACGGGGTGGTAGCAGGGCAAGGGGCTCCCCAGCACAGCGTCCCTCCCACAGCACCCAAGCCAACCAAGCCGAGCCAAGCAACTCCAATGGTGGTGGCAGGGTAAGTCACCACCTGCAGACCGCCAGGCAAGCCTGTAGTGGCGAGGCAGATCTGGTGTCACACCAGGAGGTCAAATGTGCAAGGCCAGGATGGGCTGAGGCCACCAGGTCACTCAGGCAAGGACCAAGACCAGGGCCTGGGTTCTGAGGCAATCCCAAACTAGAGGGCAGAGGGGACTTTAGTGGAGGCATCAGATGAGGCTTCTTACAGGTCTTGCTGACAACTAAGGGGTTTCCACAAGAGCTACATCCAGTGTTGCTGATCTGTACTGGACCAGAGCAGAGGTCGAACACTGTCAGGGAAGCCGAGCGAAGGGCCCACAGGCAGGACGGCTGCAGGCAGCCCACTGCAGTCAGAGCTTGCCAGTACATCCCAGGGCCCCCAGCACCTGCCTGAAACAGGCAGGCGTCCCCCTAGCAGTCATCCTGCCACCACTCCCACAAGCCTAAATCTCTCATAGGTCTTAGGACATACCTGCCAGCCCCATGTAAATGTCTGAAATACCCTCTGGCACCTCTAATGGCAGCAGCTGCTTGTATTTAGGGAACTAAATACCACCGTCCAACTGTTCAGAGGGCCTTTTGATGACAACTTAATTTTCTGCATCTGAGAAGTTTTTGTGCTTAGCCACTTTTTATTGATAGTGGTTGCATCCAAACCCTGACCTTGCTGTTGGCACTAGGCAAAAAAAAACACCCCGTAGTTTCAATTGCTTCACTTCCTAGTTAAGGAAAGAGAAGACAGATCATGTAAGAATGTTCATTTATCTCCAGGAAGATAGAAATAATGGCACTGCAGCTTACAGCTTTGTAAGTGGAATATGAATGATAGCAGTATGTAGTCCCTTTTGAGCAACTAAAGCTATGATGTAGCTTATTGCTCTCCTGAGATTATCCTAAAATATGAGGGTCATACCAATTCAGTGGTGCTCCTACATAAGCAAAGCAATAAAAAGAATGGGGATTTTTTCCCTCCACTTTGGGAATCACCCTCTTTTGGAGAAGTATAAAATTGGAACCATCAAAATCAGAAAACTGAAAGGTTAATCAATCATTTCCTGAAACCAGAGAAGATTGGAAGGTATTATCTCAACTATAATTCTTAGATAACTAAATCTGGACTTGTTTTCAGCCATTTTAACAAGCAATCTTGTGTTGTTTCTGCCAAAGCTACTGTGGCTTCTCCATCAGGCAGGAGTATCAATTCCAAAATTCATTTTTCCCTTGTCCTTTTGACAGATTTGATGTATTTTTTGTCATGATCTTTTAATAATTAAATCCAAGGATTTTAGATTGAGAATAGAGATGGAAAATGAGAAAACATAGACACAACCTCTGAAATAGAGTCACTTCTACCTCTGTTCTCACACCATGGCTAAAATGAAATTTGTTCTGTACAGGATTTTGTACTTTCAGTGGTGAAATGTAATCAACTAAATTTACCCATGTGGATGCTAGGATAAATTGGTACCTATGTACAGGAGGAAGGAATCACCATCCATTCTGTGGCTGTGCGCTGGGGAGAACTCTGAATAGTAGCTGCATCTTCTTGTAGAAATTCTGAAGAGTTTTCCTGCAATTTGATTAGAACTGGCTTAGCTTTGAAGCGAGAATTGTGCAGAAAGAACAGAATATACATGCAGGCAAACAATATAAACATTCCACCAGAAATTTTCAGCAGACACAGTACTTCCATTACCCACCTATTCATTTAGTCCCTGGTAACTTAATAAAACTGGTTTGATTAAAAAAAAAAATCAAGTGTCATTTCAAATGTGCCTCTAGTGGGCATTTCTAAGACAAGTCAAGATGGAGATGTCTGCCTTCAGAAACTGCTCTCACTTGGTCAATGTTTATTTCCTTGTATTGTTGGCAATATAATTAATCACAACATTGTTTCAACTTTGCACAGGAGATCTTTGTCTTAATGTTTGTCATTTTATGACCATAATTCTGACACAGTAAGATATGCTTTAGGCTTGTACTTTTCTATGCTGATTTATTTTGTCTTAACTTCAGGACGTGCCTTGGTAGATAAGCACAAACCAGTTTTCTTTTCTTGCTATCAGAGCATCTACCCTATCTTGATTAGACAGTATCCTAAGATAGTTTTACTGATCCTACTACAGCAAATGATGAATTAGTGTCATTTCAAAAAACCAAATCACTATGAATATCTCATTTAAAAGAGCAATAGCTGTTTTTCATATCAAGTATGTCTGTGGTTTAAAACCACTGAAGAAGTCTGATCAACACTGACAGGTGTATTCATGGTAGCAAAACATTTAAAAACCGTTTGGCAGTAACTGACAACAATAAATTAAATTCTAATAATAATCTAAGAGTAGATCTAATTGGAAGACGGACAGGGGAGAAATCTAAGTGACAAAACATCCAAGTCAGTTATTACCCACTGGTTATTCAAATGAATAAGATACTTAAGTTATAAAAATTTGAGGTTTTGTCATGTGCTGTGCAACAGTAATTGTAACAACGATGGTTGTAACCTTTCAGAAGAAGCCCAACTACTTACAACTTTCCCCCATACGCTTATATCCTCATTTCTGATACTTACTTTGTATGGCAGAAATCTCATTAGTCAGTGGAGCCCCACATAGAGATCTTTAACACATAACAAGTATATATTGTATTTTTAGGATTGTTTCCAAATAATGGAAATAATTGTTGCTGCTAACTCTGGCAATTTGAAAATATTTTGATTGTGGTCACTTATGTTCTGATAGAATCGGAAACAATTTTAAACCTTTGCATTTGAATGAAACTAAGTGTTTTGCATTCCCCAATTCCATTAATGTCTATTTGACAAAGTGTGGGAAAAATATTACTAATGCCTTCATGACTGCGGAGATTTTCTTGTGCATGTATGTGTAGATGTCTGTATTCTTAGGCATACACACAAGCTTCCTCATTTGTTGCAATTTCTTTTATATTCTGTGACTGTTTTCACCATTTATTGATTAAACGATCACATTTTTAAAGAATAATGCATGTTAATTACAGAATCTTTATAGTATTCATAGGAACTAATTCTGCATTTGACAAGAATCACTATGCTTGGCCTCAATTTACCGAGTTTATTTATGTAGTGAGATGAAACCTCCTAATTTTTTCATGGCATTTCAATGCGCTGTTCACAACTCTCTCTATATAGACAACCACTGCATATATTGAAGCTACCTATGAACATCATTACTGAAAACATGGGTTTTCAGTATGCTTGGTTTTTTACTCACTTATTATGCCGAGACAGAATATTCTGTACGCTGTGTGCTGAAAACTTCCTCATAAATGAATTCAAGTAACATTCTTTACTAGATAAGAAGTACCAAGGAAACAGATGCATTAGAGAAAAAAACAGCCAAGAATAATTTCCTCAGCCACTAGACCTGTATGCTTTCAAAGTTATGAGGTGGAGTCCAAGGTCAAAAAATTCTCATGATTTCAGTAGCGCCATTCACAGAAACTACTGACAAACAGTATGGAAAATTCACTGCAGCAGAAGTAGGGTCAAAGCTTGCATCAGTGCTTTAGAACAGACAAAAACGTTGTATAATATATTCAGAGCTGTCAACCCACCAACCTGTCCAGGGACTACAATACTCATGACCTGGGAGACAAAAAAGGAGAAAAGCGAAGAGATGGTTTGAAAAGAGAGAGGGAGAGAGAAGGCTTTCATAAATGATACAACAAAAAGAGCACACTGAAGAAAAATAGTGATGGGAAAGATCATACAAAACAATGCGTGAAATGAAAGACTTCAGAATTCAAGAAAGGAAGCAAGGGCCTCTAATAAAAAGTTTCCTCCTGTTACTTTATCATTAGTGGTCTTTATGCTGTTCCCACAAACAATGAACATTTCATAATAAATCCAGATTTTGATGCAAAAAGTGAATACCACCTATCCTAGATCAAAAAAAGGCATCCTTTTGAATATGTTCATTGCTTTATTTTAAGTCTATAGCCTGTCCTTACTCATATTGATGTGGTTGACCCACCTGAATAAGATGCAAGCTGTACAAAAAATTAAGGTAGCACAAAGAAAGGTAGAAAATGTATTTTCTCCCCTCTTGGATGGCCTCCAGGAAAGACAGGAGGCTAAAAGAAATTGTGTTTAAGTCCAATAGTGTACTGGGTTTTTGTCTGAGCTGTAGGCAGACCAAAAGCCATGTACACATGCTCTGAAGCTGCCCAGACACAGTAACCAGAAAGGACATAAGCCAACATCACAATGCTGTGCCAGAGGTGGCCCACCAGATCGAAGAGAGCAAGATTCACATTTGTGTAACTTTGTCTATGTTGCTGCTTCAGAACTAAAATCAGCCACAGTTGTCTACCTGCCTTCTTTCAAGAAGCTGCAAAGGTATTAAAGTTGCGTTTTGGACAGACTCAGAAATTGTCATGTATTATTCAGATTTGAACATTTAAGAGGAAAGTAGACATTTGTCAAACAACTATGCTACTCTCAATACCTTTCATTAAATACCCAATATAAATTCTATGAAAGACTAGCACATGACTTCACCCTTGAACTGCTTGAGTTGGTTGAAAGACTGGATATTTTCCCCTTGCTTTCCTTTTTGTTCCATTTCCAAATGTCATAACATTGGAATTACAAATCAAGAATATTTTGTGACTTGTGGTAAGGCATCTTTCATCATCATCCATACAGGTCTTATCCTAAAAAAGAGGCTTTGATATTTCATTAATTATTACTTTGGAAAAGATCTTTACATTTTAATTAAAAAATAATAATGTCTCTTACTAACTGCAGGGTTTTGTTCATTTGGAAAGGGGTGGGGATTCCCCCAAGAATAAAAAAGCTTCAAAGAGCTCTCTATTTTCACATATGACTTTTTTCTGTCTCCTTTGTATAGTGTTTTAAGGATCCCACAGCTTAGATTGTAAATTGATGAATTATGAAAATAACATTAAAAAATTAGCTTTATTTAAATATTTCACTTCCTGCAGTAGCACAGATCTGGAGACCATGCTCAGAAACATCCCTCAAAAAATGCCTGCAAAGCTCTCCGGAGCAAATCAGCCATCTCTGCTTTGTTTCTTAAATAATCAATTTGATGTCCTGTCTTCTAGTTAATGAAGGTCTGCCAGCAAACCCACCACTAGTTCAACCACACTAGTCTTAATAGTCATGTGTGATTACTTCAGAATTAGTTCTTTTACTCGCATCACTTCTCCATGTTTCATTCTTTGATCAGAAATTGATACCTGATGCCTTTCAGATTAATTCCAACTAATTCTTCATTATTATTACTGATGAAGATGAAGCAGAGCTGGTTCAACACCTCTGAGCAGCGGAGGCAGCATTTCACTGCTTGGAGTATAAAAAGGGGCAAGGATATGGAAGACAGGAGAAGGTGGGAGGGGTACAACAGGCAGGAAAGCCAGTATTGCCAGGCTCAGGGCTCCTGCTGCTTGGGGAAACAAAAAGGCCAAGGGCCAGGCACCAGCCCTGCCTGCACCCACCAGCACCAGCTCTCCTTGGGCTTCAACACAGATTCAAGCGGTCTGCAATGTCCTGGCCCTTACTGCCTTGCTCAGCAGCTCCCAGATCACTGCCTTCTCTGAGTAAAGCCTAGAGCCACTTCTGAAATAAAATGTGTTATAGCATGTATCCTGGCAAACTGCTCTGTTAACATTAGAAATATTGTTAACTTTCATAACAACAATTACTATACTTGCCTTGCTTTTGTCTTGGCAGCATGTCGACTACTTTTGTTAAAGGTATAAATTTTGCTTTAAATTCCAGTGAAAGTACTTTTCTTTATGCTGCTCATACGCTACACTTATTAGCTGTAGCTAATCCAATTCCTAAATTGAATAAACATAATTAGGTAATATTGAAGTTTTAAAAGTAATCCTGACCATGTTTGCGGGAAGGTGGAAATGGTATTAGAGTTGGTCAGAATAACATTAAAACAAAATTGGCAAAAAATAGATAATGGGATTTCATAACATTTTCAGAATTGTTTCATTTAACTTCAATCACCACAATTGCTATCTACATGATACATATATGTGTGTACATGTGTGTGTGCAAGAGAAAAAGATACAAGGAAGAAACTAAGGAAAGGAAAGCTGTGACAACACAGGATTAACAATTCAAGAATTTTCAGGTACATAATAGTTTGCCAAGAACATTAAAATCTACCTTTTTTTACTTTAATGCATTTCTGTGGGCAAACTTAAAAGCATGCAAGAATAACGAAGGAGAAGCTTTTGATCCACCCCTTCTTTAAGTACATTTTAAAAACTTCTAATGAGAAATAATTGGTGCTGATTTAAGAATCAGCATCTATAACATTGCATCCAGAATTTTGTAGACAGCAATGATCAGAGGCATTTGATAGCACCCTACATCAGTGTGTCAGACAGAACAGCCAGCACGGAGCTGAACGCCACTTCAGCCGCCCATCACCAACAATGTGTAACTACAGATCAGAATCTGGGCCGATGGCCTCTTAAAACAACAGGCTATAGTTGTCAAAGTAAGCTCAAAAATAGGACAGCTATTGGAAAATAAATACTTGGGAAAATTTGGATAATATATTCCAGGCCAAACACAAAGTGAAATATCTCATCTGCTATTTAAGAAGTGGTATCTATTTAACTACTGAATTCCACTCAATATTCAAGGCAAACAATGGTCAGTATTGATGGGACAGATATTTCACCATTTTCACTGCCTAAGGTGTAGGAAGCATCCCAGCAGTGAGTAGTCTAGCACAAGCTGTACTTATACCATCAGATAAAGTATTTTGAGTTTGCATATCGATATGGATAAATATATACCATATGAATAATAAAGTCAACTTTAAAGTTACATAGCCTCAGTTATAAAAGATGTAACTCAAATACTGACTTTAAAATACTTTTTTAGTTTAGTTTTTTGGCCTATTATCTTCTTCTGGGTTGTTAATCTCATCACATTTATTTGGTGGCGATTTACTGTTCCTTGTATATAACATAAACACTATTTTTGGTATATAGAGAACATTAAAATTCAGACATGGCTGTCATCAATATATGTGCTGTTTGTTGCACTTTAATATTCAAATTTTGACGTTTGAAACAGGACAAAGTTGAATCCGTAGTTCTTAGTAAAAACTTTTGATTGCTAAAGGAATCACTGAAAAAAATTATTTAACTGTTCTCTCAATTACATCTATGAGTTTCTAACACACTGGGTTATTATTTGGTCCATTTGGATGCAGAACATTAGAAAGCAGTTGTCACAGAGAGTCTTTCTAGAGTGACAAAATTATTTTTCTGAAAGCAAGCCAGGACAGATAAGATTACAAGTAAGGTTGCTGGTGCACAAAATTGTATAGATTTATGGAGAATTGCATCACTTAGGAACTTGGACTGCTTCAATTTTAGTTCTCATAATATTTAGGTTGCTTTTAAAAATAAGTAAATTAACATTTTAAAACTCTACTTTTTTGTAGTAATAAATAGAAACGTTTAAAGTAAAATTAACAATATTTTCCCTATTATGAATTATTCAGGCTATTTACAGGCTAAGGTATGCATAAACAGCATGTAACTTTGAGTCTGCTTCTAAACCAAATAATCTTTTCCCTAATTGTCTGAGCGAAAATTTGTACTCTTATGTTCTGCCTACATAGTAGATGCAGGATCTTTACTAAAATTGCCTTTCCTATGGAAGACAGAGCTGTAATCTTGCACATTTTCTGCTACTGATATCATCTGGAATAAAACACGGTTTGACACATTTAAGTAGTATGTTCCTCCTATCTCTACATATTAACCTCATGAAATATTTCAACTGATATTAAGTAATACAAAGTAAAGCTGTCAATTTTTCAAACACGATGATGTTATGCAGCTCTAAAACCTTTGCCTGTATTATTTCCTCTTAACTCTTTTGTCAAATCTGACTTCTGAAGTTATTATATCTGGCTACAATATCTAACTAAAATGTTTCTAGGACGCCGGTTACCCTCGTACCAAAGTAGCAAATCTAATTAAGAAGAAATATTCGATCTGTAATGGAAATAACAACATAATCTCTTATTTCCATATGTATATACCATATAATCCCCATCAAATAGCATGCCGAATTTCCTGCCTATGCTTGCCTTATCTTTTTCGCGTAATTTTTTCAGATCATTAATACATGCAGTTCTTGATTATAAAACCCTGCCTTCTCATGCAGATCTTTTTACTTCAGCAAAGCCATGTTGCATTTTTAACCACTATTCACGCTTTCCAAAAGCTCTATATACATTGCCCCTTTCAAATAATAACACACCAACCTACAGTTCCAATTTGGTAGTAACTATAAAAATGCAGACACTGGCACAAGGCAGGTATTAATATTAATATTATTTCATTATTAATCATTATTCATATAAATGCATTAATTAATATTATCATAGTCAGTGGTCTGAAGTGAATTATATGGTTCTCCAAGACTACAGCCTTAAAAAAAAAAAGAAAAGGATGAGAACATATCAAATAAAATAAAAAATTCAAACTTAATTAAAAAAATACATCCCCTCTTGACATCTCTCGGGAAGCGGGGGGAGGTAGTGTTTGAATTCTGGGTTTAGTGCAGAGTTTCTCCTGTAAATGTACTTATATTTATTCTGCTTTTCTTTCCCTCCCTCCCTTGCTATCTTGCAGCAAACGTATGTGACAACGAACTACTGCACTGCCAGAACGGAGGAACGTGCATCAACAATGTGCGGTGCCAGTGCCCTCCGGCTTACACTGGCATTTTGTGCGAGAAGTTGAAGTGTGAAAGGGATCCAGGAGGCTGCGGCCAGAACTCCGCCCAGGGGGCAATGTCACACGGGGCTCTGGTACTGCTGACTGCTCTACTGGGAGCCACTGGGCTTTGCATATGCTAGACTCCCTATGGCTGACGGCATCCCATTCAGACTGCTTCAAATGAACATGCCACATGACAACAAAACAAAATCCAAGCGTTTGCTACTGAAATTTAAAAAGAAAAAAAAAGAGAGAGAGAGAATAAATAATCACATACAAACTGAGAAGGCCGAACTGAACTAAGCCATATTAATCAGTTACGGACAGGGCTCTGAGTCAAGACTGGTCACCTCTGACTCGAGGCGAGTTGGCAGCTGCCTGTTCTGTCAAATCAATGCTAGCTGCAAAGCTCACACAGGACTGAAACGGCTTTGACAGCCCCCAGAATGGGAAGAGAATTTAAAAAACATTTGCTACTCCTATATGGTGCGCTACTGTACCTCCGCCCGGTGTGTGGACCGACCAAATAAAGGCATTCTTTGCTGTCAGTGCATTGTGGGTATAAGGAAATCTGTAAAAGCTGCCATATTGGCCTGCTTCAGTCCCCGAATCCTTTCCAACCTGTGCTTTAGTGAACGTTGCTCTGTAACCCTTGTTGGTTGAAAGATTTCTTTGTCTGATGTTAGTGATGCACATGTGTAACAGCCCCCCAATAAAACTCAAGCCAGTCATATCCTTGTATACCTTAGCAGCACTGCATCAGTAAGATGCTGTGTTCACCTACTGTACAAGAGTGGCTATAGGACAAAAAGTGTATTTATCCTTTTGTATTCAAATGAAGTTATTTTTCTTGAAATAATGTACAATGTAGATTTTTTGTATTATTGCCTATTTGTGTTACCAGACAATTTGTTAATGTATTTAATTCTAATCAGATGAGAGAAAAATATTACTTTTTATTTAGTCCTTTTCTTTTTCCTTTCATTTAGTTGTGCAGAGATTTCTCTGTATGGGCAACGTGCTGGCATCAAAGAATATCAGTTTACATATATAACGAGTGTAATAAGATTCCACCAAAGGACATTCTAAATGTTTTCTTGTTGCTTTAACACTGGAAGATTTCAAAGAATAAAAATTCCTGCATAAACAGTTCCAGGATGACGCATTGCTATTTCTTAAGACCTTTTTAGAAAACAAAAAAATTCTGATCATTTTATCTCCTAGCATGTGGAAGAAAAACAGATCCAACAGTGGAAATGACATCATAACAATCTAACCCGATTTTATTTTTACTATTCTCATTATTTTTGCAAACAATTTTAAATGTAAAGCTTATCATTTGTTTGAGGAAAATTTCATCAAATCCCAAGCTTGGAAAAGGTATGAAAAGTTGAATAGTTCTCATCTTTGTTCTCTCAATTCATCACAGAAATTATTCCAAGACTAATTTACAAGGTATTACAGAAACTAGTCTTTAATTCATACCATTTTTGTGGATTCTGGCAGTAATGAAGTAGATATAGCCACAGTTTATATTGTTTCTCCAAAAGCTTCATTAAAATGATATGTTTATATATGTACTAGTCTTCCTAAGAATCTGCAAAAACAGCAGCAATCACAAAAAAAGCACCAAGATTTAACTTTTAATAAAGTCAAATTTAATATTTAGAAGGAGTGTCAAAATATACAGCAGCGAGTAGATAAAAAGTGCTGCTCCAGCAAATAAAGTTTGTTTCAAGTATTGCCCAAGGTGTAATAAATTCTTGTTGCTGCCTTTTATTAGGCCAATTACTGAGTGTGACAGAAAAGGATAGCAGGAATAGAGAGGCAAGCCAAAACCACAGCAGTGTTTCAAAGTCCTGGGAAGGAAAAAAAAAATATATCAAAAAGGTAGCAAGACTGTGTGAATTCATTTCCTGGCAATTTTCATCATAATGGCTGTAAATATTTTACCAACATAATAGCCTGGTACAGAAAACAATTAATCAGCAAAAGAAAAATTCCTGGGAAAAATAATTTCTACCTGTCTGCCTCTTCCAAATGGTGAACAGAGCAGAATTTAGGGCACTGCCTTCTTGGATAAGCTCTTTCCGCTGAGGAAGCAAGTTTTGTAGGCCAGTATCCAGCCTCCAGAAACAGGTAGGTAAATCAGGTCTTCATTTCTAAAAGAATCCTATGAAGATGATGATGAGGAAGACCACAAGCTGGTGCTTGGTCAGGCTGTCACCTTGGCCCTTCATGCAGAACGTTTGCTATTCACACTACACTCTCTTTTGGTAGGCTAAATAAGATAAGGCAAAGATAAATTCAGAGCTTGGCTGGTTGCCAGGCACGGCCTGCATGAGATTGCAGATATATATGAGAAGGATGTTCATGACAATAAACAGAAAATCATATTGCAGACTCAATGAGGAATATAAATGCTAATAGAGGTGACATGCAGAGCTGGAGGTTACCTATAATTAAGTGGATTTCTGATATTAAAATGTGGAATTTAAGTTTTCTTAAAGCTTATTAGCACAGACCAAATTCAGATTGTGTAATTATTGGAAAAGATGCACCTTAACTGTCATTATAAACTCAAGGCTTTGTGAAAGTGCTAAGAAAGGATGTTATGCACGTTTGGTTAGAAGGGATTCTGCCAGCTGTGCTGAACTATAATGAGTATCAGGTCGCAATCAATTCAGCTGCATTCCAATTTCATAAACTTACGATCTTCTAAACCAGGGCAGAGGATATGGCTTTCCACGTATTTAGCTACCATTTCATGCATTTTATCCCTCCCTTACCTATTAATAAAATTACAATTTTATACAGGAAAACATTCAGTGGAAAGTTTTCTTATCAATAATCCTTTTCTTCAGCTTCATTATTTTTTCCTCTGAACTCCATAGAACTTCACTAATTGAAAATTTTGAATATAAGTTGCTGCTACTGTACTCCGAGTATATTTGTAAAATTCTGTGTGCATCTTGAGAGAAGAGGAGATTTACATCACTCAGCATTGCTTTACCTGCTTTTTTTATTAAATTCAGTGGAAAATGAAGGCAGAACCTTTTCCCCATTTCAGAAGCTGTGGAGAACAATAGATTCCTTTTCTTGAAGATACAGTAGGATATTTCCATGAGCACATGTAGTCACCGTATTGGCCTTATTTTTCACCTGAAAATACATACCCCTTCCAACATATTCTAGGTTTCTTGGAGTGCGTATCCTGTCCCTGTGACTGCCTGTAAAATAGCAAACACATACATGATACCGGAAAAATAACAAGAGCAACACAATCACTAACCTCAGATTTTGGTTCTGTATCAGAACGCAGCAAAAGGCACCTACTGTGGAATTATTATTTCCTGTGTGATATTTCTTTCCTGGAAGGTTTAGCATTCAAGAACTGACCTGGCTTTACATTGCTTAGGTTGTCCAGATTATAGTTCAGAGTACAATGCCTTTAAACCTAACATTCATAATTAAATTTATGCAGTTATATTAGTTCTAGTTCTTTTGCTAAGAGTCAGTCCTAGTCAGCATGCAATTCCTGTGTTTCTAACTAGAGAATTGGTTCTGATCCAGGATCCTCACGTGTTTAACATCCGAAAATAAGGCAGCTTAGGACAAGGTGCTGCTCCCTGAGAAGGGGGCTGCAGAAATTTCCACTTCAAGCTAGCCATCTTTCTCAAAGGGACATCATGAGATGCGTCTGTCTTAGTGCTGCGTAACTTTCAAAAACAAACTATACAAAGGAAAAAGAAAATAAAAATCTCTTCAGACACAAATTGACCCCAGATATTGCCCTCAAACGATAATTGATCTAATACTTTATTATGACTGAGCCACAGATAGGAAGTTATTTCATGTAGTGAAATGAACAAAAAAATAATGTGCAAAAGACTCCTCAAATTTAGAAAGAGATCTTCTGCTTGCATATAATTTTATACATCTTTCTCATAACCCCAAAACGCCAGGGGGATTTGTTATAGCCTCATTGGGATTCTAGGTTTATTAAACCATTGAATTAACTAGATTCCTCCATGCATGCAGTTTATTCACCTGTGAGAAATTTGAGTAATATTTTTCAGAGAATATGCAAGACCAGATCTTCAGCCAACCTCCAGCCCAGCCTTCATGTTTGTCCTTGCAAATATTATAGATGTAAATATTAAGACATAGTCAATCAATTCATTACTAAGAAAAACTGTAAGTTTAATTATTTATGGATGCAAACATCTATCCACCACAACGCAGATCTGGCATTACAAATCAGAAATCTTATATTAACCAACTTAATACCTTTCCCACCATCATACAGTATAAGAAAGAAGAGACTGCAAGCAGTGTATGCAAAACAAACATGCAGAACAGCAGCATTTTGCACCATATGGTGCATTTCATTTAATGAAATGAGAGTTCATCACCAGTACAGCATGTTTATCGAGACACCATTTTTGCCACAATATGCAACAGATAAAATTCCAGTACAAGGCGTATGGTTCCATTCATTGTTTTTCTGGCCATCATTATCTATACAGATCCAAGCATATACATGATGAAATTCTGCTCAAGAAATTTTACAGCCTGAAAGAGCACAGAGAAGACTAATGTTACGCAATCTGTAGACCTAAAGAGATTGTAAAGGCTTTGGGGTTGAATTCCTGGATACATTGCTAGCTGATAACCATTTCTGAGAAGGACCAGCATAAAGATCACAGTATGGAAGTGCACTGAATCAGAGTTTCATAGCAGTCAGTAGAACCAAAGTGGCAGCCTAGTTACAGAAAGCACAACAGAACGGTGTCAGTCCCGCATCTGTCAGTGGGACCAAACACATCTCACCTCAGACACACGCAAAGCATCACGCCTCCATCAAAACTTGCGTGTGTGTTTGCAGATGTGCACGTTCTAGCCACAGTTGCTAAAACACCTGCCACGTACATGCTGCTGCTCAAAGTTACTGTACAAGTGCACTATTGTCACTGGAAATACAATTTTTGTACTAGAAGGGAATAATTATTGAGAAATTGAAGTAGTAACAGCGTATTCTGGGAAAAGGAGGTCAGGAGTGGGTTTTGAGGCTATTGCTTGTTTGTTTTGAGAAAATGAGACTGGTTTTGGATAAGCATTTTCTATTTCTCATATAGTGTAATTTTCACTCAAGTATTCTGTGCAGGTCTTTGTAACATCCGAGACATAAATTACTAATAAGTTAATTCTGACACTTATATGTCTGAACAAGACCTCTCAAGAATAATGACATCAGTTCAATCCTATATACTGGCAGTCTTTACAGTTCAAGAGTACTCTTCTTCAAAGAGAAGAAATATTAGAGGCATTGATAGGGGTGAAAGGGACATGAGAAGTCCTACATATAAGTGTAAAAAGTTAAATATATATGTATACACACATCCCAACACTGAAGCCAAAATCTCTCTAACTTGGGTGCCTTTGCATTCTAAATAGAAACTGCATATTTTTCACAAGTACTCCGCGTTCAGAACTCCCAGAGATTGTCCCTTACTGTTACCATAACAAAAGTACAGTGAAGTGGACTCTTCCCTGTTTTAGTGGAAGAGGAAATGAGAGTCTTTCTACATCATACAGTAATTTGCAAGGCAACATATATCATAATCTATGAAATTAGTGCAATCTTTAATATATAGAAGAGTTATGCAAAGTTTATGGTAGAAATCTCAAGTGGAATATTCTTTAAACACTAAGTTGGTTCGTTTTTTGTTTTTTTAAAAAAAGGCCCATTCTATTATTTCAGAAAATGCTAAATACAATTAAAAATCAGGTTTGATTCATTACTAACCTAATCCAAGTGATGGAACTTACAGAGCACACAGCTGCAATCTGAAGACAGAACTCAGAAAGGAGTTTAAGTTTAAATTTCTTCTCCAGAAGAAATACTGCAAATCACAAGTCACACCTAATAGAGCAGAACTGAATCCCAGTGCCATCACTGCAGCCTAGAGCTAGAAGTACTACAATCACTCCTCATCTTACAGGCATGTTTACTGTTAAGTTTGTAAGTATCTCTATAAATTCAACACCTTTGAGAATTCAGATTATTGACCAACAAAATTTGAGTGTCTGTAATGATCACAGTGAAGATTTTTTAATTCTGTCACATTGTCTTTAGTTCTCTAGTCACATGTGTTCCAAAATACCATTTCTGGGAACACTGGTCACTCCAAAAATAATTTTTTAACCTTAAAATGGAGTCACCAATTTTACTTCATCTGTAATCAAACACTGCCATAGTAGTTCTCTCTTTTTAGATTGCAGTATTAATTAGATAATGGAGGGGAAAGGTTAACATTGTCATACACATAGAATCATAGAGTCATTTAGGTTGGAAAAGACCCTTAAGATCACTGAGTTCAACGACTAAACTAACATTGCCTAGTCTACCATTAAACCATGTCCCTAAGTGCCATGTTTACACATCTTGCATATTTTTGTTCTTCCTCAATGCACAGGTAAATCACAACTCAAGTCACAACCCCAGTGATATTTTCTTTCTTTCATCCCCTTCATTTTCAGTGGTATCCAAACATACCTCATTTATTCTACAGAAATTTTGGTATTTTCCAGTTCTTCAATGTATTGCCCAAAACAAAATCTTCTTAGCTATGTTGCAGAAAGTAACATTAGCAAACCACAAAATTAAAAAAATAAAATCTTTATGTTAATCTCTTCAAAACAAAGTTGACAAAAATTAGTATAAAATCCCTTCAAACCATTTTGCTAAATGTATACCAGTATGCAAAATATCTTAGCAAATATTTTCTATGTAACAAGTCTAAAAGGGGTTATTTACTGACTTGCGATACCACAAACCACTTTACATATGGTCAATTGACAAGCCATGAACATCAAGGAGATTTCTGTGTGATCCCAACGGAAGAACAATGTTCACACATTGTTCATAAAAGTGGTTCATAGCTACTACACTAGATCCAAAGTTAATTAATATAGTGCAGCAGGATACACCTGGAAGACAATATTGCCTATAATGTAAAGATTAGTACAAATCTTAAAAAAAAAAAAATTAAATTGGAATAATCCTGTAAGTTCTCCCATTTATGATTTAGCTCCATAGCATGAACAGATCTTTTTAACAGAATTTCTTTCTGGTTGGGATATCAGTTGGTTTGAGATTAATGCATTCCCTACATTCAAAAGCACAACACCACTCCTCCACAAAACTAGCAAAAACACATTACAAGATGTACACTCATTCAGGCCCTTACTCTGCCAGTTTGTGAAAGCCATATTTTAAGTTCCCTGATATTAAGAGGCCTTGATCTAGCTGATGCTTTCACACCTCTCAATAACTGTTTTCAGTGCTACCTGAACATGTTAATGAAAACATTTCAATCCTCATACATCTACTGTGAACATGGTTCATTTTGCACCTGCAAATAATTGTGGATGCAAAATTAGTGGCTGCTGTCTGTAATTGTTGTTTATAATTGACAGTACCGAGATCTCCTTCAAAGGGCTGGGCTCTCTTAGACTAGATTTTGTAAACATGTTGAATTAAAAGATGTATTTGCTTACTGTAACTAAATAAAACACAAGGCAAAAATCGTTCTTACAAGATTCTTGTGATACTCAAAATGTCAAAGCCCTTCCATTTATCACAATTGAGATATTTCAAAAACCCTCAAGGAGGAGACAATAGGCTAGATTGTTATTCTCCACAACATATAAATGCTCAGATACTTTGAACAGAAATTCTGTATCATTTATCTTTTAATAGAGATGAGGCAACTGTGATCCAGAGAGGTAAATGGAGTTGCCTGAAACAACCCAAAAAGCAACTGGCAAAGGCAGGGAATAAGTTCAACACACTCAAGCTCCACATCACATTGAATCTGAATAAAGTGTTACAATACAAGAGTATTGAAAACTTCTTAGAAGCTTTGATTATAATTACCACTATACGTAGTATTAGTGTATATATATAACATGCAATATTATTATGCATAATATATACAACTATTTACAAAATATTACTTTACACCTCCTCATTTTAGAATGGGAATCAAACCAACATGTGTTCTCACAAGTGAAATGCAGGACAAATCAATGTATCCCAAATGCTGTGAAATTATTCCTTGCCTGAGTGGGTAACTATGACGCTACATTAAGGGTTATGAACACCGAGGACATGAAGAAATTAGTTTTTCTATTCTGCTTTTTTATGAGAATTAATAACACACACTGGATGATAAATTAACAATAGCAATCATGTTTTTAACTATCATGGTATCTCATTTCCTAAAGCTTAATAGAAGTCATTTAATGACAGGAGAATTTAATGCATTTACAAAGAATGCACTAAAAAATTTGGACCCCAAGCACTAAAATAGCTTAGTTTATTATTTACTTTTTGCTGAGTTTACTGACCTTATGGATAAGTCAGCTATTAAATTCTTCCTGCAAAGTAGGCCTGCTAAATACATTCCCAGCTCAAAGCTGGCACAAATGTCCAAAACCCAGTAAGCTAAAATGTAATACCAATCACATTTATAAGTTGAGATTTGCTCAGCTAATAGAGCTAAAAAGCATTCACAGGAAATGGGATTTAAATACTAAAACAAAGTCTTCAGCTTCACGGTGTAGAAACTTAAAAGGTTAAACACAGAAATGAAGGTTGGAGCCCACACTGCAGGAGCAGAGGTTACTGAAAAGAAAATGTAAACCAGCAAGAACAAGATGAAGTAGTATTAACAATTCTATTCTCACTACCAGTCAGACACAAATTTTACCTCAGTCCCAAACAAAAGTGTATGTGAAAGACTTTGGAATCCAAAGGGAAACGGCAAAAAATCCACTTTTCTCAAAAGTCACAATAGTTGGGGGAAACCCAACACTGGGAGACTGGAAAGAAGAAGATGCCCTGAGACTAAAAATATACCTGGATCTTGCGGAAAAAGCCAATCTAGACACCACATACATACTCCTAAATTCATAGACGCAGCATTTGGTATTGTAGTCTCTGATTTGCAAAGCGCAGGACCTGTGCCTCGCACAGACAGGACACTCTCGGCTTGAGGATTTCTCCTCCTGTCTAGGTGAAACACTGCTCACTTATCTGCTGGAAGAGCCTAGGCCCATCAACACCACCTCGGTTTTGTCTTTGGCTCCAGCTGTGAAATTAGCAGTGCTAGTCTGACCATCTAGTCGAGATGTTCATGAAGCAGTTGCTTTCCAACACCTTTTGAGAAACCACGCCACAGGCAAAGCAGAGCAAGCTCAGTGTAGGAAGAACCCCATTGCCAAGATCCGTGTAAGGCCAGTGGTTACATCTGCTCTTTGCCATGCACCTCCTAAATCATTACATGTAATTCTTACAAGGAGATAGAAAACAAAGTGTGTTCAGAAAAGAACATTTTCCCTCCAGGCCTTCTATTGGCATCTGCTGTCATCATGTTCTACACAGGACTGAACTAGGCTCTGAATGGCTACACTGACTCATTCAATGCATTTCTTGTTAACATCTCTTACCTCTAATTACTGTTGCTTGGAAGGATGGGAGAACCGGCATGTAGAGCACTCCGGTAATTACATTTATTATACTGCTTTCTTTTGCCATCCTACAGCTTTCTTTTGCCATCCTACAGCTTTCTTTCTTCCCTCGTGTCAGAGTTTTTTCTATGCCCTCATGAAATATATTTATTACTTTGCTCTAGAGATCTCCCACGGGCAAAAGTAGGTGGATTGGTACTTATGAATTAGTCTTGGCAGTGTTCTTTTGCCTCCCTAGATGTGGTAGAGAGTCACAACCACTTTTACAATTCTCTCATTGAGTAGGATGTAAGGAACGATGACTAAACTATGTAGATTTAGCAGTGAACAATTTTTTGACAGGTTTCTCATTTACTGACAATATCTGGCATCTGAGTATCTCCCAAACTTTACTGAGGTTAGCCTCATGACACTACTGCAAAGTGGGAAGGCATGCTATTTCCATTTTATTCATGGGGACTGAAGCTTGAAGATGTTGAGAGACTTACAAAGTCAATTACAAAAAGGGAGATTAATTCTGACACCTCGTCCACCGCATTAAGTGCTGAGACCTACAGTTCCCTACTCCATCCAAATTACACAAATCTGAAGTTAAATAGTCTTCCATCTGCACGTATTTGCCACCCACTTACTTCAAATTATCTCATCCAAGTCAATTTTGCATTACATCTCCCAAAGCATTGTCTTTGCCTACCATGCTTAGAGTTTCAATGTTATGATACGTAACTCACACATTTGATTTTGCTGCTTTGGGTTTTGTCTCTTTTGCACTTCAGCCTAAGACTAGAAGGAAACCTCAACTACTGTTTTTTGAAGGGATGTTATATGTGAATTACAGTAACTGGAAGCATCTTAACAGTCTGAGAAATTAAAAGACATGCATACAGAAAAACCAGTAAAACACTAAAATCCTCTTCCAAAAGAAAGAGATGGCTACAGGGTTTTTTTTCCCCTCCTTGTCTGATTTTTTTTTCTTTATTGGATGTATTAGAGCTAATATAATAATAATATTATTATTTTATAAATTAATATATAATATCTTTTATAGCTTGAAATACCTATAGCTTAGGCATTTAATTTCTTCCATAAATGTCTAGATACTGACACAATTAGGTTTTGATACATAGATATTTCTGCTTACTGGAAATCTGGTAGCAAAAAGACTACATTTTGAATGGGCTCATAAATATATATTGAATTTAATTTTTTAATACACAAAATCCATTTCCCTATTGTTTGGTTGGTTTGGTGGCTGCTTGAGAGAAATATTTTCTATAAATATTTTTGTTTTGTACAACTAATTAGTCCATAAATCAGTACATTGTAATATGGCAGAGATTACCCTCAAGCCAATAAAAAGCAACTGATTGAATGTACTTACCTTCTTCATAATTCATTTATCTCTAATGTCTCCACATTTTCTTCTGCTGCTTTCAAACATTGTCCTGCCACTTCTTTCTCCCTTCCCATTCTTCAAATACATACACCAGTTTAACCAACAAGCATACTTTCTATTAAACACCAGTTTTTTCCTGTGTTTTGAACCAAGTGCAGTGCAAAGTACATAAATAAACAAATAATCATAGATTAATCAGTTTGATTCTGTAGTAGGAATTTTTACATGCTTTCCATTTTCATATTTTTTATTAGGCCCATTTACTGATATTAAAAATGTGCCAAGTCTTAAGCAAAAACATGTCTCTAAAAGAGGGGAGAGGAAAACTACAAATGTAAAATTCCTGTAACGGATGTCAAAGACTAATTTAGAAGTCAGTTCAGGATGGCAACCATAATTTAAAAAAAAAAAAAAGCATAAACACATGCTGAACTTGGAGAACGTACTTGAATAACACTGAAGCCCCCTTTAGTATATTTTTTTCTTCCTACTCTATAATGCCTACTCTATTTTCCTCAAATGGCTGGCAATGGCTAAGAAGAGGTAGGATTATTCTGAGGCAGCACCACTTGCGAGTTGCATGCTATTAGTCATACGGCCCTCTACAACTTTAAAAACACAAAATAACAACAACAAAAAAACCAACCAACCAACCAAAGACAGGCATAGGCATGGTTTTGTTATTATTTCTGCTGACTTAAATTCCTGGAGTGGTAATTCTTGTGTGGCAATTAGTTGGCAGTCTTAGTACAGGTGCTAATGGAGATGCACACACTGATTAACAAAAGCTACCAGTGGCTTTTTCCCCTAGCTGTCAGTCTTAGCAAAGGAAGCCAAGTGGAAGTGGAAGTGGAACAAAGATGAGCGAGCCTTGCATCTCTCAAAACCACGCCTCAGAGAAGGAGGAAGCAGATTGACGAAACAGTATGAGAAAACATAGAACTTCAGTGTACATGATGCATCTATTCTGTGGACAATTAGGGTTCATTCTCTAAGGACTGACCAGTTTGCATTCATTAATAACCTGCTCCAGAAGCCACTAAATGCAAAGGAAGGCCTTACCTTGATTTCAACAAAACAGAATCAGGTTTTAGATTCGATTGAAAAATAATTTCAGGAAAGGAAAAAGTAATCCCTTAGGCATTATCCCTTTGATCCTACTATAATCTGCAACATTTGTATAGTTCCATGTACTATTTATTGTGCATTATCCTATTGCAGCACTTAAATTATTCTCATTTGAATGTTTATACAGACCTAGCAGTTCTGGTGACAAACGTCTTAATTTTAAAAGCTGGTCTGCATGGCAGGCACCATTTCTACCCAACAGAGAAAGGAACTCCCTAGCTGAAGCTGTTTGCACCAACAATTTGTTTGCCAGCAGCATGTTTTCCTGTTTAATCCATGTTAACATTTTGTTCAGAGTTATCCTAACTGGCATGTATTCTATCTGATAAACATCTCCTCTTTTCCCTCACGGAAACATTATTTATTTATGACATTATTGTTACAGACAACTAAACAGCCAAGAGGGAAACACATTTGCTTTTCTACAAATACCTGCACATGCTGTTAAACCTGCATCATTTTTCTTATAGAAACATCTAAAACTTGGTGAAAGGCTTCCTAGCATGTCTTTGGTATCCACTGAGAACAAGGAAGAGGGACAGACACATGCAGCAGTACAAAATCAGCACGGGTTCGGGAGAGCAGGAGGAAAATAATGACATTTCAGGTTGTTAGGCTGATATATGAGACTTTCTCCTTTCCAGCCCAATTTGTCATGACTTCATGACTAAATGAACTTAATGGACCTGATACAAAATGATTCAAATCAAGAGCTGCTTTCATTCATGTTTTCTGTATCTTTGACAACATAGGAACCAGCTACTGTATTATCAGCAAACCAGTACCCAAACATACACACAGTGAGCTGACACTAAATAATCTGCGTTGGAGGTCACAGGGCCCCCTAGATTGCTTGACAATTGAAGCTGAATTAAGAAGAAGGAAATAGTATAAATTAAAATTGCCAAAGTGCCTGAGAAGCAAACATCCTCAAATTCCCTGTCACTTCACCAGTTAGTGTCACATATTGTATCCGTGGTGACAGAAACACATAACCATTTACAAAAGGACTCAAAGATCTATATCCATCTCATGAATGACACTGAAAGTTGTAACTGGTCATCAATTAAGTCACTACTCTGCACCAGATGGGGAGTGGCAAATCTCCCACATCTTTGAAGACCCTCTTCCATCCAGGATCTGTACTTTTATCAACATATAAAGATTTTAGGGCATCTACCTGTAGATTTCCCCACTGTTCTTTCTGTGTGATCTTTGTCTCAAAGTGCAAGTTTCTTTAGCACACATATGTCTTCAAACTATGTGACGCAGCTCAAGACATAGCACATATCCTCAATTATTATTAACTGATATATTCTTGTGTCTTCTCACACTAGGCTCAGAATTTTTGAGATACAAAAAGGCTCAAGTCAAAGGAGCAAAAAGACAAAAACTGGAAGAAATGGAATGCACTGACTTTCGACAGCAGGACAAAGGCAATCTTTAAAGCTGCACTCAACTATAGGTGTATTAAGTAATACATACTTAGATGCCTTGGAATTATGTAGGTGGATATACATACATGTTCATATGCTTAAAGTATTTGCTAACCAAAGATTTTATAGGGCTTTCCAAATATTTTAATTCTCCTACATAGGAAAGTATTTGCATATTATGTGAAAATACCCTGGTAATAACTGTGTTTGAGTATCTACCCACCTGCTCATTTGCAAATTTCTAAGTAAAATCAATCTTATCCTCTGGACCTTTTCTCAGCTAAAGGACATTTTTCCACTCATTATCTTCTTCTTAGTATAGAAGATTTAGAGACCTTCTGGAGTCCCTCATCAACAGAATCTGTGTTTCACTGATATGGCCCTTTGCAGCAAAAAAGCAATGCATCCTGGGAATATCAAATACAAGAGTCACCAAATACTCTTCTCCACGCAAAGTGATAGCTGCAGCATATAAAGGCACTATAGCCACAAGTATAAGAGAAAATTCTGTGCAAAACCTGAGCACATACCCATGGTCTGTGACAGTACAAAACGATGTCTCTGTCACTCTGAGCCTGTAACTTGACTATAGTTACCCACACTATTTCAAAGAAAGAAAGAAGGGGGTGCTGATATGTGCAGAGCTGCACTCCTCAGAGGCTGAGCCTGTATATTGGAGAGAAGCCCCTGCATCACCTCTCAGCCAGGGACCGCAGGGATCTCCACCAGCAGTGAGGGGGAGGGAGGCTGGGAGAGCTAACACATGGGCAGAGGGCAGGTGAGAGGGTCAGTAACAAGGACAGCAGAAATAATGGGGTTTGGCAGGTCAAGGGGGAAATGGGTACACTTTTCAAAAACATCACAAGCATCATTGACTAATGTAGAAATTTTTTTAATTTAGCCCCTAATTAAAATTTTTCGCTGCACACCTCTACTCCTGAGAGCAGGTCAGGTTGCTGATTAATAAGTACTGCCTGCTTAATGTTTCACTGCTAAATTAGAAGTGCCATCTCTTGTACCTGGAGCAGGTCTTACAAAAACTCAAAAAAACCCCAAACCCACACAAAAAAGAACTGCTCCTCATACAAACTTGAAAAACACATCTTGTTTCTCATACACTTTAGAACTTTCTAAGTGTAACACTGAGCAAGGGTTGTGTGGGGGGTGTGTGTGTGTGTGAATGGCAAGGGGCAGTGTTTATAAAGCCTTCTTAGAGCCATGTGGTGATTACATTTTCAGCCTCATTATTTGCATACCTCCACTCCCAACTGAAGTCACTGGGACCACTGACTCAAAAGACAGCAGGCTAAACTCAAAATCCTTGCATTCAGTGCACAGAACCCGGCACTATTGCAGGCTTTCTACCTAATTGTGTCTTAGCACAAAACAGGAAGGGCTGAGAGTTTTAAATCATTCTAAGGAAAGTGAGTATCAAAGTCTTTGGGCTTTAGAAAGAACTGATTGTCTGGCTTCTGTAGATGCCTTTAAAAATCCAAGATTTAATCATCACCTTCATTATCATTTTTACTTACATATATATACACATATAAATAACTCTATATGCATAGACACAGTACTCTAGTCTCCGAGTATTGCTCCTTACTCAGATTTGCCTGACATCTTGTGGCGATAAAGAACATAACACTCCGTTTGACCAAACATCTGAATACCACCCAGATGCATTTAAGCATACTAATGCCTGTATAATTAAGGCAAATACAAAACAGCTCTTGAGCAATGCAAGACAATTATTTCACTCGATTAGATGTGATGTGGTGTCAGCATCGTATTCTGATAAAACAAGCTGGCATAGAGTTGTAAAGGCAAACCACAGATAACCAGAGCTCTGCATTATTTGTTAAGTGGACTACAGCAGATAATATTTTGCTTAAACCTATATACCTATCTAATCTGAAATAATAATTTCCAGGATATCTGCAGTTGTTCTTCTGATATTGCCATGTTAAATACTACTTTGATTTTTGTCACAGAAACCAAAACACTCCTGCTGCAAGAGCAGAACATTAGTACAGCAGATTACATGGGGAAAAAAATGTCTTCTCAGACAGGAAGATAAATAACGAACAAAGAAGAGTGGTTTTGCCTATATTCACAGGCTTAACACAGGTACAAGTGTGGCAGGGGGAAAAGGGGAAACACGCATCCTATGGAGAGTAGCTGCTTTTTCTTTTCCTAAAAAACTTGGTCTATTGATTCATTTTCAAGAAAAATAACTTGAATCTCAGGGGAAGGAAAAGATTCTTCCTTTTGGGAGGATTTGCTGCACTGTATGAAGAGGTTTGACACTCACCTCCTGTTCTCCTTTTTGGCGTAGAGAAGAACAATCAAGCAATAACACAGAGAAAATAATTTGTGCAGTTTGATTAGTTTCCACACCAGATGTTCCCACATATATTCACATCTCCCCAACTCTCTTTCTCCAGCCAAGAGTGTGCGCAGCTGGTACTTCTGTAGTCAACACCAAAGCTATTTAACAGAGCTATTAGCAGGGGGGGTTTCATTATGGATCCCACCACACTTCTCTGGGGGCCTGCTCCTGTTCCCATTGAAGTGAAGGCATCATTACGCTCATTGTCTTCAGAGAGAGCCAGAAAAGGTTGCTGGAAAAAATTTTTACTACTCTGTTACATACCTGCACTTTCACCTCTTCCAGCCTATGATTTCCATTTCATTTTCTTGCTGGTACCATAAGGCACTGCAGCTGTTCACTGACCAGCTCTGGGTTTTCATTCTTTGTGAAGCAGATTCCAATAGCAAACAATTTCTAAAAGAATCGCAACAGATAAGAACTGTTGCTTGTTTGTTAATTAAGTTTTAATAACCATAGATTTCATGAAATGGCAACTACAAAGTTGCATCTCATTAATGATACCAGTGACTGAATAAACCTCAAAGATGGACATGAGTATTCCGAGATGAAAACAAGTCATAGTTTCAGGCAAACTCCCCCAGGGCAAGGACTGTCTGGAAAGCCAGCCCCCAGTTTTCAAATAGCAACATTACAAGAAATTCTAGATTCCTAATTAAGTTCCTGTTCTTTTTTTAAAAAAAGGTGCTTTCTTAATATTGACAGAAATGCTGCTATTGCCTTGGAGCTTTGGGGGTTGTTCTAATTGCTCTGGTTGCAAGTGAAAGGTTTACTATAAGATGCATAAAGGAAAAATTTACTACCTCTTCATATCTTATTAAGAAGAAAATTACAAGGTTAGGCACATTTGCATTTCTAGGAACTCAGTATCCGTGCAAATTTTGCAGCCAGTTTGTTTTCACAACTTCTGTGTCTTTTCACAGAGTACACACACACGTAGCATTCTTTCATGAGGGATTTATGCTTTCTTGATGCAAATTAAAGGTGATCTGAGGTGGAAACATCCTGGTGGAAGCATTGCAGTAACAGCTGTGAAGATATCATCCTGTATACCCACAGTGCTGTCCATGGGGATTTTTTGCCACTAGGTTTTCAGTGTGTACATCTGAGGACCAGTCTTTTCTATGTGGATGATGACTTGGAAAGTAATGTTAAAGACGACTGAAGGGCTTTGATTATCAGCTGAAAGCTGCTACTTTCCAAAAGGGACATTTTAAACATTTAGGTGCCAGGTTAGATAGATGAACATAGGTAACTAAAAGCATAAAAAAGGAACACTGCTTTTAAAAGGCAAGGGATTGCGGGAACTGGTCAGTAAGAAGAATGTGATTTGAGAAGAACGAATGGTCTGTACCTAGCCCTGAAGCCCCTGTAAAGAGAGAAGATGCGGTACTGCACTACACCAACACAGTAAGAGTGGGTGAGTGCTGACAACAGACTGTAAAATGACAGCATGGCCTGGGCAAGTACTACTGGGAAGTACGAAGGTATATAAAAATAAGACACTGAAAAAGTAGTCAGAGGGGTCTGGGATATGCTTCCCTCAAGCAGCACAGGGAGATGCAGAAAGGAAGATTAGCAAACCCAGCCCTCTCATGCTAAAAGGGACAAGCTGATAAGCAAAGCGGTGGTGTTCTTCAGAACAAAGAGGGTGGGCACCATATGAGTCTCCTGAAGCCTTAAAGGGAAGTTATAGGTACAACTTGCTCAGATAATTAGATATAAACGATCATACTGTTCATTGCTGGTTTGGACCTGAAGTGTCACAATGTTTAAACACTCTCCTGTGGTGACTGCTACTCAAGTATAGAAGTCTTGCGTAAAACCAGGCAGCAAGTGAAAAAGACCCACAAAGTAAAATAATCCATTGTTTTCCTTCCCCTTGTTGAATGAGGTGAAGAAGGGCAAAGCCATGCAGAATTAAAGGCAAATTAGATAGCTAACAATGTCTGTATACTAATCAGTGAAAGTAAAATTAACACAGGCATCTGTATTTAGTGTGTAAAATCCCGTTTCCTGAACTTTGCTGAATTCTGCCACTGACTTCAATGTAGTCACAATTTTATCCAGAAAATGGATCAACTCAAACTGTGAGAAAACGTAGGCTTGCCAGTGTGTTAAGATGTGAGGAACACCGCATACCTCAGTCTTAAAATAAATAAATAAAAAAATCTTTGCCGTGAGAATTTTTTTCTTCATAGGGAAATAAAATATATTTGCATCAGCAAAGTAGCTTATTCCCCTCCCTTATGCACAGCTGACATAAAATCCCACTCTTCTTGTCATAACAGAGAAAACACCTGGGCCTGTTTCAGCTGTATCAGTGGAACCGGATTTTTAAAGCTCCGGAGATGCAAATATGCCATGGGGTTCCCAAATGTATCGGAAAACTTTAAAATCTGGCCCCCAGGTCCACTGGCAATGAAACAAGACACAGGATGTTTTATCATGTTCCAAAACACTCTTGAGAGGTAACAAGTGAAAGGAAATGTAACTGAGCAGGATAGTAGGGTCTAGCAAAGCAAAGGACATCTTGCACAAGCTGAGACAGTGTAAGAAAATATCATTTAGTCCCCTCCTCCCAGTAATCAGAAATCTTTGTCATCACAAATGCTTAAAGAGACTATATGGCAACCAAAAGTTCCCCCTTCGCACATCCTTCAGCAAGCTCATCTCAGTTGCAGTTATAAAACGTGAACATAAAAAAGACTTCAATGAACGCAGGAGAGAGCAGATGTTAATTATAGCAAAATGGTATTAAAGCCAAACTGAAATTTGGTTTGGTTTTGCATGATTAGTTCGGCAGCGCTCCCACATAGTGTAAACTACAGAGCATGCAAACCCTGACCATTTGACAAAGATATATGTAGTCTTGCCCATCCTATGTAACTGAATGTCACCTACGTAGTTATTAGCAATTGCCCTTAAGCTAATGCATCATACGTCTTTTTGACAAGAGTAATGGCTGGGTTCTAACATAGAATAATTGCTGTTTCAATTGAAAATGTTAAAATATAACCGAAATCAAACATGAAATTATTAGTGAAAAATGTAGAGATGACAGAAGTGTATAACTTCACTGGAATTATCAGTAGCCTGACTGACCTTAATTTAGTTCTAGTAAGCATTCAATGCAGCACAAGCCACAAAAGCAAATGGAAATGGCAGTTACAGAACTCTGAGACTAGGGTGCCTTCAGTGCCTAAGGAGCTTCAATGCTAAACCAGAGAACTGCAGCGCTCCTCGGGAGTTTCCGTTCCCAGAAAATCTAGGGCTTAACGGCCTAATTCTTCATTTTTAAACTAATTTTAAACTGTCGAGCCATTGAAAATGTGAAGCTGTACAGTGTACCAAAATGAGGAATAAGGTCACATCCTTCAGGGTCAGCTGCTGTGCTCCTCCAGCACACCCTTCCTGGGAATTAATGAAAAGAGCTGAACAGTAAGTACTGCAAGTGTCTCCTTCCAAACCTCAGACTTTTGCAGTATGCCATTGTCTCACGTTCAGCAATTGAAATTAAGCTCTCTAAATATTCCAATCAATTACTTTTTGATTTACGGCCTTCCATGGCATTTTCCTCTTTCATTTATTGGTGCACTTGACTTGCATTTCCTACAGGGACATTGCGTGCTAGAATTATATGTCATTCTTTTAAAATGTCTCTTTCCTTCCAGTACAAGTTTAGGCTGCACCCCGTAGGGTGCCCCTGAGCTAATCTCCTCTCTCCCCAGTCCTAGCAGAGACCTCTGCCTCTCAGGCTAGAGGTTTTTCTCACCAGAGCAATGATTAGAATATTGATCAAAAGCTTCCCTGAATCCTGTCTCTGTAGGACTGCACTAAGCATAACAAGTTAACAGACTTAAACACCTTCCAGCATGCGTTTACAACATAGTACTGTCTGATTTCCTACATTCAAATGCACTGGCTGTAGTCCTTGTCTCCCTCTGAGGAATAATGGGTACAAATTGTGAGTGGACTTTGGCCACGAATCTGTAGTACTGGGCAATCCAGACTTCAGAATTCTTCTTTTTACGCTGGCCACTAATCATTGCCAAACAAGTCAGAATATCCTTGCGCCAGGTGTGGGGCAAATGGGTGATGGAAATATCATTAGAGCAGCTTGTCACAACCCACTGAGCTATGCCTAACCTTACAGATCAACTGTTATTTGTTTTGCACTACTTGGAAACAGGTGTTTGCCTGAAAGTGAACTTAAAATATCCCTTTGCATTTTACCCAGCCTTCAAAATACTCTGTCATTCAGGCCCATTGCTTTGCCATTGTTACTCACATAGATAATTATTCTTGTGCGCACACAGCCCTCACCTCACCCCTCACAAATAATTGTGCTTTTCTTCAGCAATAGAATTCTCAAGTTCTCTGAATCAATCCATTTCCAATATTATTATGAAGAGAGAGACCTTAAAAAAGAAAAAAGCCTTTGGGAGAGTCGTTTCTTCACTACAAGTATCTATTTTTCCCCATGTATAAACATTGCAGAATATATCCTTACGTCTCAGTATGATGTTACTTGTTCTTAAAGTACTAGAAACTAATAAGGAAACCATACCTACACTGTATTGATAATTCACAAGGCCAAAGAGACAGGATGGGGATTTTCTGAAATTTTAATTAAACCTAAGAGAATCAATAAAACCATTTGTCTATTTCCAGCACCTATTTTTAGGGAAAAATATCTTCATGCTGCTGCTTGCTTAGTTATATTAGAAATTATGTGATCTGCTCAGCTGCAAAAAAGACTATTGATTTGTATGTAAAACCAGGCAAAAGTAGTGGCTGTTTACAAGGGTTTTGTAGTTACAGTGAACAGTGTCTGTAAACAGTCACTCGACTCCAGCATAACATATCAGTGTGCCTCAAAGGAAGCAAGCTAAACAAATCAAGGGTTCATATAGCGCATAGGAACTACTAAGCCACATTCTTTGTCAGGTAAGACACTTTCCAAGCCTGACAATATAAATAACACAAAAGAACACGTGCTTTTCAACAGCACCTAAGAGGAAGATTAGGGAAGGGGAAAATTAGAGAAGAGGAAAATAAAAGAAATTTGATAAACACGATCACTTACCATTCAGGCAGCTTTCTGCTATGTTGTCCTTTCTGTATACCTACTAGGAATTCTTACGTACATGCAGAATTCTAAAAATATGAAAACACTTATCTAGCTAGTAGTGACTAACTAGTAACCAGGGAGCACTCACTGGTCCAAGGCACGCCAGGGAGCAGCACTCACTAGTTAAAAGTTTTTTGCTACTGAAAGAATAGTAGTCTGCCCTGGACCATGTCTGCCCATACTAGCAGAAGGAAACACAGTAAATGCAAGTGCAATCTTTGTCACAGCCATTACCCTGGAGAGTTCACAACTTTTTCTCTATGGGATTTAAACAGTGTGTCTTAGAATCTTTGCTGACCATTTCTGCGATACCCATACATTACAAATTCTCAGCAATATTTATTGTGTCTTTAAAGTGAACGTAGTCTTGTCCAAGACCACAGTAACTGCAGTATCATAAAGAAATCCTGGATCTATTAAAGTCAGCAAATGGTAGATATCAATGATCAAGTTTCATAATTCTGTTCACCTGGGTACTGTATAACATTTCTACAAATAGACCGACAGCTCTCGCGTAACTGCATGTTTTTCATTTTAGTATGTTCGGTTTGAGGTATAAGCTTAATTTGAACTTCCTGACTTTGTTACAGGTAGGACAGTTGATCATCTTTTATTATTAATAGATAGATGGAGAATTGGGGTTTTTTTTAATTTGTAACACTAACATATTTATTAAGGATGACATTAGTTTCTCAGTTTCTGAGAACAGAGAGACAGAGCAGCTTCTTTTCAACTAACAGGGCTTTATTGCCCTTTGAGTAAATTGTAACTGAATCCAACAAATGTGTCAACACTTAGGTTTCCTCTGCATTTACTATTGGAATCAGAGACCCCAAGCAAGTAATACTAAACAGGCAGGAAGCAGTCACAATTAATGCTCCTCAAACTTTTTTCAGCAGGTTCTTCATCCTAGAGAGTTTTGTCAAAAATATCAGTCATCTAAATTCCAAAAAGCTGTTCTCAAAGCATTTCTTTTAATGGACGACAGAGCTGGGTAAAAGCAATAGATCTTGATTTTGGGTCTACTTTATTTCTGACACTCTAGGATTACCGTAGCTTTTAGGCTCAGGCTTAGGAATGCTTAGCTCCACTGCAGTAATTGAAGTTGAGGCCTCTGTGCAACTTTGGGGTTATGTCTTTAACCTCAGCTTTCATGCATGCGATACAAGGATGCTGACGTGTTCCTCCCTATGCACTGAAGATCATCTTGCCTGAAACGCAGCTCGAATATAATTTTCTGGACAGTTATGTGATTGCCAGAGAACTATGACTTAGTCTAAGACATGTCCTCAGGCACCATCACTGCTAAAACTCAGGCAGCTGAATATTTCTCAAGAGCACAGATCTTGACTGATCCATACGGCATCAGTTTGCACTAGTCTCTGTCCTTTTGACAATGAAAGGGCCACAGTTACTACTGAACTTACCAGTTCTGTTCAAGCTTGAGCTGCTTACGACGTTGTTGGCTAGATTCTATGTCCCCCATGGTCTGTGCTTCAGATATTTTTTTCATCTTACAAGCTTAAAAGAAAATATGATTCTAATGTTACACTAGAAAGTGTAATAGTGAAATCTGATCTTGAAAGTAACGTGACACATTTAAAGGACATTTCAGTTTAGAGTTTTCCTCCTCCTTATAACAAGCTATTTTGTTGCACAATCATTAGATCACTTAAGTCGAAGAACTGTATAAAATATTTTGGAATAATATAAAACCTCTGGAAACTTTCATTACGTAGCAGAATGGTGTTAAAAATGCATGTTCAATTCCCTCTTACAACAAATTTCCTCCTAGCCAAACCCACAGTGTCCTATAACCTCTTAGGTAAGAAAATGCCACCATTAAATAGGTGATATGATGATTTTGTTTCGGGTTCTGTTCAATGGAGAATGTTAATATTTTTCCAAAGAAAAAATATTTTCTTTCAAAAAAGCAGAGTAAATGTCACTTATACTTGATATAAGTGTGTGTTTTGCCACTGAATTTGCTACTACATGTATTCCATAGGTTTTTTTATATCTTATATATATGCATCATGCTGTGCTACTGTGCTGGAAAGTGTTCCAAGCTGCTTAAATACGTATACGTCAACAAGTTGAAGTTAATGCTTTTTTCACACTGACTATATGAAAAAAAAAAACAACCCACCAATATTAAATGCTTCTTGCACTGGTAAGTATAATAAGAAACCACTGCCAAAGGCAAGGTACTCCTTGAGAAAACTTAGCACAGGCTGGCAAGAGACCGCTCTGGGTATTGCTTCCTAAACAGGGTTGAGGGGTTGACTGAAGTGTTCTGGTTCATGCCGTTAGAGGAGAGGGAGTGAAAGAAAGGAAACAAAAAGGTTTAAGAAACCAGGGAAGCAATATACAGAGAAGCAAGCCACAAATGAAATTGCAAGGATGGGGTTTTTGAAACCTAGATCTCTGGAAAGAAAACTGATTCTTGTTCTGGAAAATGAAAAAAAATTGTATACTTTCTGTAAATATACTGGCTGTGCAGATTAAATACATGATTTTTTTCCCCAATTTCTTCTCCTAAAAGCAGCAAGATTCTAAATACTGGCTAACTACACAGACCACACAGAATATTCTTTATGCACATCTGAATGCATATTATGTAACACAATCTTATCATACAGTTATAGCTGTAACTTCAGTGTGTAGATACTATAGGTTTTAGAATTTATTAAAAAATTAATACACCAGTAGAGCAAATCCTCCCATCTTGCCTACTTTTGATGGTAGGGTGGAGGCCCACAAGGACCCATTACTATCAGCTCCAAAACAAGCAGCTGCAACGACAAGAGGTTCAACCACCATGTGAAGGCTTAGGCTGATGTGTAGTGAACCATGTATACACTCCAAACACCAGTCACGTCAACAGGTTCTGGATTTTGAACCCAGTTGCATTTTGTGAGTGGAGACAGCCCAAACTCCAATGACACAGGGAAGAACGAACAGTGTCACATCTCATGCCAGCTGTTCTCCAGGCACATTCTGTTGTGTCACAGGTTAATCATTGTCACTTCATGCAGCCACACATCACATGGTCTATTAATTATTACTTAATGTCACTACACTACTAAATGGTTTGATGAGTTCTATTAATAGTTAGAACTGCTCGCTCAGTAACATTCAAATAAAACTTTTCTCTTCACAGTGCATTCCTGATGAATAGCCAGAAAGAGAAAATACCTAGGTGTATTAGTCTTACTAACTAGATGCATTTTATTTGGACTACAGCTGTTTTCTGTGCTTGTTGATTTATTTCACTGATAACTACAAAATACTTCCAACAATCTAAAAATTGAGACTAAATTCAGCTGCATGTTAGACAAACCACTGCATTCCTTCATACACATTTAGAACAGAGAGAAAGGATGCCATGCCAAAAGCTAACACTGCTATATGTTGTTTATCTAGAAAAAGTGAAACAAGATGCATTCAGACACCAGGTAGAATTAATCTTAGCACTAATATTCAATCATTTGATATTAAAAGAAATTGCAGTCAAGCTGATAGCTTGTTTTCTACTCTCTTTTACAGACAAATTTTAATATTACAGTACTTTTGCAAATTCTGCATGAGAACTAAACAAACTGGCTTTGTTTTATAAAAATGTTGTTTCAAGCATCCTTCCCTCAAATAATCAGAAACTAAGTCATCTCTTTCTCAGATCTTTCATTTTCCATCAGTTTGGAACCAAGTAGAAAGACATGGTACCTGAGCTGCCTTCCTTCTTAAACTTCCCTGAAATCAATGCATATTTAAGAAAGTTCTGGTTTTGACAGCACTGTGTATGTTGCAGCAACAGTATGTTCTACCTTATAAACTGTAATAATGCTGTTTAGCTCATGCTTCCTACTGTGAACCAACCCTTAATACTGGGTTATACACCATTTTTACACTACTGTGAGCTAAATACGAGCCAACTGCATCCCCTGAAGAAACTGTTTTAATTAGTAAACATTCAAACTCTTTGCATATTTAGCAACCTGCTAGCTCCATGTTGGACGTTCACCTTGTTACCTTTTGTATATCTTTTCCTCTCTATGTTGATACAACATTTCTATGGGATTTTGGCAAACATCAGCAGTTGATTGAAGCACTGCACAGCTGAAAGGCAATTACAGAAAGGCAATTCAGCAGGAGCTCCAAAATAACATGTGGTATGTATCTTGGGCATCTTTAACTATATATAAACTATCCTTGACATACATTTAGCTAACCATATCTTTAAAACCTCCAGTGTTGGAGATTCCACAATTTCCCCAGACAATTTTGAGTCTAGGTAGCTTGATATTCAGAAAACTTGCCTTAAGACTAAATCTCCTTGCTCCACTTCAAGCTTGTTTTTTCTGGTACTATTTACACTGACTATAGAAGAGTTCAGGAGAACACTTCAGTCTCTTTAAGTTGCATAAAATCTTTCACTTATTTGGACACTATCACCACCATGCCCCTTAGCCTGTTCTTCTATAATTTGGTTCAAACAACTCCAGTTTCTTCCCCATTCTTTGTTAGTCTCTTCAGGAATATTTTCAATGAGACTGTATCTTATACAAAATTTAGTGCCCAAAGTTGGACAAAGTACTTCAGCAGCCTTACCATAAATGAATGATTACTTCACATTTTATAAAGGATGTTCTCATTACCATACACCAAGACAGTATTTACCTCCACAGTAAAATCCTGTTAACTTACATTCTGCCCACGATTTGCTTTTACTTTTCTTCCTCAGTTTTTTAATGCAGTACTGCTGCTTAGTCAGAAGTTACCCAGTCTTAACTGATATAGACAATTCCTTCCACCTGTAAATATAACTTCATAGATAGTTGTTTATTTGTATTCTCTTTTCTAAATTACCCATTTATCAATATCTGGGTGAATTAAATCCTAGCCCCCAGCCCATGCTTGCATGACATCACCTGAAAATATTTTAAACATTTTCTAGAGGTGAAAAAGTAGTATTTGTCAAGAATTTGTTTGAGGGGGAAGGTCCTGTTTGAAATGGACATCCCTGGGCACGGTATAAAACTTAACTCCCCATAGACAGACTGAGATCCTCAGAGATTTGCAAGTGAAGAACACGCAAGCAGGGAATCATTCTTTTTGGAAGCTTGTTTTTTTCTCAAGCTATGCTGCTCTCTGGGGTAGTAGGCAAAAGAAATAATGCAATCAGAAATATTTTCTGTAGAAATCTTTCGTACACTTATGCAAGCACTTACTAGCATGCCCCAGAAGACGTAAAATAAAAAGGGTTTTGCACATCTGGTTGTGTTGTATGAATCTGAGGAATTTTAATCAAGACTCGCAACAGGAGGACTAAGCCTGCATTCCCATGTTCAGAAGAATGTAGAAACAAAGGTGTGTTGCCCCAAAGTGTGAATCAAAGTTGCAAAGACTGAAAAGCGGTATCTAGCTTTTGCTTAGATTGCTGGGGCTTGGTTTTGCACACCTTACTATCTGGAAGAAGTCACAGAGGCATACAGATTTGGAGAGCAGTCTGCCTTTTAATCCTTTAATTCTTGCCTTTATCTGATCCAACTGGATATGCTTACATTGTTACACAATTGTAAAAACAGTAAGTCTCTCTTTTTAAAATAAAATATGAAAAGAAGACCTGCTATTGCATCCACTACGTAGAATTGTTCTTGGGAATAGAGCAGTTGATGTAATAGGTAATGAAAGTCCGGTCCCACCCTTCCTTTAACAATAAAAATTATTATTACCAAAACAAAAATCAGGCATGATTGCTTTTATCATCTGCCTGTATTTTTCTTCTCTCCATGTTAATATTCCTGATGACTTACATACTTATGGGATTGGGCATGTTGACTTGTACCACGTTCCAGTTGAATTTTATAACAGTCTTTGTGATTTGGGGGGCCGGAGGGGGAAGAGAGAGAATGAATGAAAACAAGCCTCCCTTTAGGACATTCAAGTTTTCTTTCAGCCAAAACACACAGATGGCACCAGAGTGTCACACCCAAAACATTACAGAACACACAGTTCCAGGGAATTTAATCTTTCATCCATCACAAACACAAGGCAGTCCAAGTTTAATGAAGCTATATTCAGAGATACATCAAATCTAGGGGATAAAACTGGCCTACAAATTCCTCTGAGGTAAGTGTTCCCCTCTCGTACATTAAAAGCTCCCATGCCAGTGTGCTCACACTGTATTTAATTAACTGGCCTTTCTGAGATACCAACTTTAAGCACCCTTCTTTGACAAGAAGGGGAAGGGAAAACAAACTCAGGATTTAGAAAACAAAATATCTGGGAGAAGAGGTAGGAAAGGTGTTTGTATATCACCTGGTAATTTAGTAGGGTGGGGGCCTCCTGGCACATTCCACATTAATAGCTTACAAGCTACAGGGACACTGATTGTAAAACTAGCAGAGAAAAAGGTTCCTTCAACTATACATATTTCTGTTAGCCTTACGCATGAGTAAGAATTATAAACCCAGGAGCAATATTGCATCTCCTTGAGGAAACCTTTTAATTGCTCTGGGGAAAAATACAACTAATTGAAGACAGATTTATAGAGTTATCTGGTAAGACTGGGACCAAGTCCAAGGGTCTTTCACTCCTCTACCTCATTAACAATGTTTTCCCATATAGAAGCATTGGAGAATTTCTTTTTCCAATCCAATGCTATCAATAGACATTTAATATTTTGGGCAATCATCTAGAAAAGCTATCACACACCAGGCTATTTCTAGCACATAAGATATGGTATCAAGTTTTTACTTCTTGTTCTCTCTTATTCTCGATTTCTGTTCTTCCTAAAGCCACATAATATTACGCTATTAATATATAAAAAAAAAAAAAAAAAAGGTTCTCAAAGAAGCAAAGCAGCCTTATGCCCCTTGGCAAACAGCCACCTCCAAACCTACCATTTGCTGTAACTATGAGTTTACTTAAGGTCAGATTGCAACATTTTAAAATGAACTCACATATTTTCTGAGAAGCACATTACCAGGTAAAAAAAAAATCATAACCCAGAAAAAGTCACCGATAACTCAAACATTTCAGGAGTCTTATTAAATAAAAATCTAACTTTACAGTCATGCAAACAGCAGAGATCCTTATAATGAATGGGCAGAATACACTACAGCAGATCAGGAATTATAAAACTAAATTAGAAACCCAAATCTCATTTGCTATAAAAATAAACGGCTCTTTGTTCTTGAAAAGGAAGTTGCTAAGGTAATGCAATTAATCACCCTTCTGCAGTCAATTCCTGATGCTTAACCCTTTCTATATTTCTATTACTTAATTATACATGCATCATACCCACTTTTTGACAAAAAGCTGAAATGTATCAATAACATCTCATCTCACAGCTTTATGAAGTTAAAGTTACTCAAAACTACCCTTTCTCCATATAGTTGACATCTAGGTAAGAGCTAAAATTCCATGGCACATTTCAAGAAAGGCTCGTTTCTCTTAAATGGACACACTCCAAGATTCAAAGTTGTATGCCAGCAAAGACCCTGCCTGAATTTAATGAGAACAGATACTACTGTGGCCTGCTCAAGCACAGTGCATTACATATACACACAGCATCTCTGACTCTCATTTTCCCTTTATGCCTGCTGTACTGGGTCTGGCTGAGATGGCGTTAACTTTCTTCATACCAGCTCTTACAGTGCTATGTTTTAGATGTGCGACAAAAGCAGTGCTTACTACACATTGATGTTTTAACTATTGCTAAACAGTGCTGCGTATCATCAAGGCCGTCTCTCTTTCTTACTCTGTGCCTTCCCCACTAGTGAACAGAAGTTGGGAGGGGACACAACCAGGTAGACAACACAAACTAGCCAGAGACACTCCATGTCACATGACGTCACGCCCAGCAATAAAATGGAGAGGAGGGAGTGCTTCCTCTGTCGCTCAAATGGAATAACCAGTGGTCTTTGAAGAGAACAACTAGAATTTCAGATTAAACAGAAATGTAAGGCTCTCAGCAGCCCAGTTTGTAGCAAAAAGACAAAGGTTAATGTACTGTAGTGTCAATACAGTTGGTGAAACTGTATGACAGTGCCAGTACATAAATTATATCTGCTGTTGCAGCTCTTTTTAAAGTGTTGGCAATATTGATCGTGAAATAGAAACAAAGATTTCTGCACGGAACATCAAAGTCAACAGAACAAAACCTGGGTCTGAGGCTGGGTACTTTGTATAAAGCAGTCTCACTTTTTTCTAGACGGCATCTCTGTCTCACCTTTATGAACTGTTAAAGCCTTAAGAATAGACCTTTTCTTCTCCTTCATAGAGCACAGAGAGTTTGCCTGTGAAGCACAGGATAAAGCTATCCTGGTTGGCGTAATTTTCATTGTTCAAGTTAGGTTTTTGCCAAGCTGAGATTTTCAAATAAGTTTCCAAGCCTTAAAACTGAAAACTGAAAACAGTCACAAGTTGTTCTCATGCCCTAATTACAGTGCTTTCTCAATTTCTCACCCATCAGAGGACATGCATCTCTTCTTGCATATAAGGGGGAGAATGTCTGTGACTGAGTGTGATATTGTTAACAAGAGAATTTAATTGAGAAACATTTTTGCATCTTGCGTTAGGTGTGACTCTTAGTTATGTGATATGTTCATGGGTGACAGGAAAATTATGCCTTACATCTGTAGAGATGTGTAAATGCCTCATTAAGTTTAATAATTATCTGTTAGAAGGGCAGTTCCACAAGCAAATTCTCTGCTACTGAAAAATAGAAGGGACACAATGAATTAACATTGCAATTGTATCATCACTGACCTTGCTGAATTAATTCACCAGCCCAGAAATATTTTTATAAACATATTAATAATGAATGTTGTATTGTAAAAAATGCATGAATGGGTTACGCCATGAAAAGGTTATCAAGTAGCCCATGAAATTAGACACAGACTATATTTTCAGATTTGAGCTCAATTCAACATGAATTTGTATGTTAATTCACATATGACAGAGGGAGAAAACAGAAGGTGGAAGAGAAAGGACATTGCTATGAAACATGACATGTAAAAGGAAACTTTTTAAGAACAACTTCTTTTCAATCAAAAAACTTCAATCTTTGACAGACAAAAATTAATAGTATATGACTGATTCTACAATGTTCTCTATTGCTAAAAAATAAAACAAAAAACCCCATCACCTTTCTGGACACGGTAGAAGGCAAAGCATCCCAACAATGAAAAGCTCTCAAGGAAAGCTATTCTATCCCATTTATATGGACAGTTCAGTTTTACAACTCAACAAGGATTATACAAACCTGGAAAACCAAAACAGAACGTTATCAACTTCTGCTCACAATGAGAAGGTGGTTAGACAAACAAAGCACAATCTTCATACTAGCCAACTGAGCATTTTGACACATACCATTAAACAAAAAATTAACCATTTTATTATATTTAACATATTTACAAAATAGTACAAATTAAAGTACTGTAACTCCATTATTGCATGACAACAAAATCTCCATACAGGCAAAAGTAGCACACGAATGAGACACTCCAGAATATTTAGGAAGTCTTTGGTACTCAAAATACAGTTTAAGATGCAGCATTAACTCAATCAATACAGGGCATTAAACACAGATAATGATGTGTAGATTTATGCCACAAAAGTAAGTTTAGCTATGGCTTTCATTCTTCTCAAAGGCTGATGACTGGACTCAGGAATTGCTTAAAAGCTTTACAGCAACTTTAGGACGGAGAGACTACTCAAAATTATTCTAAAACCAAGCTCTTGAAAATGACTGATGTATTTCTCAACACATATTGAATTAAACTGCCTCTTCTCAGAGCTATATGACAGCAAAGCACTAAACACTTCACAGGCCCAGAGCCTATTCCTCTACTCCTTAAGCAGGCAAAACTGTGAAAAAATCAACTTTGTCTACTTAAGGAATATAGGATCAAGCTCCCAATAGACAATAAAACTGCATGGCAAAACATGATCAAAGACAGTATACCCTAGTCTACACTGCTGTACACATAATTTACAAAATATGTTTTATGCATAATCTACATATTTACAAATGCTCTCAATTGTTCCACCAAGTAATGCACTCAACACAATCACAGTTTACGCAATTTTGAGGTAAATCCTTGAAAAGTTAAGAGCATCAGCAGAGTTTCATCTGCAAGGCTGAATCTCAGAAGTGGAGGATTTCTAATTAGGAGACCCTCTCTTTCACCTGGTCACACAGCAGATGGGCAAGATGGTTACAGAGACAATGGGGATTATCGTGAATCCTCTGTGCTGTGCCTGGTTCTTCCTGATGGCCAAAAGGAGGCCAGAAAGAAGCAAAGAACACTGGCAGCAGCCAGAAAGAATCTGAAATATGTATTAGCACATTCTGGTCTGTGGATGAACAAAGGCTATTATGTTGCTTGTAGAGTGGGAAAAACTGTGGTGTTAACTCATGCAGTGTGTAAGCACACTAATTCTAAGATGCTTATGTGAAAAGAAGACATGGAAAAGCAAGAGAGAGGATATGGGACAGGATGAATTAACTTTCTTGATTGGTCAACATTACCCTAGAAAGAAAATGCAGTTTATTTTCTTCAAAGTTTTTAAGTCAGGTTAGACATTATCTAAATATTCAAAACTGCACATCTGAAGGCATCACCCACATTTATTTTAGCTTATAACTGCGGCACTACTGACCCTCCATAAATATATTAAAACACTGCCTCACCAAGGGGTTGACACCACTTTACAAGGCCTGATGTTTCAAGCTAGCTAGCCTAGACACAATTTTCCTTTGGGATGTTCATAACACTGCAACAAGACCACTCACTCATTGAACTGCCATTAACATCCCAGGGAGCAAGAGAGGAAAGGGCACAAAGAAGTCTGCAAGTTCCTTTTGCATTACCTTATAAGAGTACAAAAGGTGATAGAAAATCCTGTCTCACTAGGAAAAGACAACTTAGAGTTGGAAGCATCAACGTTCATCTGAATCAACCAAGGGGTTAAGATAAACAGTTCTGGTCTGAGAAGTGACATCATTTTGCATTAGTATAAGCTCCTCCAGAATAGGCCTGGAATATTTATTTTATGTCAATGATGAAAATTGTAAAACTCATCTTGCCATGACTGTCTTCAGTTGCACTTTTATGGTCAGTTGCTTAAATGAAAAAACGTCACACAAAAAGACTTGGGATGACAAAGAAAGGATCCCACAACTCCACTTTGTGGACATTTTGTCAAGCGATACCACATCGCTACACCTTTCTAAAAGGTCTTTAAAATCATTGGTAGAAATATAGGCAGGACCTCAAAGTAGTTAGTTAACTAATTACATATGCATGAATGCTACTCATGTTTACTACACTCATATTTCCTTCAGAATGTTTTTGTGACTGTAAAACTGTTTCTAAGGTGATAAGTAAAGTAGTTTGATGTTTCAAGACAAGTCTAACTGACTATATGCTCACTGGAATGACTGAACTCTGTTTGCTGCATGAGTAATAAGGAATAATAAGCCTTCATCTCCTTGTACCATCACAGATGTTAGCTAGAAGAAAAGAGACTTATTAAATATTCAGCCATAGCTAGTATTCATGGTGTAGTACAGGGTGAAATGAAAAGGAGCATGAAGAAATTTGTTTTCCAGAGATCTTCTGGGAAGGTGAGGGTTGGACTTTGTACTGATCCCCAGTGACTGCAAGCCAGCAGGTTGTTTCTTGCACAGCTCTGGGCAAGGTAATAATCTGTCAGCACAAACTTCTGTATAAATCCCAACATTAAGACTGGAAGGTTCAGACAGACAAAAATGCTGCTGTTTAAATACTTAACAAGACCAATAACACTTTGAAGATATTAAATTTTTAAAATCCCTGAAACTGCTGGTCAGCAGAGGAAAGTTTTTAATTCATTCGTCCTCTTCAACGTAAGTTGATGGAAACCAGCCCACCTAAAAATGGAAAAAGCAGAACAAAATAATACATGAGATGCACGGGATTTTTTTAAATGGCTGAACTAGCCAAACCAAGGATGGATCTGTTTAGTAAATATAAGATTACAAAGATAAACGTGACTGACCTGCCACAGTTAGGGTAAGTACCCCAAATAAAAGAGTAACTTGCAGATATGACAATTTGGAGACTAAATCCCCTTCCCACCCCCCCCAAAAAAAACCCTTTGCCCAAATTGGAAGTCTAAGCATTCAGAAAAAAAGTCTAGAAATGTCAAGAGCAGAAGGAGTTTTACTACAGGCAGAATGTTGCTACTTTTTGAATGAGCAGTTAAATATTTAACAGGTTTCAGTCAGGTTCAGGGAATCCTCTTCCAAAGGAAATAGCAACTGATTTGATTGCACTAAACGGAGTTCAATTCCATTGCCACCAAGAGGAGTTTTAACTAAGACAGAACTGGAAGGCAGAGCCCAGTGTTTTATGCTCCGTAAGTTCCAATGCTATCTCCATTCTGAAATTAATGATGTGCCAAATAAGGACTGTGTAAGACATACAGGGAAACAATGACATATATTTCTTACTGTCTTACCTATTCGCTTTAAGTTCTTCACTCAGACGTCTTTATACCTAAGTCAATTTAACACTCATGAAAGACCTCAAAACCAAACCTAGAGGATGCTTGGAAGGAGTAGGTGCACAAATTTTGTTTTAGACTACCTTACCAAAAGAAGTCCAGAATTGAGCTTATGATCTGAAGTCCAGGCTGTAAAAACTATCAGAAAGAATGCTAGTATATAACAGGGCATCGCTTAGGATGTGTATGGCTGAGATGCTCAGATAGAATGAGATGCTCAGTTTTCTTGACATGTAAAATGTATATAGGATGACCACTATTTCTTCTGCTTCCCTATTTCTTATTGTGCAATTGACCATTTCACTTTAAGATCATAAGCAGGCTCATGTACATTAGAAAAAAAGTTCTCCAGATTGCATAAAGCAGTAAATCTGGACATCTACTTCAGCTAGACTTGCAACTTTCATTTCCAGCCAATCTGCTTTCTTTCACCTTGCATTCCTTAACCCTGCATATCAGCCCTTTAGACATAGAAACGGCAGCCTCAAATACTACTGCCTAATCTGCATTAAAAAGCACTATACTGAGATTGAAACAATATAGCCTTTATAGATGAAAACTGAAACTTTACATCCATGCAAGTCTAAGAGTGCAGTGTAAAGTGACTTTGTAAAATCCCTGCTAAATATTCCACTTCATATGAGCCACATTTCCAGAGATGAAAGAAACAGCCTCCTATAAAAAAGGTGGCTCATTCCATTGCATTAGAGCCCGGCAGAAAGGTGTGGAAACCATTCTGTGTTAAACTGCTAAACAGACTTCCACAGCATCAGGAACCTGAGCTTTTGACCCTAAATACATGTGTGCAACACAGTTCAAGAAACTTCATCTGTAGCTGTACTATTAATCCTGGTTATTTTCCAACCGTATAATCTTGCCCAAACATTCAGCCTGGTAGGTCACATTAAATAACCAATTAATTTAGATGCTGGGAAAGCTGCCTGGCAAGAGTTCTGCCTGGGTCCTATGAAACATGTTGTATCTTGTGAATTTAAATATACAAAGAAGGTTTATGACATAGGAACACACCTTTTTTTTTTTTTTTTTTTTTTTAACAAAATCACTGTCAGTGCATGCAGAAATAAGACAAAGAGAAAAAAACAACCTTACCCTTCCATTTACTTCACCTCTCCACCAGCCATTCGCACTCATCTTTGTATAAATTTTGACAACATCCCCTTTCAACAAGGACAGTTCTCTCATGTCTCTCGCACAGAAGTCATACCTGGCTATGGCAATGCCTATCACCTTCGGGCTTAGCACTGAAATGAAACACACATTGATGTTATTAGGGTTTGTTAATTGAAGGCTACTAAAGTAAAGTAAGTAACAGTACTGTAAATGTAAAACGATATCACTACATAGAGTGGCATTAATTTTATGCAAATGCAAAAGCATCTGCACTACACAGATCAAGAAGGTGAATAGCGTAAAAGTTGAAGGGATTTTATGTAATTTTTTTTAACAGTTCTTTTTATTTTTAGAAAAAAGTCAAGCTAGATGAACCTTATAAAGTATCTCCCACCTCCAAATCGCTAAATACATTTGCAATGATTGTATTTCTGTGCTTCATAATAAAACTTGCTGCCAGTTACATGCATCAACATATTTTACAGGTCACTAGTTTCTTTCCAAAAGAATTATTAGCATTTACAGTTGATTTAACTTTAAGCCTCTAATGAAGCAAAACAAACAGAATAAGGTGTTGTTCTTTCAAAAACAACCACCAAGTTAAATATTAATGTGCTTAAAATTGGAAGCTAACACCAGCATGAACAAAAAAGTAAAGAGTTTTCACAGGAAATTTGTAAGGACCGTTTGCTAGAATCCACATGAACACTGGCTGATGTAAATCTACTCTTTCCAGGAGTTTATTCTCTAAATCACCATTAATTTATTCTACAAAACTCTTCAGGAAGAAAAAAATCCTTACAAATTTTCTTCCTAGGTTTCAGAGAAATTAATACTTAAAAATGTTAAGCTACATCAATACGTAAGCACTTTTCCGATGTAAAGCCCAGACATTTTAAGCAATAACAAGTTGTGAAATATTTTTGAAAAGCTAACGTGAAAAAAAACCTCATTTCAAAACCCAACCCTCCTCTCCCAAATAATTTTATAGACAATTATATTTTTAACTCTGATGTAGAACATCCAAACCTGCAAAAGAAACCCTCGACTCTTCCTATTAGAGGAAAGCGGGCATAGCACCTAAGAGATAAAGACCATTGACCTGAGAAGTTCAGAAAAAGCAGTCACTACTCTACTGCATTTTGTAGTTGGATTATTTGGCCAAAGCATTTTTTTTTTTTTTCCATTAATGCCATTTTCTTTTGCACTTGTTTTCCTATGTAAGTCACTGTAGACAGGAATTCAGGAGCACAAGCAAGCTTCATACTGAAAAGATTTCATAAGAATTCATCATATGATCATGATGGATGACTTCATATAATGTACATATAATTATCTTTTTTTCTCAGAACTCTTTCCATTTTCTTAGAAATTCCCAATCATCTTTAGGAAATACCATTAAGTTTCTAGCTTTAGCAATGCCTTCAACAATGTAATACTAGAAGTTTATAGCTCATAGCCTTTACTTTAAATCAGGAACACAAAACATGGCAAGTGAGTTAGAACTTGACAGTATCAGCTCTGCTTGTATTTAAGATTTCTTCTGACCCCACTGGGGACATTTCATAGAAACAGAGGCTTTTGCATAACAGTATTAAATATACGAAAATCATTATATATTCAAATATTTTTAGCTTATAGAGACAATACAATTTATTTTAAAATAACTACTATGTTTACGTTATTCTTTACTATAAAAATAGAATGCCCAAAAAACTGTTTTGGCAAAGGATTATGCCCTTTTATATCATGCCACTAGGGTTTAGTCCAACATTTCAGACTGCTTATGTAGAGTATGCTTATTAGATACTTCATACCAGATGAACAGGATGCCATGCAAAAGAGAATCAGCATCACAATTCACTGCTTATATTTACACCAGGAAGAAGATGTAAAAATCTAGGTGATATATTAAGTATTTTAAAGTTCAAACATACTTTTCCCCACCTCTAAATCAGATGTAGATGCTACCTGTTTAGATTCTGACATGAATGCTATGTCCTATACCTTATCAGGGTTTCGGGAATCAATTTTAGAAGGAAAGAGGACATCATGGGCAGCAATTGTTTTGGAGAAAAAAAAACAAAACAAAACAAAAAGAGCAGTTATTGATTGTAAGGTCAGTAACCGTTCATAGGTGTGCAGCAACATCACTGGCAGCTTTGGGAAGCATTGCAGGATAAAAAGAGTGATTCTAGGGAGCAGGATCTCATTTCAGATTCTAGAAGAGAGATAATGGGGTAAGGAAGAAAGTTACATAAGGAAAAGATGAACAAATTTGGGAAAACATGGAGGAAAAGAACTAAGGAGGGAAGAAATGCATGGAAGAATAATAACAAGGGAAAATACTGAGGAAAATTAGGCTAGAAAAAGAAAGAGGGGCAGCTCTTGGGAAAAGGAGAACTTCTTTTCAAGCTGTGAAGTCAGGGAAGAAAAGCAGAAAGAAGCAAGAGAAATCAAAACCATCTATCTCCAAAAGTCTTGAGGCATAAAGTAGCAGAATTTAGAATAATTTAGAATCCAACATCCATATTTTCAAATAAAAGTGATGCTCATGATAGGAAATATATAAAAGGAAGCCGGATGAGTGATGGAATACAGGAAAATGACAGTGCTAATTTTGAAAAAAAAAATATTAGCCATATCTCTTTGGTGACATAGTCACTAAAATGACTTGAATAGTCACTATCAACCCTGAATTCCCAATCAGAGCTGTCCCAGGATAAATGAAATTTGAGGGAAGACAGTCAGCATGTGGAAAGGACATCTGTACAGACGGGAGAGAGAAGAAACACTGAGTGAAGGAGAGAAAGAGGATAGCTACCGGGAGAAAGAGGAAGGAGAGGAGGATAGGATTAACAGCGGAGACTGATGGAAAGAAAGTGCCTAAAAGGAGAACATGAACAAGAAATTAAAGAGGGGAAAAAAGAAAAAGCGAGAAAGAAAAAAAAAAAGAAGCTATTGAGAAAGCAGTAATAAATAAACCTTGTGCACTAGGAGGGAGATACGCAGAGGACTAACAGGAAATAGAGTGAGAAATCTGAGGGGGGTGAATAAAAGGTTCATGTGTGAATAAGAAAAACACACTTTTGCTTAATCTAGCCCTTCCTTCTGCAAACAGGAGCAGAAAAGACTATAGTTGGCTTTGATTCACATTAGAGTATGTTGGAAAAGTTTCTCATTGACAGCGAGATAGATGTGCTACAAATGAATTTTAATACTACTTTGGGCCACTGATGAAGGAACTCGGGTGCCAACAAAAGAGGCTCCATGTGATCACAAGCAGGCTGGTCTAGCTCGTGCTTTTGCCTGTGCTTAAATTCCACAAGGCTTAATGTATCATTATAAAAGCTGTGAGTAGTTGTTTCTCTCTACTTGTGGTACAGTCTCCTCATAATTCTGCAGCCATAGCCCCTAAGGGTTGCTCTTGTGTATTAGTTCCCATGCTCCTTGAAGCAATGTACATTTACGTGCACTGTTTAACCAAACCTCAGTTCTATTATACAAACGTGGGCAGCACCTCCAGTAGTGCTCAGTAGACAGCTTAACCCTTCAGGAGAAGGGTTACCATCTGCCAAATCAGCAGAACTAAGGCAGCTCTGAAGATCCTTTTGAAAAAAATACTTGTAATATCATGAAATAAGCATTCCTTCATTTAATGTAAGCTATTTCTTTGGTTATTTTAAAAAAGATGGTTTTACCAAGAACATATGACATAGCCTGTCTATCAGAATATGAAATCCCAAACAGGTAGATAAGCTTAAATTAAGAATTACTAATCAACGTATTCCTTTAATATTTTGTACTTTTATAAAGAAGTACTTTGCACAGCCTATTGCTATATGCAAGACATTGAATCCTTACTTACTGTTACAGTTACTTAAGAATTTTCTGATAAAGCAGTTTTTCATAGGAAAAAAGGAATATAATTATAATTTGAAACCATATGTGGGAACATGTGATAGGCTTAAAGTAATCCTGAGTCTTGATTGCTGTTCTATCACTGTAGGCCACTTCACAATTTTATTTTTATGGAACTGATACCAGTTTCAGTAAGAACAGACTTTATCATCAAGTACTATGCAGTTGAATGAAAGAGGTCATCCTCTATCCTCACCCAGAATGACAGAAGTATTTACCTACAACAAAGGGCCAAAACTTAACTCCTTTGTGTTCTCTGATTCAAATGAGGTGAGTGCTTCAGACATTCCAGTTGAATGTCATGACCACAGGGTAAACAGCTACACCAGAATGACTTTCTATTCACCTTTTCTACAGATATGTATTTTATATAAGTAAATGTCAACTGGAAGAGTGCCCTAAAGATTGGATTTTGAGCCAATGTTGTGAGTACTGAAGTTAAGTAAAAGTATCTGCCTCCAAAAGATCTATATGTAAGGAGACAGAAATGGAAGAAACAGATTCCAAAACAGTGAACAACTGAGGGTCAAAACATTGAAGAGCAGTATACAACACTGCGATTGAAATCCCTGGCATGAATCGAGGTAGGGCTCATCAGAGACACTTTCAGCACAAGTAAGCACACTAGCCATTCTACTACTGAACTGCTCCCTACATCCTTTTCCCCTCTAGAAACTGTGGAAAGCCTTAAGAATCCATCTCCAAGCACTAAGCAATCTGGATGACCTCTGTGTGGCAGGTGTAAAACATACTGCCTAACCAGATCTTGATTATGACTACATCTGTGTTCGTGCATGCTAGACACCTCCCTTTCGCCAGTGCAAAAGCCAGCCCCAATCCTGATTTGCACAACCTAGGCCAAGTCCGACACCCCCTGTACACAGAGGTGTGTCGGTGTAATGTGATGAATGCTGCATTCTCAATAGTAGTAGCTCCTTCCACATGCTCCTCAGAGGCATTTACCTTCCTACTAGCAAAATTCTTCTTCAATCATCCAGCAGTGCAGTTCGCCTCCTTGAAGACCAGGTCTTAGAGACCAGAGCAAATCATAGCCATACTGATGCACTAATAGAGACTACCACTGCTACTACTTTAAGCATTTTTTTGCAGTCTCTTAGTTGAAAATGTTTACATTTATTAAAGCCAGAGATGGTTAAATGAGAATAAAGAAAACAATATTTAGAAAACAGATGGGCAAAATTAATTAACAATGTTAATGCAGAATTTAAAAAAAGCATTTTCTACAAAAAAACCTACTGTATTCTAGGATGCTGCTGCAGTATGGTTTGCTGCAGGGATGGGACGAATACATCATTTATCTATAAGCAGTGAAATTTTCAGGTTTGTGCATTTGAACAAATACATTAACATATATAGCTCACAGATGTCAACTGCATACCAAATTAGTGGTTAAGTGATCACTGATTGAATCTGCTGCAGCTATTGAGCATTGAAACACCTATTCAAACTTATTGCAACACGCACTTTTTTGAAAGTTTAATAGTCTTATTTTTGTTACACTCCAAGAATAACATGTAGTAACTCAGGGTTTGGACTCAAAGAACAGAAGTATTTGATTCGTCCCTTCCCTTTTTTGCTGCACACAGAAACAACAGAAGCAAATTTAGAAGAAATATAAAAGCAGTAAAGCAGTACCTGACCAGAAAGGAGTGGAGGAAGGGGGAACAAAGCTGTAGTCTGGAGGAGTTACAAAAGAAAACCCACAGAACAAAGAAGGGGCTTAGAGAAAGAAAGAGAAAAAGAGAAAAGCAAAAGAACATTGAAACATTGGCACAAGATTTAAATAATAGTTTTTTAACTATATAATTCATTGATAATAAGGAAACTAAGATTCCCCACTAAGGATGTCTGGAAGGAAATTGACTATAATAACCACAAAATTTGGATCTATGATTTAATTTTTAACAATTGCATTTTTCAAAAAGTAAAGATGATGCCCATTCAGGGTTTCAGAGAAGCAAATGAAAACTGCAGACTCTAGCAAATATTTTCGGATTTAACAGAAAATTTGTTTTTTCTTTAATTTTGTGTATACGCCACTTCTTAACAGTACAAGAGTAGGAACTCATGCATATGTAAGAATTCCTCTTGAGCCCAGGAAGACTAGTCACACGCTCTTAATTAGGGATATAGTCTAAGTACCAGTTGAACTGGGGTCTCTTAATACACATGGGAAAAAGTACGCATTTTGCCCTGATAATCATTAACATCAATAGGAATTCCACAGCTAAACTACATCCTCTAAGGCCCAGACAGTATTGCTTTTCTTTGCAGTTTTCTCTGACTTGAGAGAACACCCTTAAGCAAGCTAAAAAAAGCTTCTTTGGCCTAGGCAGAACCAGCACATCACCCTAGTCCCTGTAACAGTTTCCTCAGGTGAAAGGTTAGAGGTGTACTTGCTCTATTGCCAACAAACCTAGGGTCAATATATTTTCAAACACAAAATTAAATTAACTAAAATTCCTTCAAACTGAACTACAGTTTGATGATATTTCTGGACATTTTGTCCCTCTTTTGAAGAGGCAATGAAGATATATAGTGTACAAAATCTAATAAAGTTGGGATCTTTGCTCCCAGCTGTGATTTGGAAAGGAAAGTCCATCTTCAACTAGAAAAATGATAATGCAGCTTCTAAATTATGCCCAATATCTATAATTACTGACCAAGAGCATTCCTTAAAATTATAGCAGGATTATATTCATCACATACAACTGTTTCCCTGAACTTATTCTTGTGACTACACATGAAACAAGATCATATTTGCTTCAGCATGGCTATTTCCAGGAACGATGACTAGAACTATTTTATGCAAGGAATTAACAAAGAATCCATGGTGGAGGTAATGATACAATTTTGTGCATCTTGCCTGGATGAGTATAGATACATTTGTGACAATGAAACCGGCAGCATAAATAAACTAAACAGGACCAATACTGTATTTTAACACTCATAAGCTGTGGGTTAGTTGTTAAAAAAACCTCACAATATAAACCAACAGCAGTTTAGGTTAGTATCTCAAAGTAATACAAAAGAAATATACTCCAGGGCCTCATGCACACTAGAAATTCCCTTCTGATCCTTCACAGCGATGATCGTTTCTCTGTCTCTAATACTAAATGGATTATCTGAAAATCCATGAGGTTACCTGAGGAACTCCTTTACACTGGAACTAGTAACGCCAGATGACAGCTCGGTATGGAAATACATTACACAAAGCAAAAGGGCGACCTGACTGAAGTACTATGCCCATTCTTAGAGACAGATAACCACCTTTATTTCTACAGAAGTACAATGATAGTGTGCAAAAGTAGCATGCAGGAGTGAAGAAGGTTAGGTGCTACATAGAGGGTGGCTGGTCCTTTCCTGTTCAAATATTATCTTAATTTTTCAAGAATTTTCCTGTACAATATAACCAGAGGTTTGGTTTTACGTGTGCAATTCTGGACAGCTAAACCTATATGGGCAAGGAAATCCTACTAGATTTCTACGGATAACTAGTCTATTTTTAAACATCAGTGATAAGGGTTTTGGTGTTGGCTTTCAAGGAGAAAGGCTGAGTTCTTTTGTTTCTTTAAAGGCCGGGATGACATTTGTTTTATTTTACTTTATTAACAGATACTTTTACACAGTTAATGCATTAAGTAGTAGAATGATGTGATATAACTAGTTAACGTGCCTACTCCTACTCTACAGGTGACAAAAAACAGTTAGTAAAATAGTATTCAGCTTTGTGATTTAGGTTATATGAAAATCAAAAAGACCCAGATTTCTCAGTATGATTGTGCTCTGCATCAGCAGATTGCAATAAAGTGCCAAAAACACTCTGTAGAAGAATGTCAATTTTTCTTCCATTTTTGCCTTTATTTCATTAAATGGTCGATCATCCCTCTAATCTAATGTAAGAATTAGTATTTTTCTGTGCAGCAAAACAAGATTTGATCATATTATGTCTAGAAAAGCCTAGGACTAAAAAAATTAAAAATAAAGAATGTACCATTTCCCCAAAAATCTTCCTAATTAACTTGAATATCTATACTGAGAAAAGTAAATGTCTGACAGCTTTTACAACCACATTAGAAGTGTACAATAAATATCAGAAAAGCAGGTGACTTCTGCAAGACTAGGAAACCAAAAAGCAAAGTTCTAATTAAAGTGGGAAGTCAAATTAACTACCTCCATAAAATGAAGATTTTTGTTATAAAAATCTAGTAGATGCTGAACGGAGAATCAAATTCCCTGAAAATTTAAAAGTTACAAGGTGATTTATTATGATTCATATCAGAAATTGCAAGTAAACTGAAGTGCCACTTGACTTTCTTTCCTTCAATGGATAAATGAAAGCATGACAATTACAAAAAATTGATATAATCACATTGTTCTAGAAAATGAAGATAGTTTGGTATTGCCATTCAATTTCACAGCAGCTCAAAGACTTTGGCAGCAGAAAATGATACAACTCTGCCAAAGTCTACAGTGGTTCAACTCATGCTCTCTAGAAATACTTTTCCCACTTATTCTGTCAATTATATAAGCTAAAGACAAGCTGTTTTGAGTAAGAAGCTGATGCCTTTTCATAAGATGGCCTCATTAAAAAAAAATCCAGCTACACTCATGTGAATAGCGTAGTGCAAAATACCGAGTTGAAACCGAAAACCTCCTTAAAACCAGCTTCAGATTGCCAAAGTCCACAGCATTCACTAGCTTCAGCCCTGTGCTTGTTAAAATATGGTGAGTGTGACACTGCGTAGCTGCACAACTGAAAAAAAACCTCTCAGCTCTTCAAAGCTAACTTATCTGGCTTCCTTTTAGCAACACTTTTTCTTGCACTCAGATACTAAGTAGAAAGAGGTCAAAAAACCAGATGTGTGGCCGTTCTCACTGAGGACTGTGAAGTGAACTCAGTGTCCAACCACTGCCCCATGACTTATTTGCACCCTCTACTAGAAAAAACTGCAGCCTAAAGTTTACCAACTTCTTTCCAAATTCAGCCCAGCAGGGTTCACACAGCCTAGATACATAAATATTCTAATATCAACTTGGTAAAAACTAACAGGATACCTTTAAAACTGAGCAGTGTGACTCACAGATGGGCTGTTAATCATGGAAATTTTGCTTAAAAAAAAAAAGCCAAAAACAAAAACAAACCACCAACACACACTCATGGTGACACGCTAACACTCTAAAAGAAAACTGTCAAATCCATTAAATGAAAGCGTCATCCAGAGTGAATCTAGGTAGGACAGCAGAATTGCAGAAATCTATTCAGATTTTATATGAGGATCCTAAGAACTGAAAGGTTTTTTTGATCAGTTTGGCCTAAGACAAAACCTGCCATTTCACACCAGCACAGTTTAGAACATTAAATGGCTGATATTTACTAGGGTAGAGGTGCACTTCCTCATACCCTTGACTAAAATGAGCTCTTGTTGTTCCATTTACTGCCTAAAAGGTCTTGTTAAAGGAGATGTTTTCGTTTATATTTAGACAGAAGGTAATGAGGATGTACCAGAAGTCTTATAACCTGCAAAGTCTGAAATGATTTAGCTAATGTTCTTGCAGACCAGTAAATTGGTGGACAGTATAGACAGATACGTTCTAACTTGCTTAAAGGAAAGAGAAGAAACTGGCTCTGGTCACAGTCAATAATAACCAAAACAAATGCAAATTAAAGCAAGCAGGGCATATTATCTCAACAATTAAAGCCTCAATGCAGTGGGGAGGCAAGGGATGAAGAAAGCACAAGAGATGACATGAAGAAAGAAGCAAAGGGAGATCACAAGCTAAAAGGAGAAGAAAGGACGGGACAGAAATTCACCAAGAACAGAGCTATACCGAGACACAGCATAGCAGGGAGACAACTGACAGTAGTCCTGGGAAGCATTGAAAGAAAAGAGAAATGGAAGGAATAAAGAAGAACTGGGAGATAGAGACAGAGTAAATGAAATGCAGAGACACACTCATTTCTTATAATCATCTGTCCTAAATTATTTTCACCTTAATTAGGAGAGAAAGTCTCCAAAGTTATAGAAATGTTATGAAACAGAGGCAAGTGAGAAAACAAAAGCTCACAAACACAGCAAAGGAAGATAACGCAGCCAGCTTCATCATCACAAAGACTAGACTGGACTCCATGGTCTTTCACAGCAGTCTTCATATATTGTTAAAATACCCATTAATTTTTATTTTCCTCTTATTATCCGTTGCAGTACAAACAAACAGCCACTGTCTGCAGAACTGTAAATCTAATATTTGCTCTTTGACAGAATCATCGTATACTTTCCAAATGCCAGCCATGTGGTAGTTTTTATCATTAATGTTGAACCTGTATCTGTCCTAAAAATCATGCTAACTTCCACTTCAGAAGTAATATGTTAAATCAAGGATACCACATGCATTGTAAGTCTTCTCAGTTTGCTTCTAAACTCGAAAACTTTTTAACTACTATTTATACTGTACAGTAGTTCATTAACTTTCAGAAGCCTAGAGGCCTGTAATAAACGTTAAGGTTAAAAGGCAGGCATAATTATGATACAGTAAATCTAACGAGGGTTTTTTTGAAAGTTTATGTGGTATTACTGAGATGCTACTTCATATGGCTACATTACAAGGCTGATTTTTTTTAAATCCCTTTTTAAGGATCAGAAATTGTCACAGATATTATTAACACTTGTAGCTGCGTGTATGCAAATGTCTGATAAAACTAGGCAGGATGCAGTTTAATCTCTCACCAGCATGCCTAATAGATTTTTGAATATCAGGGACATTTTAAGTTTGGCAGCAAGACAAACTTGCTAGACATGTTTATAAACCTCCTGGCAGATCTGAATCTGCTTAGCTTCAAAAACTTCTAGCTAAAAGCATTACCATATTAATTGGTTATATGTCAAAAATGGCAAATGAAGATGTTTCAAAGTCTTGTCTTTTTAATATTTATATGACAGAAAATAATATACAAAAGTTATAATACTCACAGTTGCCACCTGTTCTGTTACTCCTTTGTCCTGCTGAGTTTTCAGATTCTTTGTATGGAAATTGAAGAGTAGTATCCAAACTTCGAAAGCCTTCTTTGAGAGAGTGGTGCTTATAGTATTCTACAAGTTCCTTTCAGAAAGGAAAAATACTATGTCATTAGAAATTGAAATTACAACCTTTTCAACATTCTGGCGTGCAGTCAATGACAGTTTTATCATACAAGTAACCTTATTTTATAATATAACATCCCACAGTACATGTTTATTTAAAAAAAAAAAAGTATCCTAAATATTGACTGCTTTTATGCTGGGTTTTGTTTTGTGCTTTTGTTGAGTTTTTTGTGGATTTTTTTGTTGGTGTTTTTTGTTGGTGTTTTTTAAGTAAAACCTTATTGTCTGAGTCAACACTTATTGCCCCTTTGAGCCAGGCTGAGCTGTTGACAAACAACTGGCCTCTAAAACATTCATTGCACAAATCACAGTAGCAAGCTTACAAACTGATAAGTAGCTCCTGTCAGCGTGGATGGGGCTTTCTCAGGAGTCTGTCACATTACTATGATTCACATCAGCAATAGAACTGACCTTTCACTGCACCTTGGCCTGCTTTACACACTCAGCACATTTTAATTACTCTTGTGAAAATTTTTCAGATGTACTATGAAAACCATATACAAGAGCTGTTCTACTTTTGTTACCTCCAAACACTGTGACACTGCAGATCAGTACTTTAAGTTTCCATGGCTGCTGGCTTTATGTCTCTTCTACTCCCAGTTCTACTTAGACTACGTTTGTTCCTCTCTTCTTCCACACAGTTACTTTTTCTCTTGCAACTACCCACAACAAAGCAGTTGTTCCACAGCACATACAAACAGTACTTACACTATCCCTTGTCTACTTAACTCTCAAGGGCAGACTTCATAATACCCTAAAATTGAGTTATGAAATTACTTTTTCCTAATTGGATGTTAGCAAGGCTAAATAGGCAGCAATGAGGCCTCTACACCAGAAATCTCTTTTGTCCCCTCAATTCTTTGATGCAGTGCGTATTCTTTTTAGTTCTTTTTTTTTTCCAAGTTTGTGTCATATACTTACATTCAGCTCTATTTTGAAACTTGCATCAGTGCATTAAACTGCATCATTGCCATAAGAAGGTATCTGGCAGTATGTGACTCCAGCTCACGTGCTTTGTCAAGATCCTGAGCGCACTCTTATGTTCTCATCAGTTTCCCGTGAATCACTTGTAGTGTTTGCAGAATAAGTACCCACCTCCTTCACACATTTGAGGAATGCCATGATTTTTGTTACTACCAATTATAAGATCTCAGGGTCCCCAGCCCTAACACTAAACACTTCACTGGTTCGTAAGTGTCAAATGAAGACATTTGAGTGCAGAAACAGCTTGGTGCATTCTTCATTAGGAAATTTATGTTCTTCCCATTCTAATGAGTACTTATTTCAAATAGGATCAGGCAAAGCATAGATTTCTGCTTGATTTTTTACCACGTGTAGGATGCTCCTGTTTTACAGAGTTAAAACAGTGGTTAAATTAAAATAATTTCTAAGCCTTCCTGGTTTTAAAGCTTCTCTCCCTACTCTTGTTTTGCATTGTCCTTCATTTTTATTTATTGTTTTAGAGTAGATATGCATGCAAGAAGGCTGCAGCATAAGTTTTAATCAATTGATTGCATTAAATATCATATATATTAAACGAGCTTCCCTTAACAATGCGTCAGAAAATGCTTAAGCAGTAAAATTTTACAAATGCACTAAGGTATTTTATTCAGACACCTTGTGTTTATGAGTCTTGTCTGAGGAAAATGAGCTATCCTGAAATTCCTTCAGAGTTCATAAAAAGGAATTTCTTCCTAGTACAAGATGACTGACATAACATTGAAAACTCACTTATTTGGGCAGTTATAACACCAAACTCTTATTTCTGGAAATGAACTATGCCTATAGTTGGAGAGCAAGTTAAGGACAGAGCCTATGTTTTGTGCATTATTACTACAGATTGCTAGAGAGTGGTTTGCTGACACAGAGTGTAAGTTCAAAGTAGCCAAACAGCTGCTTTAATTTAGACTAGTTGATATTGACTCCAGATTACTATTATTCCAACAAAGATTTCTGAGCTATTAGAAGTTTAGACAGCCCCATTCTACAGCTGCAGGTCTTTGCCTGGTGCACCAAGACCAGGCAGACCAGCCTCTCCCAAGTCTGCCTGGGCTCTCTGACACAGCTGTACCTTATATGCTTCTCCTTCTGAACTTACACATCAACAGGCATCACTATGTTCAGCAGTACACGTGTACATCTGCTGGGCTGGGAAGGAACCTTCACTTAGCTACCTTTAGGGATCATTATATATAGAGAAAGATTTCCAAAGACATCAAATTTTCCTTTCAAGATTCAGCCTAACTCCATAATGGGCCAATAGATGGGATTCAAATTCCTCCTCTTTTCCACATCACTGCAAGGGACACAGACCAGCCCTGAATATAAATATGGAATTTTAAGCACACACTACCATCGCTTAGAGCATAAACCGTAAATATAAAAAATTATCCTGATAGCAGGTGTGGACACAATTCAAATCTCACACTCTCACAGGCTTCGGTAATTTCACAAACCAAAGTAGCTCTTACTAACAGCAACAGCTACATAGAAAATTACACATTTTTAAAAATTTAATCAATGCTTACCATTAAATTTTTAAATTTTCTGTTTTCTGCAATGTGGAAAAAGCCATCTCTTGTTAAAATCTTGATGTGCTTCACTTCGTTATTGTACCTGTGGGCAATGAATAACTTCTGAATATAAATGTGCTTTTAATCAGATGCAATCAATAATTACCTGAGGCCATGCCCCAATAACACCACACAAATAAATTCTTAGGACAAAACGTATATCTGTGCCAAAACAAAGTTGACATCTAATTAACCAAATATATTTATTAAAGTACAGCTGAAGAGTTAATCTGTATTCAGAAAAAAATCACAACTAACTGCTCATTCTAATTGGGAATTCCCATATATTTCTTACTTTTATATTCACTTTGATAAGCAACATGAAAACAAACAATAATTTTCATCCACAGAATTTATGAACCCACATTTTGCTGAAGTGTCTGAGATGGAAAGGGCTTCAACAAGTTCTCACTTAAGTCCATGAAACATTCTTATTCACTTCAGAGAAGCAGATCACATTACACACCAAACACTTGGTTAATCTTACCCAATATACTAGACCATTATTTTTGTAGACCCATTCGCTACACCAGCATTATAAAACCATTGCTATCTTCCTACTATAAGTTCTGGGTATTTTTGTCAGCAACTTCAGTTTTCCTATACTGACCCTCTTAAAGGGTATGATTATATAAATTGAAACAGGTTTTCATTTTCCTTATTTATTTCAAGTATTACATAGATACAAATGAGAACAGGAAAATTTTCTGTAGGAGATTTTATTCCACTTACTTAATACTAATTGCATATTCTCCTGACTCTTTGGTCCTGTGCCGCACCAGGTAGGTGCTATTTACTCTGTTAATAAGTTCACTCTCTGCTTGCAATCTTTCCATTGCTCCTGCAAACCTGTAACAGAGAACAATAAAAATTGCCAATGATTTTTTCAAAGCTACAAAGATAGGTCTATGAAATATGCAATGCAGAGTCCCAATATACTGCATATAAAGGGGACCTAAAAATACATCAGTTGCAATCGAATACCACTTCCAGATCTCTGAATGAAGAGAATAAAGCATGAAAAAAATTCTGCACTGGGGGTAGAAATTCTTAATTAGAAAAGTACTTGTGCAAATATTGAATACAATGCCTGTTAAGGAAAGTACTCAAGCCTGAGCATTAGCCGAATGACTACCAGCTGAATAGCTCATAAAACCAAATGTTTTCGTGAATCATGCATTGCAAGTGAAACAATAAAACAGTCACCCAGAATCTTTGAACCTCCCTGACTTCTAGTAGGATTTACCTTAACAGAGTGGAGAATCAGCCACCAGCAGCATATTAGGTCAAAAAAAGAACTACACAAAAATTTTATATTTATAAAAACACACTATTTTATTTGGTTTCATAATGTCTAAATGCTAAAGTTTAATAGGTAGACTAAACATCCACAAGCAAAAAGAAGGAAAAAAAACAACCAACCACCACCAGCCTAATATGTCAAATTTTGAAAGAGCTGATGCTAAGAGTTGAAAGCTAAGAAAGCTAAGACAAATAAGTCACTGATTTTGCAAACTGACTGCACAAGCAGATTTGTGCCCTTTCTCTGCCTTGCTGGTTTGGGTGCAACTTCATGAGAGGCTGTCAGCAGGCATTTATTTGCAAAACTAGAGATTAAACTATTAATTGAGGAAAGTGACCTAGCTTCCAGAGAAATTATGCTTATTTTACCATTTCAGGAAGTAGTCTAAAGGCAGCCAACATCACAGAACACTACTATGTAAAATTTCATTCTAATACATCACTACCAATTAGAAGGGAGCTTTAAATAAAAAGTAGTTATTTTATGAAGCACACAAGGGAACACGCATTTTGAATTTTATCACAAAATACATGACTTTGTACAGCATGTATCAGCCTAAAGTAATTTTTCAGTTAAGTATTACAAATCCTTAGAAAATAAAGACTGATGCCAATGATCTGCTTTCTTCTAACAAAATTATAAATAGAGAAAATGTTAGAATTTAATTTAAAATACCAATTTAAAATATTAAACATTCTATTTGACTTGTTATGAAAAAATCAGTATTTGTTTAGATCCAATTCTGATTTCACTTTTGGCAAACTAGAGGAAATCAGAATTTATATCTAAATGACAAAGCATAAAACCAGTGAAAGAACACAAGTGATGCTTGTTCTGTTCTCTCAGAATCACCAAGTCTTTTGAGAAGCAAGCCGAATTCCATTAAGGAGTTCACACACTACATAACCCTCAGACCAGCAGTGGTTGTAGTTTTGATACACCATCCTTTTATATCTCTATAGTTGTTTTTGGTTTTTTTAATGAAATGGAGAATTATTCATGAGACAAGATTTATTTAATGTTATGCCTCCGCTTTATTCACTTAACATTTAAGATCTACTTGCATGCTTCATATTTTACTCATCTCTTATTATTCTATTTCAGACTTCTGGGATGAAGACTGCACAGCTACAAAGTTGTAAACAAAATCTCAAAATCATTAAGCACTTTATTACATCAGAAATGCTTCTAGGCAACGCATGGCATTGCTTTTCCAAACTATTACACAATGCTTTCTTCAGAAGTCTAGAAAGGTTAAACCAATATAAATTAAATTGTAATAAACACAGTTTTCTTTATATGACTGCTTTATTCAAAGAGATTCTCGTAAGACTAGACAGGGACTCACCACAGTTGTGAAGAGTAGTCTACTGGTTTAGGAACCTAGGACATGAAAAGATACCAGAGCATGAGGATCACAATTTTTTTCTAATCAACACAAAGTAGATAGCATTGATCTAATTGTCAATATCCAGGTGAAACAAGTGAAAGAAACAGATGATCTAATTTGTTTGGAGGTCTATTTTCTTTTGAAGGAACTTATAATAAAGGACAAATATTCCACACCACTCTGAAAGCTGTACAGAATACTTTAACTCTTTCCTGCTGTGACAGATTTTTTTACGTAATAGAACTGTTTGAAATCTTTCTGACAGTGCCTACATTCACATTTCATACATAAAATAGCCCAATGCTACATATTGTTGAAAAGTATCATTAAAATGTGCAACAAATTTACAGTAACATGTATAAAATTCACTTCATGTATGGCATTAGAAAGACTGTCTACTGGGAAATATAGTATATAATCTTTTGAGAGAGCTGAAGATAATCCGTAGATTGTATTGTATGACATCATTCATACCTTTGTATTTGACTTGGTTAACTCTTATACTGGATTTTAATAAGCATGGAATTTGATTCTCAAATTCAATTTAAAAAATAAAGCAAATGACAATCAGTTTGCAAAATGAATGTTTTATGTATACATAAACATATACATAGATGATGTTTATACATGCACAAGATGCACAGTATAGTAATCCCAATAAAAATCAGCATTTCATCTGGACCCCCTCCCACTGGTGTATGATACTTTGGTATTACCCTACTCTTCTAAAACAATATGTGAAACTCACCAAGTGCTGAAAAATTTATTTTAGTGGAAGCTTAGCATACATCCTGCAGACTTATGACCTAATGCCATATATTCTTAGATAAGCAAATGATTTCTATTTTTTCTTCCAGTAAAACCACAGAATGTTTTATTATTTTCTAGAATCTAATAGGGAAAAAACTACAGTAACATTCTTCTCGTATTTTTTTAATTATGATATATGTAATGTCTTCAACAGAGACTTCCAAACACAGATCAAATGAGGAAGATATTATTATACAGGCCTACAAATTTAAATTAATTGAAATCAAAATCAATTATAACTCCTACTAACTTGACCTCAGATATCAACCAAGATTTTTATCGAGTCTCTAGACCTGACCTTGAAATAAACTCCAGTGATGGGAGAAAAAAAGCCTACCCCCTTCCATTCCCCCAAAAAACACACAAACAAAAAAAAAACCCCACAACAGCACAAAACCCCCACTTCCCTGCATATTTAATCACAGTATTCTACAGTTAAAGTTGCAAGAGTCAAATAATGCAAAAGTTTTGTGTTAACCTCTGCAACTTGCCAAGGTATATTTTAGCAGTATTGCTGAGGTAGTAACAGGCATCTTTTGAATGGAAAAAGGCAGAATAGAAAGCTATGAAGTGACTATTGAATCAGGATATTGTAAACTAGATGACAGCAGACAATCTGAGTTGAGGGAATGTACAGAGAAATATGAAATTTACAACCACTTGTGCTGGTAACATCTTCACGCAACTTCCTCAAAAAAGCACAGTTACTGGAATGCAAAATTACTAAATTATTGAAACAAGTAAGAATAGTTACAATTTCACCATTTTAAGGCTCTTATCTTCATGCTAAGAAGCCTCAAAATTGGAGTTACATAATGCACTTACTCCAAATGCTTCACTTAAAACACTGGCTAAGTATTTTCTTACATAACTTCAGAACATTTTTTTATTGAGAAAATTTAAAAAAAAAAAAAAA
>KZ505703.1:1192537-1210598 GCA_002844005.1 Limosa lapponica baueri
CAAACTTGCTGAGGAAACACTCTGTCCCCTCGTCCAGGTCACTGATGAATATGTTGAACAGGACTGGACCAAGTATTGACCCCTGGGGGACACCACTGGTTACAGGCCTCCAGCTTGAACCTGTTCCAATAATCATTACCCTTTGGGTCCTGTCACGCAGCCAGTTCTCAATCCACCTCACTGTCCCCTCATCCAGCCTTCCTTAGTTTCCCAATGAGGATGTTATGGGAGACAGTGTCAAAAGCCTTGCTGAAGTCAAGGTAGATGACATCCGCTGCCCTATTTATATTTGAAGATAACTCTCTCTCTATGCTGTGACAATATGAGTAACATTAGTAAAATTAGCAGCATGGCAAAATGACACTCACTGAGATGGACAGTCCCCTCTCAGTAGCAGCTTTAAGTTTTCAGGTCTTCCAAATCAAAGGCCAAATAATGCTTAACTTAGGACTCCTATAAATACAGCTAGCATTTATTTTCATCAGAAATAAGCAATTTAGTTAAGAAAATTCAGAATCCAAACTGAAGTTTCAGAATGGAATTTTTTATTTAGAAAAATAACTCCAACAGAAGGCATTTTCTTACTTAACTCCTAAGCAGGGACATTTGGCACATCATGACATTCATTTTAAGGAATCTGGAAGCTTGCCTCTGTGCAAGAAAAAACAGGCACTGCAGAAATGCTTCTGAACAGCCACATTTTTAAAATTAAGAAGAGAAAGCCAGAGAGCTGCCTTTTAGAAAAGGAATGAACCTATCATTATTTAGATGACCAATGATCATTTGTCTCTCGTGCCCTTAAGGGTCGTTCTGCTCACAACTCTCACAGATTCACTCCTCAGGTTTAAATTTCTTTTTTGTTTCTCAAAACAGAACAGAAGGAAAAGAAACTGTGAAGATCTTGGGAAGTCAAGGGACAAAATCTTACAACAGAGCAAAAGCAATCTGAAAATTAGTTAAGTACACTGTAGAAAGAAACTACCGACATATAAATGCTAACCCATTCCTGTTTACACAACATTTTCAGGAGCTGTCCTAGGCATTATTCAAACACTGTCTTCTCTTAAAATACATACATTTGGTTTTGTACATCCATATGTAACTGCAGCAATAAAGGAACCCAAAGTATCAAGTACTAGAAAGACCAAGCACCACTAGCTCCAGCTGCACTTGACAAATTTCTTTAATTTTTTTTTTTTTTAACCTTGACACAGAGACTTTAGCACCTGAATTTAGAAAACCTGGGCATGCCCTAGATAGATAACTGTGGATTGCAAATGCTAGAAAGAATGTTTAGAATAATAGAAATTTTATGTGCAATTCTAACATCATGTCCTCTTATTTATACTCAAAACCATTTAAAACTTTGAGATCTGCAGTTTGTCCTCTCAAAAAAAGAGGGCTGCAATGAAAGAACATGGAAGAGCACTAGGAAAGTCACTGACTTTCTAGTGGTCATAGCCATATACAGTTTGTGATTAATTTAGAGTGAAAATTTTTTTATCTTTTGCTGACAGACCTTGGTTTCCCTTTCATAGCATGTCTTCCTCCAAACAAGCGAAGGAAATACATTTTGTACAATTTTAACTTCAAGTGCTTATTCAGGCAACTAGTCCTTACTTGCAGTGATAAAGGCAGATATCTTTGTGAGATTTTGGAATTGTCTAGATTGAGAATAACGTCAGCACTTTGAACAAACCTTAGAAATGGCTGAGTGCTAAATGTCTGATTATTTGAATAAACAATAATCAGGTTTCAAAAATACAGTTTTCATTTGTTTTGACAAAGTAATGAAACCTCAGCATTTCAATGCAGTCAAGTAGGCAAATTGAGGATACAAATTTTAAAGATAATATTGCCTCAAAACTAAGAAGCTTCATTATTTTCCTTAAAATTGAGCAAATCAGAGTTTTGGCATACGAATTAAAAAGTGTGGTACACAAGGTGCTGCTTTTTATAAAAGCATAAGGTATGAAAATTAACCAGTGTTAATTATCACATCTTTTAATGTGGTGCCATAGATAGGCATGGCATTCTAAAATCTGTATTTGTTCAAACAAGTACCTGCCCTGAGGAGCTAACAACTTACATTGAGCAGATACTATAGGTGAGCTACAAAGGTGTGACCAGACAGTAGTAGATTATGTGTAGCAAAAAGCTCTGAAAAACAGAGACAAATCTTGGAAGATAAAAATCCATTATTCCACAGAAGTAGTTTCTTTGAGCTATATTTTTAATACTACCTTCTGCCTGCCCTGGAATGATTCTGCATCAAGCAGTGAGAGGAAAAAGGCTTGAGATCAAGAGCCCCTCTTCAGAAACTGAATTTAATACTGTGAAACGTCATGAATGTTGTATAGGACCTATGCATTTTTCTGTTGTTCAGCATTCACAGACTGAATAATTTTGAAAATAACTTAGTAAATTAAGTATAAACAAACATAAACTTTGTCCTTTATAAAAAATAAACATCCTGCAGTAAGAATATGATAGTTAAGTCTCACCTGCAGTGTGCCTGAAAGCATGGAGGCAGTCCTACCTTTCAACAAATCTATTCAGCACAAATGGAATTAGTCACCCTGCTGACTAAACTACACTCTTCAGTGTGTAGATATTGTACACTAAAATAATAATCATGGACAGCAAGATGGTAACCGTGGACAATATAACCCATGAAAATGCACACCTATGCCACCTAGAATCTTTCACAGGTCCCAAACAAAATTTTTCAACATGCATTGCTGACAACATGCTTTATTCATCAAGGATGAATAAAAATAAAAATTAAATTATCATTCATACAATTTTTTTGTTTTTATTCAATATTGACTGATAGCACCTGCATCTAAGATAAAAGACCTTACTCTGCACTTCTGCTATTTAAAAGAAATAAATTATCTGGCAAGAGAGGAATTATTACATAACGTGAAGAGGAAGTGGCTGATGCCTGGCAAAGCAGGCAGGTTCCAGCAAATGACAGAATAATCTTGCCTGCACGCACCCTCTTCATAATGCTACATAATCCTTCAGCTTTTTAAGTTAAACACTCTTGTGATCTTCCTCTTCAACCAGTTTTTCTCTTCCATGGCCTCTACCCTGATTATGGCAGATACCTCTTTGAGTTCTTAACTGACAGTTCTTCAGCTACACACAAATAAATTTCAGGCCGATATAGACCTTCTTTGTCTGGAAGCATCTGTAGATGAATGTTGCCAAGAATTATGTCAGTATATTAAGGAAGGAAAAGACACTGTTGCTTTGGCTGAAACAAACCTGCTTTCAAAAAGCATGCCTACTGATTTCTGGTTCGAATAGGTTACAGCGAATAACTTATTTTCTTTGGGAAAAGAGAATAAAACTTGCCTTCATTACAAAGTATTTGTGTCATAAAAGTAAAAAAGGATGAGCATGTATTTCACTGTTATTGCAATGTAATTAAAATTGTTTATCCCTAAATAATATATACTTGTGATTTTGTTTTTATGTTGCATACTTTGCACTTTTGAAGCACTGCCAATCTGAAAATAACTTCCAGGAAATCCAAAAGGCATAGTATTTTGTGATATTCTTTGCCTCATTAAGTCGACATACCTACACACAGACATTCAGACCATGTTTAAAGTATCCACGAAGTATAAAAATGTATATATCTTACATATTTGATCTCACTGTCTTCATTTCTTTTCTAGCAGGATTGGCATATCAAAAATTATATATTACTCTGACACGCTAAAGTTTCTGCAAATTCCCTCCCTTTTTATTAAAGAAAAATATTTTCAATTTTTAGTGCAAATTTAAAAAATTGTTTAAAAAATTAAATAGCTTAATTTTCTATGTTTACATATAAATAAGTCCTTACTTGAAGATGGATCACAAGATGAATAAATAACAAGCATTAAAAGGGTGTTGTTTTAAAGATAAAACTTAAAACATACAATAAAATCATCCACGATCACTTGATCCTTGTTGCAAAATCAAGAGGTTATTGGTAAATTATCATAGGCAATAAAGATGGGAATCAAGTCCAGGCCCCTGTGAAGATGTCAGTCCTGCCACAATAATCAGGCTTCATCTTAAGACCTTTTTGTTTCTTTCCCTTCCCCCTTGTATATTCATGTTCCCAATAGTAAAGGTTCTCCTATTTTGTGTTTCCAGTACAAATGTGGATTATATACTCCAGTAAACAGTGGTTAATTTGTTAGGACACAAACCATACCTGAAAGCAATAAAGGATATGGGTTAATGTTCCGTCTAACCCGGCATAAGTGTATTCTATCACAGCACCAGTAACTGCACAGCCTCAGGACTGAGCTGGTTCAGCAACCCAATCAAAAAGAAAATCACTGATTTCCCCATCACCACCAACACCACCACCACCACCACCTCCCATGACCAGTTTTCCATTTTCTCATTGGAGTGACCTAGCCCTGTGACCAAATGATCATTAAATTCAAAAGAAAGGGCAGTGAAGGAACACCTGGGTGGGAAAAAGCACCACACACCTTGTGGCAACAGCCTGTAGTTATATCAAAGACTCACCAGAGATTAAACTGACACCAGCAGAACACCCAGAGTTTGTTCTTTCTCCCAAAAATACTGCCCTGACAAAGAATACCCTTTAAGCACTTAAATCTCAGCATTAGCTCTTTGAGCTTAGTTGATTATTTGATGTTTCTCAAATGCCTGAGCCATGTGCAGAGCAATGTACAATTACAGGATTTAAATCAATACCACCAGAAATGGAAAAATAACAAAACCAGCACACAATGCACAAGAACAGTCAGAGGTTTAAGTCTCCATCATTAAGTCTCATACTTTTTTCCTTTTGAACCCTTCTCCTTATTTATCCTCTCTTCTTCCCACAATCAAGCAAAAAAGGGTGAGGGGGAAAACTAAAGGGCAACCTGTAAGGTCTTACATGGGAAAAAAAAATAACCAAACCACAGAAAACCAAACAAAAATACTCCACATGTAAATTGCAGAAGATGTAGTGCATTAAGCGAATTCCACTGTACTAAAATGATCACTGCTAGTTGCAAGATGACTGCTACTGCAAGGGGTGACATGTTTTTATGGAAGGAAAGCTGTGATCCATACACGCACCTTTTGTTGTATCGTATTTCATGTGATTTGTTGCTGTCAAACCCCCAATTAAGGAAAAAAATCCAAGAAGAGTAAATGTGCTGCTTTATCCTCTGAACTAATAGTGCTTCACGGTCTTCTCCTCTCCCCACATCTCCTATTCCAAATGGGCTGGTTAAAGAATAACCTCTAATGTTACTAAAACTGAGACACATTTTCAAGGTATTAGATACTGAAGTTGCTATTTAATTCCCTATTACACATTAAAGCTTAAGAAATGAAAAAGAAAGTTATGAAAAGAGTGAACATGTCTTCTATTTATTTGCAGGTCACCAAGAGCAGCAATGAGGGCTGAACTCAAGTGCTTTCTCTGAATGCTTTCTAAAGGTACCTTACCTTTTTTTCTGATAAAGCGTATCAAATGGTTAAAACAACAGGGTTAAATGAATTGATTCTACTGAAAAATCAATCAGGCAATTTTTGTACTGTCACTACTTGGAAAGACCAAATAATAAATTCAAATATGAAATTGCTACGTTGTTTAATTGTGATCTGAAAAGTATTTCTTAAAACAGCCTCAATACCATAGAAATAGGAGGTTAAGAGTGAAAGCAATGTTTTAAAGCAACTCAGTTGAAAGCAGTAAATGTCCCAATACGGATATCTGATATTTGTACGAGGCAGATCGGTAAAGCCTACTATAAAAACAGAGTTTTCAAATATATGGATAAATATAAAGACTAAAAATACTTTTTAAAGGAAAACGGGGGACATTATTTAGAGCTCTTGCAAGTAGACAATGGACATGAGGATCAAAATTATGTATTAATAAGGATTAGCAAAATAATTTTAACAGGACTCACTAGGAGGCTCTCTTCCAGTTTTCAAAATATGAGAGGCAAAGTTCCCCCACAATAAATAAGCACCAAAAGGACAGGAAGTAAAAGGTTAAAACAGGAATTTTTTATTATTTTTTTTCAAATAGAACATGGTTTCCAAAAGGGTCACCCAAAGGAATCCATGCTTGGACTTAGGTTGTTCAAAAAATTAACAAGCAGTGTTGAAATGAGAGTAAAAGCGGATTAAGTCTTGTAGAAGGTGCAAAATTGATTCTTTAAAAAGAACACTACTTGCAAAGAACTGAAGGAAGATTTTGTGAACTGAAGTGCCTGTACAATAGGATTACAAATCACAGAATAACTCTGGCTGGAGAAACCTTTGGAGGTCATTTGGTCGTAACTTCATGTAAGATATAACTTAACAAATACGAAGTAACATATGGGTTGAATATTCATACATGATTATGGACTCTAAAACAGCTACAATCATATAGACAACTGATCTCAGAATAATTGCTAAGCACTCTTTAAAATCAGTTCTTTAAGATCATAATCTAATTCTGCTATGTACCAATGCTAAGAAATTTCTTGGAGCAGACCACAGAACTAGAAAAAGCGACCATCCTTTGAACTACAATTATGCAGATAAGCAAACAGGATGGACAGATGTACAGAAAAGCTTCTGTATCAGAAGAATTAAGCAGATAATAGCTCTTGAGGCTAGAAGAGAGATGACTGGAGGGGATATTCACACAACTAACTATGAAAGTAACAGTTAAAGGATGCTGTGAAGACCGAGATTTTAGACTGGTTCAAGAAGTGGTAAAGAACATATGTGGAAGAAAAATTAAGATCTAAGAAACAACAACACGAAATACTGGGGGAAGTACCACAACATCTCACCCCATATTCTATCCTTAAGCATCCATTTAATTGGCTACTGTTGAAGAAGGGATCCTGGGCTAGATTGGCCTGCAGCCTAACTCAGCCTCATTGTTCTCTTCTCAGGGAAGCTCAAAGAGGCGAGCAGATAAAAAACTCTCCTGAAAAGCAACATCAGTTTCTCAGGCTCTTGCCTCTGGCCCCTTCTACCAAGCTGTAAGACCTTCCTCAGGCAGAAGGCAGAGGCAGCTCTGAGAGCTTCTCTTCTGTGAATTTTCAGCAGTCTTTTTTCTCCCATGGGATGGCTGCATTCGGTTTTACAACGTTTCCCAAATTCTTTGTGTGAGAATTACTTTGAAGTAGTGATCAAATACTGATTTAGTTAAATGAGTGAGCCACAAAAAAAGAAACCATATGCTTTAGAGTACGGTTAAAATTCAGGAACTTTTGACTATTTTTAATCATTCATTGCCTTATTATCTTTGTTTTGCCTTCTGAGAATGGCAGTACCCTGAAGATTAAAATCAGATATGAAAATAGATAAGTAAATGCAATACTCCTTTTGAAGATGAATAAGAGATTTTTAAGTCTCAATCAACTTTAGCAAGATACTATGCAATTCCCTTCTACTTGCCATGGTAACTAAAGGCAACTTTGAGCTGTACGATTTCTGCACGTGACTTTTTTTTTTTAAATAGTGCTGTAGTTAGTGCTCTACTAATTTTTTGTCTAAAATGCTAACTATTTTTTTTTATTTATTGTATGCCCATTTTTCCCACTTTCACCTTAACCTTTTCCTTCTTTCTGCCTGCCAAGTCCCCCATAGTTATTTGTAAACAGTGATGTTTTGCTTAGAATAGTCCATGTTGAGAGTGTTTTTATACAGAAAAAGAGAAAGATACTGTAGGATTTTTAACACATCTCACCTTAAAAATTTTTCTAATACATGCTCAGCATGTACTAATCACCATTATTTCTCTAAGAGAAAAATAAAACATTAGTTGCTCAAGATATAGAGACAGTCCCAAAAACACATCCAATAAGACAAAAGAGCCTAAATTACTCAACTACAAAACTAATCTTGCAATCCAACCAGGCAAGGATGAAAGAGTTTGACAAAATAAATATATTTCACCCTTTGGCATCTGGGTCTTCTGATGTTTAATTAAAAGAAAAGGCTAAAGGCTACGTTCTTCTCTGAATGTTAGCTCACTGCTGAGATGCCAAAGGGACAGGCACCTTTCAAAATACCTCTCCCCAACAGGAATGTAAAAATAATTTTAATTTAAAATATAACAACCCAAATAAAAATCATTAACCTGCATTTGAAATGCTTCATTGGAAGACAAAAGTCTGCTTTGCCTTCCAGAAACACATTAGTGGAAAATTTCTTGGTGTAAAATATTAGACATGTTCTTTCTTGTATCACAACCAAGATGAATTCATTATTTTAGGAAGCAACAATAGCTCAGAACACAGCATTAATGCTGTAGTTAAAAATAAGCAAAGAACTTAAATGTAATGTGTACTTTTAATAAATATGTGAGATCAATTTAATCTGATCTCACAAATTAGGTCACACAATTCAGCATATCTCTGAATTCACGGTTGCTGAGGTCCACCTGGAGGAAGCTGTTCCTTTAACTGCTCCTAAAAAAGTGGTGACGACAAAGAAATTCACTGACTCTGGTCTCAAACCCTAACACTGTCCCAGCCACGTGATGTAAAACAAGTCCTTGAAGGACTCCAGAACATTCAGAATTATACAGTACATCAGCAAGCAGTATTGCCTCTACCCTGCTTCCTTCTGCATCAAGCGTGCCCCTAGCTGCCCGGTTAAACCTGTTCTTACCTGCAATTCACCTGGCTCACATAGAATCCTAGAGACATGTGCTGTATACTTTATATGCACCTTGAACAAAGTGTTTAGATGCTGTGTAGGGAAGGAAAAAGCATCCATAACCCAATAACACACACCCCCCCCAGAAGTTAAGCATGTATGTCATATGTATAATCAAAGCTCATTTTCAGTCCTGTAGCTTAATACATTACCATGTATTAAGTTGTAATGTTTAGCTACTTAGCAAATGTAATGCTCCACAAATATTACAAAATTATCTCTAGGGAAAACATGCAAACCTGTATATACTTCACTATGATCGTTAATTATTAGACACACTTTACTTCCAAGAGAAGTAGATGTTTGAGTTCCTTCAAGTCTAATCATTTCTCCCTCTTTTTTTTTTTTTTTTCTTGTAAAAAGCCATATAGGCTGCAATTTTTAAGCCATGGGCTGCATTTCTATCTCTGATAGGAAACTGCAAAAATGAAATCAAAATGACATAAACAAGCAGGTCATTCTGGTTAGTCTGCATGCAGCAAGTCTCCAAGTCTCCTCATCAGTTATAGGATGCAATGGATGTTTTACTACTATGGACCTTATCAGGTTATCCCATAACAGTAAGCAGTGGGAAAGACCTCAAACTTATCAAACAACAAACTCTTTGCAAGAGGAAATTTTGTGAAACATTTCTCTTTCCTCCAGTATTCCTTCAGGGATTCCCCTATTTAATTTACAGTCAGCTGCTCCTTCATGTACACGTTCATTTTGACCAGCTATTAAAAACCACAGTTATGTTCAATGTAAACAGAATCTAAAGCTGAAAAGAATTTTTTATATATACTCTAGTACTTCAGTCCATGCTGTCACATTAGCTCCCCGAGAAGCTTTTCACAGATATTTAACCCAGAAATAAATAATCCTGTGGGACTCTGAGCAAGGTCCTGAGGGAAGATGCAGAAATAAATGGCCTGTAATGGTATGGTCTATTCAGTCTGAAAGGAAAGACAGGAACTATTAAAAGGAGATTGCTATTCACTCCCACATTTTATTGACAGGAAAAATAATTACCACTACTGAATGTCTCAGAAAAACACCTATCAATGTTTCTGTACACAGAAACTCCTTTACTAAAGGAAAAAATGCTACTTTGATCTAATCCATCTTGATGAAGATAGTCATAACAAGGAGATGCTACTAGGGACATCAGTCAGCTCCTCACTTCTCATGAGAAAACTAAATAGGTTATCTTTTCTTATCTAAGAATATGGGTATTTTCTATACTGGAATGAACGAGAAAAAAAACTGTTGATCAGGACTACCAAGAACTTGCCTGGATAGTTCATAAGACGCAAAAATGAGAGACGTTTCAAATTCTCACTTAAAGAGAGTACTGTTATGTACAACAACTACATGTTTGGCAAAGAATTATCTGCAGGTTGGGATATCCCAGCATTTGAATTTGAGCCAGATTTTGCTTTTGGCTGGGCATATGATTGGAGTGGCACTGAAATGGAAATCAGAGTTAGACTTGCATATCACAGATTACACTGTGTCAGAATTTGTTGAAATATCTCACAGTAATATACCTCACTTAACTGAAAAGGAAATATTAACTGCTAATATTATGCTATCCCTTAATTTTTACTGTGAAGACGAGATGCAATCATTACCACAATACACAAACAGCTGAATATTCTTTCACTACTTAGTAATCAAACACATATAACAATGACACAACCTAGTTAAAAGACTCCACAATCCAATTTCAACAAAATATGAAGCACACAGTAGCCCATTTCCCACTATGTCTAACTAAATAAATACATCTCCAACGCTGTACATTTTTAAAACGTGTATATTTCAGGCCATAAACCCACTTATTCTCTTCAGATCCTTTTCTTTATAATCTGTGTAAAATCAATATTACAGGATTGTTTCACAAAGCAAGTATGGACCAGGCACCAGTCAGAAACACAAATACCTTTTCTTAAAATTAACGTTTGAACTTTGACTCCCAGACTGAAAAATAGCTTTGCCCAAGTTACTGCACTGCATAGATTAACCGTTAATATTGTGTCCCCCTCCAAAAAAAACAGTCAGTATTTTACTTTCTTTGAAGGGAAAGACCTGTGGTTCTGTCTCTCAGTCCAGAACTAAGGTTTTCTAAGATTTAATCCATGCTTATAAAGAAATCAGCTATTTATGAAGTCAGAACATGCTCAGAGACCTTCTTTCACAGATCAGGTTTTGAGTTTAATCTGCACTGAATCTTTAATATAAGGCTTCTAGTGTTCTATTTTTACCAAGTTTATCCTTCTGATATGAAATATACTTTCACACTTTGAGAGATTAAAGTTCCAATGTTTATATTAGCAGAAGTATTTAGGGTAAAACTTGTTTTAAAAACATCAAGCTGTGAATCTATCACATTTAGACTCTTTATACCGTTAAAAAAATAAAAAGATAGCAAACATACACTGTATTATTTCAAAGGTGAGAGCGAGAAGGAAAATAATTTTTACTCTTATTAAAATACATACAAAATTATTTCTATTAAAAATATTGGTCATATTATATAGTCCTCCTCAAGAAAACATACAAAGCCTTAATTTATGTTTATGAATATACATATGAATGGTCCATTTGCCATTTAAGTCAGTAGTGCATATCACATGCTAAAAATTAAACATATGCATAAAAGTTTGCATGACATTCCTTACACAAGGAAAAAACATTCTATAATTACCACTTCTAGGCAAAAACTGACACGAATCTAATCACTTCTCTAATACATTTAAACAGAATCATGTTATTCTACAGTAAAATGCAAACTGACCAAGATTTTCCGAGCTTTTTGATGCAGATGCATTTACAGTTTCATTCTCTCAATGGCTTCTATTATCTGCTGATTAATTCAAAGAAAGGTTTTCTCAAACCTGTCTCCCCTAAAACTTAGTAGATGGATCCATTCAGGAGACTATCTGCAAATAGACCACAGGCTGAAGTCATAGTGCACAGCATAAAGAAAAGACAAAGTCATATTTTGTTTTGTTTTCCAATTTGTTCTTAACTTGTACAGTTTCTGCACACTTTTTTTTTCTCATTACTATTTCCCAGGAATTTCTCTGTCTCATCATCCATTAATCTTTTCTCCCTCTTCAGCACAAAGCATATCTTGAGAAGGAAACTGTTGCTGTCAAAAGTTTTAATCAAATTTCGAAGAAAAACAAAGAAAACAGACATGAACAACTTATTGCTTTTAGGGTTCTTCAGTTAGATAGATTTACCAGCATAAGACGAGATATTTTAATCCGCTATCCTCACACTTCTAGAATCATAGAATTGTTTGGGTTGGAAGGGACCTTAACGATCATCTAGTTCCAATCCCCTTGGCATGGGCAGGGACACCTCCCACTAGACCAGGTTCTCAAAGCCCCATCCAGCCTGGCCTTGAACACTTCGAGGAACGGGGCACCCACAACTCCTCTGGGCAACCTGTTCCAGTGTCTCACCACCCTCACAGTAAAGAATTTCTTCCTAATATCTAATCTAAATCTACCCTCTTTCCATTTAAAAGTGCTACCCCTTGTCCTATCGCTACCATCCCTCATAAAGAGTCCCTCCCCATCTTTCCTGTAGGCCCCTTTTAGGTACTGGAAGGCTGCTATAAGGTCTCCCCAGAGCCTTCTCTTCTGCAGGCTGAGCAACCCCAACTCTCTCAGCCTGTCCTCACAGGAGAGGTGCTCCTCTTTCTGCCCCTCCTCTGGACACGCTCAAACAGGTCCATGTCCTTCTTATGGTGGGGGCCACAGAGCCAAATGCAGTACTCCATGTGGGGTCTCACCAGAGCTGAGTAGAGGGGCAGAATCACCTCCCTGGACCTGCTGACCACGCTTCTTTTGATGTAGCCCAGGATGTGCTTGGCTTCCTGGGCTGTGAGCACACATTACCAGCTCATATTAAGCTTCTCATCAATCAACACCCCAAGTCCATCTCAGGGCTGCTCTCAAAAAATAACCTTTTAATTTATTATTCTTTTTCCTGTGTTCTGCCACGACAGTGTCACAAGCCTCCAAGGAACACCAAATCAGGGCAGGCAAAAACACCTTATTGAAAGATGGCAACTTCTCTCTCTCTACTCACAGTACTTCTCATCAAACTTAAATTATTTTTCATTCAGGGCTAAGTTGTGTCAGTAAAAGTTGAATTTGGCTCTAACAAGCATAAAAAGAGAATCACAATGTATCAACTTGACTATGCCATGCCTCCCGCATTCATTATTCTTTACTACAATAGCCAGAGACAACAGAAAGAGACAAGGCAGAACATGATGTTGAAAAGTTTGTGCTAAAATACTTGCAGCACAAAATAATTGTATTTACTGCTGATATCAAACTCCATCAATATTTAGACATTGCAGGTGCCTGTTACTGATTCACAGCAAATGCGTGCTTTCCTAAACTTGTACCCATGCTTCAGCACCGTAACATGCAACACAGGTAGCGGCAGCGTATTAAACCTCGTAAAGACAAACCAGTCTCAGCAGCAAACTTTAAAAAAAAAAAAAAAAAAAAAAAAAAAACAACCCACCACATTAAGATCCATATATTATCTCTGACTTTGACTACCTCTCTCATGAAAAAGAGCACCATGTTTCTAGGATTTCCGGCGATTTATACACCAGTGTTCTTGAAAAGCTCTTAGGATCAATGCAGTAATGTATGACTAAAATAACTGATCTATTAGAAGTGCTGCTCTCTGAATAGCATCTTCTGTCTCTCAAGGCAATGTGCAATCTGACGAGCAATATTACTTAGAATATGCAAAAGCGATGCCAAGAGTTTACCAAAGACATTCATGTCTTCAAGGCTGTCTCTGCCACTTTACAACAGGACTCAGAATGCATACACTAACAAAATGCAAATAAAAAAGCTCACTTCATTTGAAAGCTAACAAAGTATACATACAGAGCCTGTTAGTATGCACTATTGTTTTTATGATTATTTATTTATTAAAAAAATTTATGTCAGAAGCAATTCTGTAAGACAGTCTTCTGCAAAAATATCTCTAATAAAGGGACCTAAGCATAATGCAAACGTTCTGCATTTCTACTGGCTTTCAAAAATATAATGGAGACCAAGAACTTTACTCAATAAGAACACTCAACAACTCAAAGAACTGAGTAGGTAAATGGAGGGGTGGGGGAGGGAGGCATGCAGAACCATATTTTAGACATTGGTTTCATACAGCTTTTAAACATGTAATTCAATGACTCCAGTGATTTGAATGGTACTTAATCTCAATAAAAACTAATTTTAAAGTATCCTTGTATACAAAAATCATGTAAATACTTCTATCAGACTTCAACAATAAGTAAAACCACCAGTACGCTCAAAAGGTTCTCAAAGCTAAATTACTTCACCTTTTAGGAGTCTACATGAGACAGCTATGCTTAAAGATCTGAACCTATAAGAACTATTCCGCAAGCGCACGTTACACTTCACTGCAGCACATACCTACATAATACTGAACAGGAAGAACTCAAACAGTACCAACTTGGAAGAAGTATTCTCATCCTCTTCTGCACTATTTAAGTAATATTCTTGATGTTTCCCCCTCTGACTGTATTAATTTTCAGAGTTACGGGGTGTTCATTTTATTCTTTTTTCTTTATTGACTTCAGTCAACAACACACAGAACAATTTAGGAGTATCATGAAGCAATTTTTTTTGCTAGAGGGAACAAAGTGACAATACGTGTTCCAAAACATGTCAAAGGTACGTGAGTAAGAAAGGTGTGGTCTGCTTCAGCTAGTTACAACATTTAGACTTTCAGAGCCAAGGCAGCTGCAAAGCTAGTGGCACAACCAGCATTCCTGCTTTTTGAAAAGTGCTTAGCTCTGCCAGGCTGTTATGAGGTGTATGGAGTTTCCATTCTGTTAATGTTTGACTCAACTATTCTCAGGTATCCACATCTAGAAATATTTAATAATCTACAGCTTAGTTATATTCCAAATAATATCTGCATAACAAATCTCCAGTAATTAAACTATACAAGAAACATAAAGGACAGAAATGTAATTACTGTAAAAAATGACACTAAAAATATCACACAATTACACTGAAAACCATTGAGAATTTTATACAGACACATAATGGGTCTCCAGAGGAAATGTTCACCCACTTGAATACACAGTCTACAGGCAAGGATTTAATTTTCTTAAGGGCGGCTGCTGCCATGATTCCACAAAAGTATCTACTATAAACTAACAGAAAGAATAAAATCACTTTGAAATACTGCATAGAACTGCAATTGGTTTATGACTTTCAGAAGAGCATCTCATATTCAGTATAGCTAAGCACCAAGCACCACTACAGTTAAGAGAGTTGAGAATACCCACAACTTTGCAGATCAGAACCTAAGCTTTATAAGGAACTGTTTGCTTTTCATCACTCAGTTATTTCTTTTAAAACTACAGAGTACAGTAGGGTGGGTCATGTTAACCAAAAGCCTAGAGGCATTTTATTGTTCAAGCAGAACTGAAGCAGTGCTTAAAAAAAAAAAAAACACACAAGGAAAAAAAATTAGAGTTAAATCAGCTGACCTTATCTTTGACATCACAAACAGAGCAATCGCTTTAGACCTTCACAACTTTAGCAATAAAGAAAGTTCTCAACATTGCAATAGCATTCACAATGCAACTTGGTAAAGCAAGCTACAGCTTTCTCACTCTCTATATTTAATGTTTAACTATTAAATAGTGATGACAAACCTGGATCCACGTGTCTAGAATTTCTTCTAATTCCATTCGTTCGTTTCTGCATAGCAAAAAAAACAAATCAAGGATATGAATAAACAAGTTTTCACGTAGGCACACTGCACTCCTTTCATTCCCACAATCTACTATGCAAAGCTGGTTTTCCTAAGTTATTTCTCCCAGCCACCACCACAATTATCTTTATCTCATAGAAAGATCATACTTTGAAAAATACTCTTAGTAAGTAGATAACTTTTTCACATGTCCCATTTTTTCTGACACTAGGCTCAAAAGATTCCTAGTCCATAGAAGGTTTATATATACATCAACAACTTTTGATACCAAGCACAAATTTATTTTTGATTATATATTAATAGGATAGTGGAAAAATATACATTTTGGCATTATCTGCCCCAGACAATGTCCACAAACACAAAAGTATCAAGCTGCTTGCATTGCCTTAATAATGTAGAAACTTTCACTATTCCTACCTTGCACTTAAGGTAGATAGCATTTCCTATGCAATTCTTAATTTCCTTATTTTATGGGCAAGTACTTGAATATATTGAGTAACTCGCCCCCTCTTTCTTTTAAATGTGGATGAACCAGAGCTGTGTGAAATCAGAAATTCTCTGACCTCTGACACGACTGAGACAGTTTTTTTCCCCACTTTTTTAAAATGTATTTTATATTCCAAGACATTTAATACGGATCCCTGAAAATTTCGATGTGAAATAACGCATATCTGTGAACTACTGATCTGCTTTTGCAAACTTGTTTTGACTGGTAGCTTGCATGAAGGCTCATGCATTTATTTATTTTTATAATCAAACCAAGCATAGAAAAGCATGTTGCATAACAAAGGGAACAATTAGGTTGCTCCGATTTACTTGCCGTTGATAAAAGCTGATGCAGGACACACACCGAGGCAAGCCAGAAAGCAGTACCCTGAGGCACAACCAAATTACTAAGCCCTCTAGCAAGCTGGCAAAATTAAAAGCTTGGTTTAAAAACAGCTTTCAAACTCCTGAGTCTTCGGACATACTCTCTCTCTGTACCCCACAATTCTAATTAAAGAAAGGATGCAAGTTTTGTTTCATCTGCAGTGGAAAGAAGAGAAATTTAAAACTGCTGCTACACTGAAGGTAATATTACTGAATAAAAACAAAAGGCTCGATTATATTCTAGTTATTTTTTTAAATGGAGGCTGTATTGCTGATAAGGATTGATGCAGAGTGGTGAGTAACCGCAGATATGCACAAGAGAAGGAAAAGGGCAAGAGTGAGAAAAGCAAGCACGAAGGAAGAAATAATTCTTGAGCTGTATGAAAACATGCACAATGCTACTAAATATATTGCAGTACCAGCAGATTTCATTGCATTACTGGTATGAAATCTAAATCAATGTTTTCCACAATGACAGGTCCTCGTCTATGCTCAAGCTTCCTTCTGCACAGAGAGAAATAAAGCAAGCCCTTAAACAAGAGTCTTGGTAAAAATGAAAGCAATCCTGATATTTTTAATCAACTCAATAGTCAATAGCAAATCATTAGTTCCAGAAAGGAAGCCATTTTTTCCTCACAAAAAAGATTTATGAATCAAGCTAGGGGGTGAGAAGCTGAGGAGCAGGAGGGATCAGGTACAACCACTTATACATATTTTCTTCATCCAGCCACAGTACGTTCAACACACTTAGCTTTACTGGGTCTGGCAACCTTGTCCACAAGGCCCAGTAAGCAACTTGTTGATGGCTTCCCAGCACTGCAGTACTGGAGGAGTGCTAGGCAAACAGACCATGCTGTAGTTTCCGTATTTTAGAGTGCCCTTACTTAGCGGGTATTTCCAGGCAGAGACGTGAAAAGCCGAGCAGCACACAGCCGGAGGCACGGCTGGGGGAGCAGTGAGAAGAGCGGGCAGGCAGCAGAGTCTCGGGCACTGGTCTCTGATAGTGCAGCCCTCTCTCTCCTCACCCAGAGCTCCTCCCAGGACACCTCACCCTTCCCTGGCCAAGCCCCCAGGAAGCTGATGCCTGCTGTCGCCTGCGGCCCACGGCCAAGGAGTTGGCCAGAGGGTGTCGGGGCTCCCCACACCTGGCCATGGCCGCTGTCTGGGGTGACAGCAATGCTAAAAGTGCCCAAACATCAGCGAGTACAGACGTGGTCAGCCCTGCGCACAACTCCCCCTGCATCAGCCATAACATCCCTCCAATTCCATTACCCATTTTAGGGACAGCATCAAACACAAACATAGGTTGTTCATAAACAGAGTGTCATTTAAGCAGTTAAATTACCATAAACTTCTGATCTAAAATAGACACGAGAAACAGTTATACTCCACGTTTAAAGTCCCGCCTCTCTTTTGTCAGAAGGGGCAGACAAAACCCAACCGCCATGCCCTTCTGTCCTTCAGAGGAAAGGCACCGGGAGCGGGCGAGAAAATACCCCAGGGTAGCTTGCAGCCTCCTTGGGCTCCCTGCAAGATACAGCATGTGCACCAGGGCTGCTCCTCTGTACAGGGCCCATTTTACCCTTCTCCCCAGATTATATAAATTCCATAGCCACTGGATAGCTCTGCAACTAAAGTCTTTTTACGTGAAGTGGCAAACACTGCCCTGCCAACCCTTCATTGCCCAGCAGCCTGGCATGGCTGAGATTGGTAC